>CAWUFW010015670.1:0-349555 GCA_963921515.1 Calotriton arnoldi
TGTTAGATTTGGGGTCTCTAGTTGGCAGAGGTATGTACCTTTGTCCAAATAGGGACCCTTGAGTCTAGTCAGGGAAAGTAGGTACACTCCCGAAATAACCCCTGCTCACCCTCTTGGTAGCTTGGCACGAGCAGACAGGCTTAGTTCAGAGGCAGTGTGTAAAGCATTTGTGAACACATACAGTAATCAAGTGACAACACTACAAATGGACACCACACAGGTTATATATTTATAAAAATAGGTATACTTTATATAGATTTATCACAAGACCATAAACGACAAAAATAATCCACAATACTGTTAAGAATGCTTAGTTCTGATCAAAAGGCTTAATTCAAGGTTCTGTGCGAGTCGGTAGCCTCCTCCGGCTACGGCGATGTCGAGAACAAACAGAGTCTAACAAATCCCGCTGACCGCGTCGAGACGGGCCAACACAGCGTAGACAGACTCGGTCACAGTACCTTTACTTGAAGCGGCAGGCACGGGCGTGCGAGCCGGATGGCTGTTCGTCGCGGTCGCGATGCAAAAATGGAAGCGTTGCAGGACGCGTTGTCCCTCGATGCGGTGCAGGCAGCGGCTCGTTGACGTCGTCGAGACGGAGTCGGGTGAGACCAGGGCCGTGGCGTTGCAGGGCGAGACGGTGCTTCGATGCGGTGCTGGCAGGTTGCGGTGCGGCGACGGAGCCGGATTCAGGAGCTGGCGTCGATCAGTCCGGGACAGCGGTGCGAGTCGGGCGGTGCGTCGCAAAGCGTGCGAGCGGTGCCCAACTCCGGTGCGGTCACAGGACTCGAACTCAGCAGCAGTGACCGTGTCGGTCGGACCAGTTCGATTCGGCGTAGCGAAGCGTTGCAGGACGCGTTGTCCCTCGATGCGGTGCAGGCAGCGGCTCGTTGACGGAGTCGGTGAGACCAGGGCCGTGCGTTGCAGGGCGAGACGGTGCTTCGATGCGGTGCTTGCAGGACACCGAGTCGGTCGTGAGAGTCGGTCACAGCTCCCTACCTCTGTAGCCACTGAAACAGAGTTTCCAGCAGCAATTCACAAAGGGGGTGAAGTCCAATGGTCCTGGGACTTCGGTCAGGGGGCAAGCTCTCTTCCAAGCCCTTGGAGATCCTTCACAAGTTGATGAAAGTCACAGCAAAGCAAAAGTTCCTTTCTCCTCTCTTTGGCAGTCAGGCAAACCACTGCAGGCCAATCCCCCAAGCAGCACTTCAGGCTTAGGGATAGTCTCTCCTCAGTTTCTTCTTGGTTCCGCTCCTCAGCAAAGGTTTCTTCTTGTTCCCAAAAGTGATCTGATCTTCCTGGGGTCTGGGTGCCCCTCTTATACCCTGATTCTCTTTGTTCTCTGGAGGCAGAGAGGCCTCTGCCTAGTCCAAAACCAGTTCTGGTCAGTTCTGGAGCACTTTGTTTTTCTGACTCCTTCTTTCCTTTCAGAATGTGGGGCAGAGTGCTCAGCCGCCCGGCAGGAGGTGGAGCCAGCATTGTGGAAGGCAGGCACAGCCCTATTCAGACCCAGGTGCAACTCCTCCCTCCACTCTGGATGCAGATCTTTCTATTCAGCCCTGCGCTGACTCACCCTGTCTCCTGTAGCCACCCCCAGCCCCTGTCACTCAATCTCCAGACAAGGAATACACAACCTAGCAGAGGCAGGCTTGGATAGTTAGGCAAGAAAATACCCACTTTCTAAAAGTGGTATTTTCGAACACAGAATGTTAAAACCAACTTCACTAAAAGATGTATTTTATCATCCTGAGTTCAGGCATACTAAATTCGTTTTTCTACCATGTCCCCTGGGTCAGTTCTGACTATAAGGTGTAATAGTCAGTCTGCCCATTCTGGCCTATGGGGAGCAGGTAGCCTTGCAATAGTGAAAAACGAAAATGGCTGTAATTCACTATTAGGACATGCCACACACACCAGGGCATGTCCTACCTTATACTTACAATGCACCCTGCCCTAGGGCCTACTTTAGGGGTGACCAACATGCAGTAAAGGGAAGGTTTAGGGACTGGTAAGTGGGTGTACTCACCAAGTCGACATGGCAGCCCGAGGCTGCACACAGGCTCTGCGATGGCAGGCCTGAGACACATTTTACAGGCCGCTTCTGTGGGTGGCACAACCAGTGCTGCGAGCCCACCAGCGGCATTGGATTTACAAGCCCTGGGCACACTGAGTGCACTGTACTAGGGACTGACAAGTAAACCAATCATCCAATCATGGAGTCACTAATACATAGGTCAATTAACGATAGGGAGCACTTGCACTTTGGCACTGTTTAGCAGCGGCAAAGTGCCCATGAGCATCTAGTCCAGCAAAAACATATCGGCAACAGTGGAGGCATTACGAAAAAATGGAAGGGAGACCCACGCCAAGGATGCCAGGTCTAACACGTGTCCCCTCCAGCTGAAATGTGGGGAGAACTATCCTACCCCTAGGGAGTTCTCATCGCTAAGGCGGAAAAATCTGGACAGTCCATCAGCATTGGCGTGTTCTGTACCAGGGCGGTGTTCCACCGTAAAGTCCATCCCCTGTAGGGAAATGGACCACCTCAACAGCTTTGGATTCTCACCCCTCATCTGCATCAACCATCTGAGGGGCCTGTGGTCTGTCTGAACCCGGAAGTGAGTCCCAAACAGGTATGGTCTCAGCTTCTTCAGTGCCCAGACCACAGCAAATGCCCTCACGCTCAATAGCACTCCATCTCTGTTCCCGGGAAGTAACCTCCTACTGATGAAGGCTACAGGTTGGTCTAGGCCCTCCTCATTGATCTGTGATAGAACAGCCCCTACACCATGCTCTGAAGCGCCGGTCTGAACAATGAACTCATTGGAGAAGTTGGGTGCCTGGAGCACAGGCGCCGTGCACATGGCAGTCTTCAAGGTGTCAAAAGCTTTTTGACAGGCGTCAGTCCAAATCACTTTCCTGGGCTGCTTCTTGAAGTCAGCTCGGTCAAGGGGGCAACAATGCTGCCATACCCCTTGACGAATCTCCGGTAATACCCGGTGAGTCCTAGGAAGGCCCTCACCTCTGTCTGGGTCTTGGGGGCTCCCAAGCCAGAATGGTATCAATTTTCGGTTGGAGGGGCGCCACCTGGCCGCTCCCAACCTGGTGTCCCAAGTACACCACAGAACCCTGCCCAATCTGGCACTTACTCGCCTTGGATTGTGAGGCCTGCCCTCCGCAGCGCCATCAACACTTCCCAGAGGTGGCGCAGATGCTCTTCCCAACGGGCACTGAACACTGCGATGTCATCCAGGTAGGCGGCACTGAAATCCTCCAGTCCAACCAACACCTGGTTGACCAACCTCTGAAAGGTGGCAGGGGCATTCTTCATCCCAAAGGGCATCACCCGGAACTGGTAGTGCCCATCTGGTGTGGAGAATGCTGACCTCTCTTTGCCCCATCAGTCAAGGCGATCTGCCAGTATCCAGACGTTAAGTCAAACGTGCTGAGGTACCGCGCAGCCCCTAACCGATCTATGAGCTCATCAGCTCTGGGGATGGGGTGGGCGTCAGTCCTGGTGACGGAATTGAGTCCCCTGTAGTCCACACAGAACCGGAGTTCTGGTGTGGCACCAGGCGCGGCAGCTTTTGGAACCAAGACCACGGGGCTGGCCCAAGGGCTGTTAGAGGACTCAATCACCCCTAGCGCAAACATCTTGGAGACCTCCTCCTTGATGCAGGCTCTGACCCTGTCAGTCACCCTGTAAGCCTTGTGCTTCACAGGAAGACTGTCCCCAGTGTCCACATCATGGACGCACCAATGAGTGACACTGGGAACCAGGGAGAATAGGTCAGGGAACTGTCCCAACAAGTGGCGACAGTCACCCTGCTGCTCAGGTGTCAGGGAGGTAGAGAGGTTTACTCCCTCCACTGATCCATCTTGCTCTCGGGCTGACAGGAGGTCAGGAAGAGGCTCGGTCTCCTCCTCCATTCCATCATCTGTCGCTAAGAGCATGCCCACTTGGGACCTCTCCAAGTGGGGCTTCAGGCGGTTCACATGCAGGACCCGCAAGGGGTTCCTGGGAGACTGCAAGTCCACCAAATAGGTAACTGGACTCTTGCGCTCCACCACCGTAAAAGGGCCGGTCCACCTGTCCTGGAGCGCACAGGGCTCCACAGGGGCCATGACCCACACTTTCTGACCAGGCTGAAGCTCTACCAGAGTGGCATTCTGGTCGTACCACCGCTTCATCTCCTCCTGGCTGGCTTCCAGATTTGCCTCAGCAAGCTCTCTGAAACGCCTAGTCTGGTTCCTGAAGGCCAGCATGTAACTGTACACATCCTGGGGAGGTTCCCTGGGAGATTGCTCCCAGCCTTCCTTGACCAAACTCAGAGGTCCTCGCACCGGGTGTCCATAGAGGAGCTCAAAGGGACTGAACCCTAGAGACTTCTGTGGCACCTCCCGGGTATGCAAACAACAGGCATGGTAAGAGGACGTCCCATTTACGCCTCATGGGTTCTTCCAGACCCATAATCATGCCCTTGAGGGTCCGGTTGAATCTCTCAACCAGACCATTTCCTTGAGGGTGGTAAGGAGTGGTGAACTTGTAAGTTACACCGCACTCCTGCCACAGGGACTTCATGTACTTGGACACGAAGTTGGTACCTCTGTCAGACACCACCTCTTGAGGGAATCCCACACGTGAGAAAATTCCCATCAGTGCCCGTCCCACCACGGGGGCCGTCACTGTCCTCAGAGGGATGGCTTCAGGGTACCGGGTGGCATGGTCCACCAAGACCAGGATAAACCTGTTGCCCATGGCTGTCTTGGGGTCCAGTGGCCCCACAATGTCAATACCCACCCGTTCAAAGGGGGTGCTGACCACAGGGAATGGCTGGAGAGGAGCCTTGTGCTTCCTCCCACTTTTTCCACTTGCCTGGCAAGTCTGGCATGTCCTGCAGTGAGTGGCGGCACTCCTGCGCATCTGGGGCCAATAGAAATGGGTAACAAGCCTGTCAAAGGTCTTGTCCTGCCCCAGATGTCCCGCTAACGGTACATCATGAGCCAACCCCAGTAGGAAGGCTCTGAAGCGCTGGGGTACCACCAGCACACGGGCTGACCCAGGCTCAGCAACCTTAGGCTCTGAATACAGGAGACCATTCTCCCAGTAAACCCAATGTGATCCAGACTGATCACCTGCTGCCTGGTCTGTGGCCTGTTGCCTCAGACCCACGAGAGAAGGGCATGTGTTCTGCTCCTTGCAGAACTCTTCCCTGGAGGGTCCTCCTTCTTGCTGCCAATGGGTCAGCTCAGGTAGGTCCCCCAGTTCAGCTACCTGTTCCCCTGTAGGCTCCAGGGCATCCCCCTCAGGGTCTGCCTCCTCCTGGACCGTGGGAACCTCGGGGGCCGGTTTCCGCGCCCCCTGCCTCCTCTCTCTCCGGCAGGCACCTGGGCCTCCTCTCAGGCTCCAGGTCCTCTTGAACACCTTTAGCTGCCATTGACCGGGTGGTCACACATGCCCAATCAGGCAAGCCCAACATTTCTAAATGCGCACTCCGCTCCACCTTAGCCCAAGGTGAGCTCTCCAAATCGTTCCCTAACAAACAGTCAACAGGCATGGCTGGCCTCACAGCTACTTGAAGAGTACCCGAGACCCCCCACTCAAAGGGAACCTGAGCCACCTTGCAGTGACTCTCTGTGTTGTCAGCGGCAACAACCGGATAGAATGCATCAGGGATAACCTGCTCTTTAGACACCAGGTGACACTTGACAGCTGTCACACTGGCTCCTGTGTCTCTCAGAGCCTCCACCCTATGGCCATTGATGGTCACCCACTGCCTGTATTTCTTAGTGTTCTCAGGCAGCGGGGTCCTAGGGACCATCTCAGAGTCTCCTAATGAGACAAGGGAAAACACTGTGGGATCCCCCACCTTGGGCACCCAACTCCTCCCCCAGGGCTACACTAGCCAACTGCCGGGGACTGCACTGGTGGGTGCTGGTTTTCCATGCAAAGGGCAACGAGGATCGTTTGCCTTGTGGCCAGGGGCGCCACACTTGTAACATACCAGTGGTCCCTGGTGAACAGGGGGCCTGTCAGGGCCACTGGCTTCTTCTCAGGGGGAGGCTGGGAACCTTTCCTTGGTTCCCTTGGGGTCTACTTTGGGGCCCTTTATGGAACTCCTTCTGTTTACCCTTGTCCCCCACTCTTCTGCTGGGGACCCTGCCCACCCTTGGCGGAGTCTCCCACGTGACCCTTGTGGACCCGGGTACTCACCCAGCGGTCCGCCTCCTCAGCAAGCTGCCTAGGGTTAGTCAGCTTACTATCAATCAGGTGCTGGCGTAGCTCAGGAAAACAATTACCGGACAAGTGCTCCCAGGCAATCAAATCAAAGAGCGCCTGAAAATCAGTCGCTTTGCTACCCTTTACCCAACCATCCAAGGCTCTGCAAAAGAAGGTCACATATTCAACCCAGGTACTGCTTTCAATCTTACTACAGTTCCTGAACCTTTGCCTATAAAGCTCAGGGGTCAAACCATATCTAGTCATTAAGGCATCCTTCATGTGGCTGTACGAATTATAGACTTCAGAGGGCAAATCCAACAAGGTATCCCGCCCTTCACTGAGGAACCGTCCCCACAACCCCGCTCCCCAATCCTTCTCAGGGACCCGGTGGGAAGACATGGCTACCTCATAGGCTTTGAACCACTGCCCTATGTCGTCATTTTTAAAAACTCCTTCACCACATCTTTGGGAATATACACCCTAGCTTCAACAGGCACAGGCGGTACACTGCCACCAGAGGGAGTAATCTCTAAGCTCTTGGCCTTCAATTCCAACTCCCTCAAAACTTTCTCATGTTCAAACTGCATTTTCTTTTCCTCTAGGGCTAATTTCCTTGTTTGCATTTCGAATTCTAACTGCTTATTCAGCTTGAGTTTGGTCAGCTCCATTTCGTGCATCCTACTCTCTTTCCTGTCCTCCAACTCTTCTGGAGACAGTCCTCTGGCAGAAACACTGCTACCTACTGGGGAAGGTGGTCTTCTAGCCCCTGGACCCAATAGCCCCTCCAGCTGCCCTTCTGCATTCTCAGCCCCCTCCACAGGGGCACTCCTTGATTCGACCCAGGCCCTCAGCGCCTTTTGGAGGTCCTCCTTCCTGGAGATCCCGGTCATGGACACTTTAAACTTTTTGCAGAATTGTTTGAGCTGCTTAAGGGTGTAGCATTCTAGCCTCTCTTCTTCCCAATCACATTCAACAGAGGCTACTGATGCTGGTTTCTCCATAGTGACTGAACTTGGCATTTGCAAAAATAGGAAATCCCAGAAAAAATGCTATTAAAGTATGTGGTTGCGTTTTGGTCTGCACTCACTAAGTAGTGTTCACCAATCACTGTACATGAGTCACAAATGCAAGTCCAGAATCCTCACCGCTGACCACCAATGTTAGATTTGGGGGTCTCTAGTTGGCAGAGGTATGTACCTTTGTCCAAATAGGGACCCTTGAGTCTAGTCAGGGAAAGTAGGTACACTCCCGAAATAACCCCTGCTCACCCTCTTGGTAGCTTGGCACGAGCAGACAGGCTTAGTTCAGAGGCAGTGTGTAAAGCATTTGTGAACACATACAGTAATCAAGTGACAACACTACAAATGGACACCACACAGGTTATATATTTATAAAAATAGGTATACTTTATATAGATTTATCACAAGACCATAAACGACAAAAATAATCCACAATACTGTTAAGAATGCTTAGTTCTGATCAAAAAGGCTTAATTCAAGGTTCTGTGCGAGTCGGTAGCCTCCTCCGGCTACGGCGATGTCGAGAACAAACAGAGTCTAACAAATCCCGCTGACCGCGTCGAGACGGGCCAACACAGCGTAGACAGACTCGGTCACAGTACCTTTTACTTGAAGCGGCAGGCACGGGCGTGCGAGCCGGATGGCTGTTCGTCGCGGTCGCGATGCAAAAATGGAAGCGTTGCAGGACGCGTTGTCCCTCGATGCGGTGCAGGCAGCGGCTCGTTGGACGTCGTCGAGACGGAGTCGGTGAGACCAGGGCCGTGCGTTGCAGGGCGAGACGGTGCTTCGATGCGGTGCTGGCAGGTTGCGGTGCGGCGACGGAGCCGGATTCAGGAGCTGGCGTCGATCAGTCCGGACAGCGGTGCGAGTCGGGCGGTGCGTCGCAAAGCGTGCGAGCGGTGCCCAACTCCGGTGCGGTCACAGGACTCGAACTCAGCAGCAGTGACCGTGTCGGTCGGACCAGTTCGATTCGGGCGTAGCGAAGCGTTGCAGGACGCGTTGTCCCTCGATGCGGTGCAGGCAGCGGCTCGTTGACGGCGTCGGTGAGACCAGGGCCGTGCGTTGCAGGGCGAGACGGTGCTTCGATGCGGTGCTTGCAGGACACCGAGTCGGTCGTGAGAGTCGGTCACAGCTCCCTACCTCTGTAGCCACTGAAACAGAGTTTCCAGCAGCAATTCACAAAGGGGGTGAAGTCCAATGGTCCTGGGACTTCGGTCAGGGGCAAGCTCTCTTCCAAGCCCTTGGAGATCCTTCACAAGTTGATGAAAGTCACAGCAAAGCAAAAGTTCCTTTCTCCTCTCTTTGGCAGTCAGGCAAACCACTGCAGGCCAATCCCCCAAGCAGCACTTCAGGCTTAGGGATAGTCTCTCCTCAGTTTCTTCTTGGTTCCGCTCCTCAGCAAAGGTTTCTTCTTGTTCCCAAAAGTGATCTGATCTTCCTGGGGTCTGGGTGCCCCTCTTATACCCTGATTCTCTTTGTTCTCTGGAGGCAGAGAGGCCTCTGCCTAGTCCAAAACCAGTTCTGGTCAGTTCTGGAGCACTTTGTTTTTCTGACTCCTTCTTTCCTTTCAGAATGTGGGGCAGAGTGCTCAGCCGCCCGGCAGGAGGTGGAGCCAGCATTGTGGAAGGCAGGCACAGCCCTATTCAGACCCAGGTGCAACTCCTCCCTCCACTCTGGATGCAGATCTTTCTATTCAGCCCTGCGCTGACTCACCCTGTCTCCTGTAGCCACCCCCAGCCCCTGTCACTCAATCTCCAGACAAGGAATACACAACCTAGCAGAGGCAGGCTTGGATAGTTAGGCAAGAAAATACCCACTTTCTAAAAGTGGTATTTTCGAACACAGAATGTTAAAACCAACTTCACTAAAAGATGTATTTTATCATCCTGAGTTCAGGCATACTAAATTCGTTTTTCTACCATGTCCCCTGGGTCAGTTCTGACTATAAGGTGTAATAGTCAGTCTGCCCATTCTGGCCTATGGGGAGCAGGTAGCCTTGCAATAGTGAAAAACGAAAATGGCTGTAATTCACTATTAGGACATGCCACACACACCAGGGCATGTCCTACCTTATACTTACAATGCACCCTGCCCTAGGGCCTACTTTAGGGGTGACCAACATGCAGTAAAGGGAAGGTTTAGGGACTGGTAAGTGGGTGTACTCACCAAGTCGACATGGCAGCCCGAGGCTGCACACAGGCTCTGCGATGGCAGGCCTGAGACACATTTTACAGGCCGCTTCTGTGGGTGGCACAACCAGTGCTGCGAGCCCACCAGCGGCATTGGATTTACAAGCCCTGGGCACACTGAGTGCACTGTACTAGGGACTGACAAGTAAACCAATCATCCAATCATGGAGTCACTAATACATAGGTCAATTAACGATAGGGAGCACTTGCACTTTGGCACTGTTTAGCAGCGGCAAAGTGCCCATGAGCATCTAGTCCAGCAAAAACATATCGGCAACAGTGGAGGCATTACGAAAAAATGGAAGGGAGACCCACGCCAAGGATGCCAGGTCTAACAAGGACCTACCGGCACACACACACAAAGAGTGACCAAAATATGGTGGGAAGAGACGAAATACCTGGGCTGGAGAGACAGACTGACAGAGATGACCCCCTGTGGACGGGTGACCAATTGGTGGAGGTGAGCAAGTTAAGGGGCTTTGCCAAGTGGGAACTACTGGGGCTGGAAAAATTGGGAGATGTCTGGAGAGGCCGAGCCTAAGTGACATTTCAGGTTCTCCAGCAAGAGTATGAGATGGGCCCAGGAGAGTGGCTGCGCTACCTGCAGCTGGGCCATGCGCTATGGAGACACATCAGGGAGGGGGAGGAACTGGCGGAAGCATCCCCTCTAGAGGACAGAGTGTTGATGGATCCCCTAACAAGCCAGTAATGATGGCATCCAAGATAGTTGTGAGGAATATATAAAAAAAAACTAGTGAATAATGCGCCAGACCCCATGGAGATCAGCGTGGGAGGAAGACATAGGCCCACTGGAGGTTTCAGACTGGGTGGAGGCCCTTCTAAGTCCCAGGGAAGTGGCAATTAGCTCTAGTTTCTGCCTAATTCAATTGAAGGTACTGCATAGAGTATACTGTTCCCGGAGAGTGTTGTGCCAACTTGGCAAGGCAGACTCAGCCCTATGCCACAGGGGTGTGGTCAGGAGGGCACATACTATCATCTCATCTGGGAGTGTCAAGAAACTCTGAAATATTGGGGTAGAGTCAGAGACATTATGACACAGGTGACTGTGCTGAAGATTCCTATGGTGCCACACTAGTTCCTACTGGGGATAGCCGGGGAGGAGGACTGGCCTAGATATACCAAAATATGGCTGGCACTAGCGGGCGTGGTTGCTAAACGTAACCTGGCCAGGTGTTGGGGGGCAAGGGCACTCCCACAAGTAAGGGACTGGAAAACAGACATGGATTGGTGCTGGCTAGTAGAGTGTGCAATATACCAAAGTAGGGGGTGTCCTAAAAAATGGGAAAAAATCTGGGATCAATGGCAGGCCTTTCGGGGGCTGAGATGGGGTTCTGAATCTGTGAGCTGAGTACGGTATCCGTACGGTAATACCCTCTCAGAAAACAAAAAGATAATTATGTAAACAACTTGTCAAAATATCACCTTTGTAACCTGTATCACTGATGTTCTGCAATTTTGTCTTTGTTGTTGCAATTACATTTTTTTTAAAACCTATTATAAAAAATAGTATAGAGTTTGCATAGTGCTTGCTGTGCAAGAGGTGTGATGAATCTTAGATCAAATCAGATACCAGGTTTGCAGTGAAAAAAGGCACTGTAAGTCTGATTCCCACATCAATTGCACCTTAGATTTGGGGCAAGAGAGAGGTGCCATATTCAAGATGTCTGCACATATATGATGTCTTAACAGCGAGGGAAGGGATGAATGAGTCAGTGAGCAAAGCAGATGTGGGTGATGTGCATGAGTAAGCATTGATAGGTGCTGCAAAATTACATTCATTAAAGGTTTGTGCTTGTGAGTGGAAGCAGGAGAGGGACCGAACTTGTGTTGAATCTCAAATGGGCAGAGAAGTGCAATACCCTCAAATAAGAGTTTCACTTGAATGATATCTTTCTCCACCCATTCTTTCCAAACATTTGTACGGTTTGACAGTTCAATGTGTTTATTGTTCCAGATAGAGGAATCTAGAAATGCCTGTTTTGGTGATAGTGAACGCGTTAGAATAGGATGTGCTAGAAATATTGAGTTCTTAAAAGTGGGGGAGGAGAAGGTCCTCAGAGGGTCCCTGACGAAGAGTCTGAAGAAAGGGTTCCAGTGACAGTATAAATAGTAAAGGTGACAGTGCACAACCTTGCCATGTACCCCTTAGTAAAGTAGGAGACTGGAGGCCATTCACGTGAATAGATATTTTAGGGGAGGAGTTAGGTAGGGTAATGTATTTGAGAATTCTTGCACTAAAATCATACAATTTAAATGCTTGCAGCATACCATTCAAATTAACTCGATCAAAGGAATTTTTGCATCCAATGTGATGGAAGCCATATATATCCAGGTATAGTACTTTTGGAAGCGAGACGCAGAATATCCAAAAGGCTCAGGGATAAGTTTGTTAATACGTAATACCAGAATTTTTGAAAAATTCTTGCAATCTAAATTGATAAGTGATATAGGTCTAAAATGGGCACAGAATGACAAATCTTTATCTTTTTAGGGATTAGGCAACACTAGTTTTTAGAAAAGTGCCACAAGCCTCGTTTTGAGAAAGAAAGTGTTGAAACAGGGATAATAAATGTAGTAACAAACTATGAGAAAAATGGGAATACAATTCAGCGGGTAACCTGTCTGAACCAGGGGCCTTACCTTTTGGCAGAGCAGCGAGGGCTGTTCATAATTCAGGGAGAAAGAGAATCATCCTCCAATGAGGAAAGACCAGGTGCCTGGTGCGGGTGATATTGAAAGGGAAGCAAAGAAGGTATTTAGGGCCTCATCTGAAGGGGAGTGTTCTGGTGTATATAAAGTTTGGGAGAAGTCTGAAGAACTTTCTAAAATGTCAGCATTCTTAAAGTGTTTAATGCCATCTTTATCTATAATGTTATCAATTTTGAATTTTTGCAAATTGACCTTTAAAAGGTTTGCAAGCATTTGTCCTGCTTTATTGTGGCCTCCTTAGTATTTAACATTTACTTTTAGTAGTATTCTAGAGGCCTCCTTGGTCCAAATTTAGTTAAATTCTAACTTGGACTGAATAAGTCGGTTCAATGTAGTGTTTGAATTAGATGTGTAATATCGGTGCTCAAGCATTTTAAAAGAGGTGAGCAGGAGTGCAGAATCTTTAGGAGCTTTTTTCTTTTAGCCACAACATATTTGATGATGTATCCTCTGGCAGTTGGTTTGAATGCATCCCAAATAAAATGAAAAGAAGTATCAGGGTTAATGTTGGCAGCAAAGAAATTCTGAAGGAAGAGCTCAAATTGTTGTACAAATACATTATCTTTCAATAAACTATTATTAAAACATCATCTATTGGACCAAGAGGTAACTGGTAACAGCTCTAGATCTACCATGACTGGTGCATGATCTGAGATTATAATAGACCCAATTTGAGTATTAGTTAACGTGGTAAGTAAATTAAGTTTTAGGAAAACATAGTCAATCTTAGATTTCGATGTATGTGTAAGCACCATGCAGGAGAAAAGAAAGTGCATTCCAGATTGTCTGGGTTTTAAGCCCTCCAAGCATCAACAAGCCCCTAGATTGGATAGCATTTCTAAACCATTTTTGTATCTTGTTGGGAACATATTTGACTGATGAATGTCTGTCAATAAAGGGGTCCATGATTTGGTTACAGTCTCCTCCAACTGCCACGTTTGTGTTAGAGCTGGACATCATGGTATTGGAAATTTGTTCCCAAAATCTAACATCCATACCTGTGGGACCATATATATTAGAGGATATTTTGGAATTTGTCATATGGTAAGGTGTAGAATAATCCAACAATCCTCTTCATCCTTTTCTTCCTTCTCAATGACCAAAGGAAGCAATTTATGAAACAATATTACAACTCCATTCTTATTTTTTTAGCAGGGGGACAACATTCATGACCCACCCAATTATTTTCAAGAGAATTAATGTCTGAATCGGAAAGATGAGTTTCTTGTAGTAGAGCAATTTTACACTTGAAACAAGCTTAATGAGTAAGCACCCTATGCTTCTTAGCAGGGTTGCACAAACCTTTAACTTTCCAGGACATAATATGCAGATTATTACTTATGTGTATTAGGCAATATATAATATAGTGAACAGCAGCATTCGCGTTCCATGGGAGAAAACAACCAGAGCCAGGGGCCTGATTGTTAGAGCAATAATAATAGTAGAACAAGAAGGAAAGCATGGAAAGATGTTACAGGGAAAGATAAGGAAGAATGGAAATGTAAGGGGAAGAGATGGGACAGAACCTGATATAGGAATAAAGAGATGGTAAAAGCCAGAAACACGAAGGAAACACAGTGTAGAAACTGGGTCAGGGGAGGGTACACAGAATATACAAAACATCTATGATGGGTTAATGAAATGTGAGATGCAAGACTCCTGTGAAAAGAAGAAAATGAGAGGAAGAAATTTATATACCAGAAAATACCTATTACAAGAAACAGTTAAAGCAGAACAATGGTACCATTGAACCATGATTTCTCAAGGTCCATTTCATCTCTTTTATGAAGATGGATGAATTTTTTAAGTCCTCCGGAGATTCAAAGAAAAAGGTTTTCTCCTTTTAACTAACCCTTAATAGGCAAGGATGCACCAGGCCATATCTAGTGTTCATGGAACATAGAACATAAAGAAAGAAATTCCTTCCATTGAGTAGCTGTCACTCTGACCACATCCTGTGAAAAAAAGACTTTCTGTCCAGGCCACAACATTTGCTTTCTTTGTTTAGCCACCAAGAGTACCCTCATCATCTCCAAGCACTGAAGAAAAAGAAGAATAATGCCTCTTGGATGGTCTGATGAAGATGATGTTGAATGTTTAGGGCAAACAAAATGTGCTCTTTGAAGATTGAGGGATCACTGACATAATATCGACGACCAAAATATAGTCTGGACAGAATATCGTCGCCAAAATATCGATGGACAAAATATCGTCTCCCTATCTACAAACAGGTAAGTGCAAAAATATCGAAGACAAAATATCGTTGTTTTAAATATAGTTTGTAAAAAATATCGAATTTTTAAATATGTTAAAAGTAATATTAACTTATTAACTTAATTAAATTTTTTTTTTACATCAATCTTGGATAGCGGGAGGGTAAAATTTACTATTCCCACTCCAGCGAGTGGAACAGTAGGGAAAGCGTTGGATAGCGGGAGGGTAAAATTTACTATTCCCACTCCAGCGAGTGGAACAGTAGGGAAAGCGTTGGATAGCGGGAGGGTAAAATTTACTATTCCCACTCCAGCGAGTGGAACAGTAGGGAAAGCGTTGGATAGCGGGAGAGTAAAATTTACTATTCCCACTCCAGCGAGTGGAACAGTAGGGAAAGCGTTGGATAGCGGGAGGGTAAAATTTACTATTCCCACTCCAGCGAGTGGAACAGTAGGGAAGGCGTTGGATAGCGGGAGGGTAAAATTTACTATTCCCACTCCAGCGAGTGGGCCAGTAAGGAAAGCGTTGGATAGCGGATAGGAATAATTTAATATTCCCACTCCAGCAATCTAATCAACATTAATTAACAATGAATTAATTTTTGTAAATTAATTTACCTCCCACCATTTTCCCCTATAAACGTCACCTCCAAATTACTAAATTATTAATTATTTAACATAATTAATTAATAATTAATTAATTAACTAATAGCAATTAACAATCAAATTAATAATTATCAATCTAAATTAATTAACACAATTAACATTATAAAATAACTTTTAATAAATATTATTTTTAAATTATTATAAAATTTCCTTAAAATTAAATTACTTCACACCCTACTCCCTATCAACCCTCAACCCGCTCCTAAAAAACGTACACAATTAACATATTAACAACATAATTTTTAATAATTAATATCTTTTTAATTACTAATTAATTCATTTTTTAAACATAATTAACATACTTACCAATTAATTATTTATTGTTATTAGTCAAATTATAATTAATTAATAATAAATTAATTAACGTAATTAACAATATAAATTATTAAATATTAAATTATTAATTAATCAATATTTAATTAATTAATTTAAATTAAATTACTTCCCACCCTATTCCCCTATAAACCCACAACCCGCTACAGATTTAAATTACACAAAAATTAATTAACATATAATTAATTAATTTTAATTAATTTATAAAAATATATATTATAATTAAATTACTTCCCACCCTATTCCCCTATAAACCCACAACCCGCTACGGAAATAATATACGCAAAAATTATTTTACATACATTTCATAACTTTAAAAAAATTAAACATACATTACAAAAATATTATACATTTTTAACTCATATACTAACATACAAAACACTTACAAAAATTCGATATTATTAAAAATTCGATATTTTTTAATGCCTATATTATGTACTTCTATATTTTGGCAATCAATATTACTTACCTGCATTTCGATATTATTAACCACTATATTATGTCCATTCGATATTATGTCCATTCTATATTTTGTATTCGATATTCTGTCCATTCTATATTTTTTTCTCCATATTATGTCTATTTACCAAGATTGAGATCAGCTGTGTCCTTCAGGCCCACAATTTTTGGAATGTGAACCTTGAGAAAAGAAATTGTATCACTACCCTCCACAACCTCAGGAATTCCATAGATGCATAGGTTTTGCATCTCTTATGGTTTTCCAAGTCTTAAGGAAATTGCTTAAGAAGAGAGATTTCCTTAGACATGATCTCGAGCCTGCTACTTATTTGTTGTTCTACCTCAGACACCTTAGACTCCTGGCTTGACCATTTCTTTTCAATCCTCTGAAGTGTAGAGTTTATCATCACAAATGCTTTATTTCTTCCATTAAATCTTTTAGTGTTAGAGGCAAGGGTGACTTCGTCGGAGAGGTACGATCCTTTTCTTGCATCTCATTAATGTTACTATTAGAGTCTTTGCAGTAAAGTGGCATGGTTATAAATGATACCACCGGTTTTAATAACGAGGAAGTGGCAGAGTCTGTACCCAAAGACATGAATATTTAGACAACGGATTCATCCGTCCTTCTCAGTCACCTGTGTCCTCGCCGCTTTTCTTTATCCCTCAGAAGGAAGGCGAGTTGAGGACCTGCATAGATTATAGAGCCAACAATCGGATCACAGTCAAAAATCGATTTCCGCTGCCTTTAATCTCTGTTTTATTAGACCAGGTGAAAGAAGCTAAAGTATATACGAAGTTGGATTTGAGAGGGGCCTATCATCTTGTCCGAATCAGAGAAGGAGATGAATGGAAAACGGCCTTTAGGACCAAGTATGGGCTCTTCGAATATCAAGTTATGCCCTATGGTCTCTGCAATGCTCCTGCCGCGTTCCAACACTTCATAAATGATGTTTTAAAAGAGTACATTGATCAATGTGCCATCGTTTATATAGATGACATCTTAATATATTCAGATTCGGAAGAAGAACATGAAGGACATGTGAAAGGAGTACTGCAGAAGTTGAGAGAAAACAGCCTGTTTGTAAAATTGGAGAAATGTGCTTTCAGTGTTACATCAGTGGAGTTTTTAGGATTTGTCCTGTCTCCCGCTGGAATAACCATGGACAAACAAAGGTCAAGGCGATTACAGATTCGAAATCACCACGGTCAGTAAAAGAAGTTCAAAGTTTTATAGGATTTGCAAATTTCTATAGAAGGTTCATTCAGGATTTCTTCAAGAAACTAATTCCACTTACGCGCCTTCTAAGAAAAGGAACACCCTTTGAATGGTCTAAGGATGCTGAAGAAGCATTTACCTCTTTGAAAGAATATTTTACCACAGCCCCAGTATTACTTCATGCGGACCCAACAGAACCTTTCTTTGTGGATCCGATGCTTCTAATCTAGCCTTAGGAGGAGTAATGTCCCAAAGACACAAGAGAACCGGGCAATTACATCCAGTGGCTTTCCGATCACAAAAATTGACCCCAGCGGAAGTAAATTATACCATCACAGAAAAAGAGTTGTTGGCAATAAAAGACGCCTTCAAAGAGTGGAGGCATTACCTCATGGGAGCTAGGCACACAGTTACAGTATATACCGATCATCGGAATTTGAAATTTTAAAATCAGCTCAAACGCTAACACCAAGACAACTCCGTTGGTCCTTATATTTTGCTGACTACGATTTTGTCATAACCTATCGTCCAGGGGCAAAGAATGGAAAAGCTGATGCATTATCCAGATTGGGTACTGAGAACTTGCAAGAAGTAGTAGAAGAACAAAACATCATACCTGAGGGAAAAGTCATAGGAACAATCCTTCAAGAAGTCGAAGGAGACTCAATTCAGAAATCAATGAGTCAGGAAGAAATGGAAGAATGGGTTTGCCAAGAGCCCAAGAGAGAATTTCGAAGAAATTTGCCATATCATGATGGTGCTCTGTTTTTACCTACACCGGAGTTACAGGAAAAGGCCTTAAAAGAATGTCATGTCCATCTGTTATCCGGACATAAAGGAATGCAAAAGACTGAAGAATTGGTGAAGCGTAGATTCTGGTAGCCTCAAATGACTAAAGACATTCGTCAGTATGTGGCTACTTGCGAAGTGTGTGCTTGGGGAAAACCAGATAGGCATTCCCCAATAGGATTGTTACAGCCCTTACCCAATCCACCGCACCCCTGGCACACTGTAACCTTAGATCTGATAGTAGACCTACCGTCTAGTCAGGGTTTTGATACAATCTTAGTTTGCGTGGATGCCTACACTAAAATGGCTCATTTTGTCCCCTTAAAAGGGGTGCCTGCTGCAAAAAGATTAGCACATGTCTTTAGTCAAAATATTGTGAGGGCGCATGGTATTCCGAAGGTTTTAGTCTCTGATCGTGGTTCCCAATTTCTTTCCCACTTTTGGAAGGCTTTTGCCAAAAAATTGAATATTGAGACCAGATACTCCACTAGTTATCACCCAGAAACAGATGGGCAGACAGAAAGGCCAATCAAGAATTAGAACAATATCTCCAATTATACTTATTAGATCAGGAAGTAGATTGGCCGGAATACCTTTACGCAGCAGAATTTGCGTAATGCAGAAAATGCTTCAACCGGTTACTTCCCCTTTTACATGAATTCAGGCAGACACCCCAACCTTTCAGTGAGTTTCCAAGAGGCAACAGTTCCAGCAGTTAAGGATTTAGTACAACATATGACTCACATATACAACACAGCAATGGAGAATTTGACTAAAGCTAAAGAAAGTTATAAGTTCTATGCTGACAGGAAGAGAAAAACAGGGCCAGAATTTAAAATTGGGGAAGAAGTTTAGTTAAACACAAGGAATTTGAAACTCAAAGGCAATAGGAAGTTGCAGCCTAGATTTGTAGGCCCGTACACCATAGAAAAGAAGTTGAATTCAGTAACCTATAAATCAAATCTCCCTAAAAGTTGCAAGATTCACCCTGTATTTCATGTTTCATTTCTTAAAAAGACATCAAAGGGTTTAAGAAAAACTTCTCCCCCAGCTCCTTTACAGACTGAACATGGAACTGAATTTGAGGTAAAACAGATTTTAGATTCAAAAGAAACCCAAGGTCAAGTTTATTATTTAATAGACTGGCAAGGATATGGTCCTGAAGAAAGGTCTTGGGAGTTGTTTTCTGATGTTCGCGCTCCCCGAATTGTTAGAGCATTTCATAAAAAGTTTCCCTGCAAGCCTAGACCCAGAGGATCTACCTTGCGAGGAGGTACTGTCAGAACCCTACAACATCGTAGTCAGGTTAGTGGGTCTGTGAATACGGTATCAATATTGACTCCCCTTCAATTTAAGAGAAAAACATAATTAACACAGAAGAGATACAAAAAGAACTTCACGATGGCCGCAAAGAAGTGGAACACAGTGCAGCGCTCTAGTGTTGCAACTGTGGGAACTGGTTTGGAATGTTCAACGGAGTCTCCTTTGGAGCCTCGCACTTCACCTGAGATTCCTGAGGAGAAGGACCCTTTCTCTGCTCTCGGCGCGAAAGTTAGTCAGGGTAGTGCGTTGTGTGTATTCCCGACGTATTAGTTTCCTGGCACTTGATTTGGAGTTTCCTGGAGACTAGTGTCTCGACTGTGAAGTTCAAGTAAGGTTTCCTAGTTTCACTTTTTAGACCTGAGAGAGTCTGCGCTTTCTCTCAGCGTCAGTAGCCTGGAGTGTGCGCAGTGTTGAGGTACGTGTTTAGCCCTGAGTTTCGAAGCTGAGTGTGTGCTTAGTATTTGGTGAACGTTTGCATTCAGTATTTATATGCTGAACATGCGCATTGAGTGTGGTAGCTTTTACACCCGCATTTAACACAATGCATGCGCAGTTATTGTAGTAGGCATCTCCGACGAGTGTCTCATCTCGGAGCACGCGCAGTACAAATTAATCTGTTGAAGAAAGGATTATCTGTGAAACGCGTCTGGGTAACGTGTAGCTCCTCCCTGTCGAGTAGTGTTTTTGAATAAACGCAAGACAAGTGAGACAAAGTAAATACCAGAGTCAGCACAGGATGATTGTGAAGTCTTTCCTTGCATTAATCCCTCTCTGCATCAAATTTTAGTGAAGGCTCTTCAGAGAAACGGTGAATAGTATTCTTTTTGGAAAAGGTTGATAGAGCTTCAATAATTTTTCATACACACAACACATTTTAAGGTTAGATACCACTTACCTGATTAACAGCTAGAAGTCCTGGAAACTCTTGTATTCCTTGTTCCTTCAGTGAACCGCAGAGTCCTAATGTATACCAAAGAACAACACGAATGAAATTAGTTCTTTTCGCACCACATAATTATAGAACAGAATTTTCAAAATTACTACTAAGTCAATTCTCGCACCGTACAACATATATGCAGAGAATAAAGAAGAAAGGCAATAGTCAAGACAATTCTGGGTAGGTAAGAAAATGAAATGCATGTAATAGTGAATATTAAAGGTTGAAGAGTATTGAGTAGAGTTGTTGAAGTAAGTTGTACATGTTTATTTGCATTTCTTCGCCATTTACAAGTGCACCGGAAGATAAGACAAAGAGAGTTGTGGAGTGCAGGAAGAAGGGAGAAGAACTAGAAGGAAGTCTTGGCTGTCTCTTCTCTGTCCCTATCCCCTTTCTCCCCTTTGAGTTTCCCTGTTGCTCAAGTTTTAAAATTGACGACGGGAGAAGTTGGAGAGGGGCATTGGTTTCTAGCGTCATTCTGCTCCTGTGCATTTTGTGGTGAGCCTTGACAGTTTCAGACGTCTCTGAGAGTACAGTGTTAAAAGCAGTACTTAGTACCCAGTTTGGGGATCCACAGTGTGGAGGCCCCAGGGCAGCAAAAGCAAAAACGTAGTTGTTTGGGCCCAGTATCTCCTGACTGCCCCACTCAAATTTCACACAGTGAGCTTTTTGATTGGCTGTAAACGATCCAGTTCCCCTTAACTATATAGTGGTGGGATGATAAGAACTATATTGAAAACCAGGAATTCTTTAGCATGGCAAAGTATTTGGTGTATGAGATAGAATGTAGTGTGAAGAGTGGAGGGTGAGAACAAACAGGATCATCAGGCATCCAAAACATTTTAGGGTTGGTGAGAGCATGATAGTTACAGTCAGTGTGTATGTGTCTAAGGTGGCAAAGTCACCACCACCTTTATATAGCTAATAGTATTGATCCTGAGGGAATTCCACAGGCAATATACATAACGTATTACAAACATCAGCCCATTTTGACCTGCTGCCCCTATCCATTACTACATGGAAAAACTGGATCCCCTGAACCCTGAATTCATTTATGGACTAAGTCAAATAGAGAATCCAGATCTAAAATATCACTGCAGTAGACCCTCACTATTCCACTTCCATTAGGTCAATAGTTAAACCTCTGACTTGGTGCCAATATTGTCTAACCTACAAACCGGAAGACAGATAAAAAACAAATTACTTTCTAAAAAAAGTTGTAGTTTAAATGTTACATCAGCTCCAATACTTGTGACTATCAAATGCAAAGAGGAAATACACCCAGAGTTTACTACTTCAGTGCAGACTAAAGAAGAGGATGGTCCGCAGTATTAGAGAAGTAGACTTAAGTCATACTGTCAGGGCAGATCCCTGAGGTCCAATTAATTGAAGCTCCTGCACATCCCTGGTGTTCTTTCGTTTTACCATCAACAATACTCTGGAATTTGCTTCCGGTTGCTCTCTGTTTTGCACCATCGGAAATGATCTTCAGTAAAGGTTTGAAGACCCCTCTGTTTAATGTCTAGGCTGGTGACCTAGGTTTAAGCCTGTTTTTGGGGTGGTCCTGCTGCTAGCGTCGGAATGCTCCTTCTGGAGCAGCTGCACACTTTTATAAATGTCTATTCTATTGTATTCTTTCGCATACATATTTTTGCTTAGTCAAAGTCCATGCATTGCTTTGAGTTTTAACATGTTTTTATAGTTATTGCAAACAAAATATGTTTATTCACTTTTCTTGTGTGTTAAATATTATTCACTGTCTTGATACTGAATCACTTCCGCAAGCTTTGAATAAACCTAGCATCAATAAAAATAGGAATAATTAAAAACTGAATTTCAATGCAAATGTGGCCTTTTCTGTATCCTGCATGACTGCACATTCATCAAACCCATAAAATTCACTGTAGACACCTTAGCAGCTCCATGATAAACAAATTGCTGCAATTTCCTTTTTCAGGAGTTGGAAGCAATGGGTATTACTGTATTTTTCTACTATGGAGAGTGTGCAAAGGTCAGCAGCACCACACTAAAAATCAATCTAGGAAGTTTAGAGAAGCCTGATGTAGAGGGTTGTTTAAACGACTGTAGCACAATGAGGTAGGAGTAGTATGATCTGTGCATTTACACTAAGTATGTTTCTCGTATAACATTTATGCTTAAAACAGAGACTTTTATCATTCACGCATAAGGATTTCATTTATAGTAAAATAGATAGATAACTAAAATGCTGTGCACATTAAAGTACATACTTTTGTTCTGTTACATATAGAAAGAAAGCGCTAATACACCATAGGTCTCTTGGCAACAGAAGGATAGTCATATCTGTCTTTTGCCTGAGAAAGTTAGGAGCTTGAAGATGAGAACACTTGTGGGAACAACTAAGGGGCATATTCTCAAGGACTTATCGCCGATTTATCAGCACTTTAGCCCTATTCTCAAGCTGGTGCAAACTGCCGATATCGCCAGTTTACCTGCGACAGCTGCCGCAAAAAACATCGCCACGGATGAGTGTGACAACTAACGCTAATGATATGCAGAGTAGGCGTTCCCGTGCAAAAACACATGAAAACACCACTTCGCGAGATTCTCAACGACCAGCCAGATCTGCGATGCGAACCAAGAACAGGCGATAAGGCGCGATAGCAGCAAGGATTTAACACCTGCCTTTTGCTGGTGTTAAGCAGAACAACTACCTGCAGTATGAAAGGGAGCCCAGCCCAGAACCACATCTGAAGACCAACAGATGCCATGGAGCCAATGATCATGCAGCTTGGAGAACCAAGAGGGCCACAACACCCACCACCACCACTCCCAGGCCCCCCCCCGGACCACCACCCCGGATTACCACCTAGGCAGTGCAGGACAGCGCACGACCCTAAAACGCACCAGCCCCAGAGACTCAACACCAGAGGAAGCCATTGGCCAACACAGGCTCAAAAGGACAACCATCCACCGCATCCCGACCCACATTGCCCACAGGCTGACGGTACCAACACAGCAGACAACCCACATCCCCCGCAGACAAAGCTGCTGGCTGTGCTGCACCTGTTGGCCCCTGGTACCTTCCAACCAACAACTGCCGGAGTCGGAGGAGTCTCACAGCCAGCCCCATCAAACTCCCTCACATATGTCATGGATGCATGTCCACAAAAGCAACGGCGGGCCCCTGTACCCGCACCACACGATAGTTCCAATTCGTACTGCACCTGCGCAACCAACCCCAACGCCAGCCGTGCTAGACGCCTCCGTGCCCTATGCCCAAGATCGTAGTAACCGAAATGTGGGTGCGCCAGGTCATGAAGTCCAGTAGTCAATAGTAGTGTAAAAACAGAACTTTATTACAAATATACAAACAAACAAAACGAAAAGCTCAGCCAATGCGTTCCATTCCCAACGGGGAACTTCAACAGGGCAACGTGTCTTCAGAAACCTGTGGGAGAAATGGTGACAATGGTCAAACTTCCGTATAGTCACACGCCTAATCTGGTACAGTGTACTGCACTTGGACAAACCGGAATGCTCACAGGCATGCTAAACCATGCATGAGAAGACCGTAACAGAAGTACAAGTGGCCGTAACCGTCGTAGGAATGAAGAGGAAGGTAACGACCACATGAACTACTGTTACGGTCACATCATGCAGGACTCATCATAACTGAAAGCATCACGGTGTGTGTCAGCTCAATACCCCTGCCCCTCACTCCCCCCACACTGCGCAGGAACATCTTGAGACCACGCAAGGGAACTACGGCATAGCTGGCGTCATGCACGTGTTGGGGGCAATTCACAGCACACGTGTATGACTTGTGCCCCCTGCTGACACTGCACACAATCACCACAACAGCAACCACATGCATGCCATCACTGTGCATACAAAATGGGACCACCGTGGCCTGTCCACTAATGTCATCGCAAACTCCCCAGGCAGTGTGCATGATTCCCACATGTCCCCAAGTCTGCCACCAACCAGCACTTTGAGGATGGCCCCCATGGAAATGCACTGCCCATCTGCAAGTACCAACTGAACACACCACACACCTTAACTCCACAATCCCCCAACTCACAACTGTGGGAATGCACACGTCACAAATCCACCACCAAAGTGACTACTCCGTGTGTCTTAGTCCCTGCCACAACATGTCCATAGGCCTACACACACGTGGCCGACCACCATCAACGGGCACATTCACACTGGAGACAAGGTGGCTACATCCCAAACCAACCAGTGCACATCACGATCATCGCATGCAGGGTCGTGTCAGCAAGGGCGGTGCCCCCCACCCAGCCACGAGTCTGCCGCCGTGACCGGTGATGCCTGCGTGATCCTGTGCGCCTGCTGTACCCCAGCCCTGGTCCCCAGACCGGTCCGCCACCCAGCGATGACTGGCCGCCCCTGCGCACCCACGCCTCAATGCTCACCTGCCGCCACCGGCATGTCTCCAAGAGGGCCCTCCAAGTGCCGGTGCAACCTCCTCAGCCGGTCGCTGGTTTCCGGCAACCTCCTCAGCCGGTCGCTGGTTTCCGCACCACAGGCCCCCAGCGCACCCTGCGGCAGCACACCGTGGAGTCATGTGTGTGCTGACTGCTGCCTGCACATACACTGTGGTCCAGCAGGGCACACTGTTCAATTTGAGTCTTGATTCGCTGGACGCCGCATCAAGGCCAACGCATCATCGCAGGCTGCACACCCGCTCAGCTCTTCAGGTGCCACTAAGCCTGTGCAACACAAGTCATCATCACGTGGCGGTAGGCCCCTGCCAGCCGCAGTGCAGCGGGTGCCACTGACCCTGTGCAACGCAAGTCATCGTCACGTGGTGGTAGGCCCGTGCCGGCCGCAGTGCAGCGGGTGCCACCAACTCAGTGCGCCACAAGCCATGGACCCTTCATGATTGGGTCGCGTGGTGCGGACACCATCATGTCATCTCCGGCAGTGGGGACTGTGACGTGCTAGGCCCCTTTTATTGGCAAGGTCACATGTCCTGTGATGCCTGTGCTGGATGGGTGTGGTGTGGGTGTGAACCAGCCCTCAGGGAGTGGCTGTGGCATGCTGACAACTAGACCAGTGATCAGCATATCACTACAGGGAAGACCTGGGACATGTAGCTTTGTCCCCCCCCTCTGAGCGTAAGCGGAGTGGACTGGCCTGGCGTATGGCAGGCCAGCGTAGGGGTGGGAACAATGAGCCCGGGGCTCTGGGCGTGCTTCAGTTCTGGGCTGGACAAGGAAGTAACTGATGCTTGTGTCTCTGTTGTAGTGTCTACGCCACCCGGACCACAATCGGCAATGTTGCACCCTGTGACTCAAGTCCCACGACATGAGCAACATGGACGTAAGGGGGAATCACTGACCCTACATTCATCCATACTCTCATACTTGAATGATCAAAGGCATGACACATCTGTGCGATTCTGAATGTTTAATTCACATTCAGTGGAGTGTTGCAGCTGGAGCAGTACAGGGCCATGCAAACCCCACTTCACATTATTGGCACGTGGAGGGCCAGCCCGAGTCCTTCAGGTAATGACAAGTACATCGGAAGAGGAAGAGTTCAGTCCGCAGTCTGATCGCTGTGTCATTGGTAACCAAACAGAAAATGGCAGTCCATGTCGAGGTCCAAGCTGAGTGTCGTAGAGTGTATCGGGGGACAGTGGAAGGTGATGATGCAAAGGGCAGAACCAAGCAGAAACAGGCCATATGGCAGAGATGAATGCTACTGCCTCCTCCTTACCAGTAAGGTTGATTCACCCGCATCTTCGTCCTCTGATGTCACATGTGCCTCACACGTGGGTGGTGGTGGATTGCCTGCCGCACTGTGAGGCACTGACACATCAGGGGGCGGAGATGTGGATGTAGAAGCAGCAGCAGCATTTATCTGCGCAAGGCCTTGAGGCAGCAATGTCATGACAATGTGCTGCAGGGCATGGAAGGTCCCAGCCACATCTCGCTGGTGAGCAGCCATGGCAGCCATTCTTTCTGCCGTCATCCGCTCCATGTTCTCCATGAGCCCCCGCATCTGTCCCAACTCCCGGCTGACATCGCTGGAGCCACTCTGACTGGACAGTTGTTCTTGTCTCAGTATCATGACTCCAGCGATGTCAGCCATGGATCGTTGGAGAGCATGGAGCGGACTGTGGGTGTCCGTTAGGGACTGTAAGTGGTCCCTGATGGTACTCAGACACCCATGTATGGCATCAAGTTTGGCTGCCATGAGGTCGAACCCCACCCGCACCTGATCAGCCATCTTCTCCTGGACCTCTAACACACGGCGTTGGAAGGCCATGTGTTGTTCGTGGGGGTCCTGGGAGTCAGCCGTGGTGGTGTGTGCTTCCTGCTGTGTGGTCTGTGCAGGGGGTGGGGTCTCCTCGATGCAGCTGGGCTGCCCTGCTCCTGGAGGTGAGGTGCCGTAGCTGTCCATGAGCTCTTGGACGGCGTCGGTGTCGAAGGAGTGGAGGTCCTCTTCGTCATCAGTGAAGAGCTGTTGGGTCTGCTCTGCAGGAGGTGTTTGTTCTCCCTCTGCAATGTGAAGGGGAGATGCAGTTTAACATTGCGTTCACATGTATGTTGACACATTGTACAAGTTTACATACAAACTGCATGACAATGTACATTGTGACTGTTTGGGAGGAGCTGCCTATTTGATGCGGGACAGTGGACATTTCGACAACATCACGGATGTGTGTTTGTACTTGTACATTATCATCTCACATTTCCCTGCTATGCCAAATGTGATTGACCAGTTTCTACACACAAGCGGCACCAGTTGTGTCCTCTGTTCTGTTGTGAACGTGTTGCAGTTTATACCACATTGTTGTCAATGTTGATGTGCTCTGAATGTTATATGTGTGTATGTGTGTGCTGCATTTTGGGAGAGTCACCCCTGAAGCTCTGATTTGGCTGGCAATTATCCCTTTCAGGCGGTGTGCCTTTGAGTTCTGTGCTTATACAGTGCTGAGATGTTGCATTCTTGGGAAAATTGGTGGGAGTTGGGACTCTGGGGCATGGTTTGTCCGCAGATGTGTTGTTGACGTCAGGGTTTGTTTGTGCACGTGGATGTGTCAGAGTGTGACCTGCTCCTTTACGGATGTGGTCCACACTCAGCCACCTCAGTGTTGTGGCGTGCAACATGTCATGATATATTGACTGCAGCCATGCTATTCGTCATGCAGTGTCACTTGCATTGTCAGTGTGGCTCACAGACACGCCGCTTTGCTGGGTTTGGCACATGTGCATGGGTTGTTTGTGAGATTGGTGATGTGTGGGAAGGGTCCCCTCTGGGCACATAGTCGACGGGGGCCTACTTGCTGTTTCTAGGTGTGCTGCAGTGTGCCAAGGGGATCAGGGACATGATCCAGAGTCATTGTGGGTGTGCACTGTGCTGTACTTAATTGTGCATGTGTGCCATTGTGCCCATCTCCCCCCGTCCCCGCAGTCCCTGGTCATTACTCACCCTGTTGCTGCCGTGTCAGGTCATGTTGAGCAGTGTCCGGTCCCCCAACTCCTGCCACCGTCTCCACACTGATGACTGTGGACACCATTTGCTCCATCTCATCCAGCTCCTCCTGTGGCGCTGGACTCCCACCTCCAGTCTGCATTGCTGCCTTCTGGTTGTTGGCAAGTTTCTGCTTGGTCTTGCGCTTCACATCACTCCAGCGCCTCTTGAGCTCTTCCACTGTCCTCCTCAGCACTGCGACTGCATTCACCTTGTCCAGGATGGACTGCCATGTTGCATTTTTTGTTGCCAATGACACAGTGGAGGTGACAAACAGTTGTTGATGGTGTTCTATCACCTCCGTGATCAGGATCCTGTTTTCCTGCGGACTGAACCGCGTCAGCCTCTTCTTCTTGTCCTTGCCCTTCCCTGTCCCCGAGGTCCCAGGCTGCTCCTCCGGGGGGCTTGTGGGGTTCTGGCCGTCCTCTGTACCTGCTCCGGCTGCCTCCATTGTGCTTCGCTGTAGTTTGGTTTTTGTTTGTGGTTTTTTTTTCTGCTTTTGTAGTGATTTTTCCCGCCTGACGTGTGTGATTTGCAGGCCTGGCGCTGCTTTTCATTGATTGTCTTATCGCGGTTGGGCCCATCGCAACTTTTTTCGCGTTTGGGTTTGGATTTTCATCGCCGTCCCGGTAATGTTACCGTGGACATTTGACGCGTTATTGGGAGACTATCGCATGTTACCGCCATGTTGAAAATACGACGTTAACCCGGAGTTATTTTCCTGCGATAGACGGCGATATGAAAACTTGCATTAACCTATTTTGGCGATGTTTATCGCACCTTCTTGAGAATATCCCCCTAAGTTTTAAAATATTATCTAAAAGAGATTAGGTGTACAATTGATTGCAGGTTATCTAGCAAGAAAACATGACGTGCTCTACATGCAAAAAAGAAAGAAATCGGCACACGCAGATGTACCCCTAGTATGTGTGCACATTATTTATGACATGTGTTATGTGTGAACCTTAACTTTGTTTTTAACTGCATTTCTTCAGTGAATTTCATTGGGTTTTTTATGTACCTAATTTCCAACCCTTGCTGTGCACATCCTATGACCGACCCTGTACCCAACTAGCCACAGACGCCCAAGGTGTACAATTGATTGCAGACTATCTAGTAAAGAAAACATGATATGCTCTACATGCAAAGCAGAAGGAAATCTGCACATGCTGATGTACCCTAGTATGTGTGCACATTATATATGACATGTGTTATGTGCGAATCCTAACTTTGTTTTTAACTGCATTTTTTCACTGAATTTCATTGTTTTTTTATGTACCTAATTCCCAACCCTTGCTGTACACATCCTTTGACAGGCCCTGTACCCAACCAGCCACAGACGCCCAAGCACGGAAGCTCACAGACTTTTCCTTGCACTCCGCCTCCGTTGGATGGCTATCCCCCATTGTTCACATGCCTATCTATCTTCCTTACATGCTGTCCTTTTTTCACCCTTTGTGGAACTGGAGAGTCACATGTGACTCATAATTTTTCCAAAATGGCAGTCAAATCCACTCCCTAAAATGGTCACTCACATGATCAATTTCCTTTAGATTTTTGAGTCACAAGCTTTTTACAGCACTAATGTATTCCCTTTTAACATACTTCAGTTTCCCCATGTCTCTGAGTTTCCTAGAGCACTCTCGTGGGGTCTTTTTTTCCACAGTGCAAAACTGGTGAATTAAACTGACTGACAAAAAAGATTTCAGAGGCCTTTTCCAGCTAATCACATTTTCAAACAAATTAAAATGTTATTGACAGGAGTGGTGAGTTGTGACTAGAGTTAAATTGGCAGAGATTTGCAAAAGTGCAAAGCCATTAAAACCCACATTTCAACTTTTTAAAACTCGAATATATGTAAAACGACAGAGAATATTTACATCAAATCAATAAAAGCACGCTTTATTTCTAGGTATATTTCAACTTTCATATCAAGTTTGGAGTAAATCCATTCAAGACTTCAGACTGTCGGCAGGAGCAAAATTTCCTATGGGAGCTAAAATGAGATTTTTCACCCTCCTTTACCTTTTTTTCCCCTGCATGGATTTTCATTTTGTTTAGGCATGCTAAAGTTGAGCTTCTGAGCTAGTTGATTACCAAATTATAGGCTTGCATTTCGTACTATAAGTACACAGTTTTGACATGACTCACCATGTTTTTCTCTTGCAAGATTGCTTTTTTCCTGTGCCATTGTCCAATGGTTGCTTTGAGTATTGCAGGTTCTAGGAAATTCCCCTTTTTAACGCAAAGTCCCTAAGGTCTGACTCCACTTATGTAGGCCCTGACTGCATCTTGGCTAATGGAAATCTCCATCTTCTAACCCTCAAACAATGGAAGTCTCCCTCTTTCCCAATTGATGACACAGGTACAACAATTATTGCGACATTTTTCAGGGTCCAATGTTTACTTTTCACCATGTCAACGTTAAATAAGAACATTAGCAGGCATATAACCAAAATAATGTAGTCTGAATTGATGTCCTTTTACCTTATATATTCATAAGGAAACATCTGGGATGCACACCTTGATGTAGATAATCTGTGTCAGACATTCCTAAACTTATATCAGAAATTTAAATTTCTGATAAGATTTAGTATATAAGGACTACCACTTGTCAGGAGAGGTCCTATGCCCAAATTATCACCCGAGATTCTGCCAGAGACTGTCTCACCTACTGCCAGCACACTTCGCACTTCATAGATGCTGCATTTCTCCTGAAGCTGATGAAGCCGAGTCCTGGAGGAAGACTGACTGACTGCTACTGTAACGTGTTTGCGCCCTCCACGGGGAATACTATCTTTATGCCTCCACTGATAAAGACAGCCTTTGCTGTCAACAAGCTATGCAGTACATCTCTTCTCCCTAAGAATCTCTAGACTGCCAGTTGCACTGCCTTCCATGCTGTCTTAGTTTAGCACATAGAAGTAGCTTTTAGGGTGTTAGGTTTTGGATGACACTTTTAAACATGCTAGAAAAGTTCATTTTATTCTTGTCACTTATTACATGTCTGCTTGCTGTTTTTATAATATTCTGTGTATTTGTTTTAGATGTACTGAGAAATAGATTGTTCCTGTAGTGCTAAATACATTTACTCAAAAGTGTTCATTTATTTTAGTTCAGTGCATGTGTGTGATATTGTGAATAATGAAATAAGTTTTGTGACTGTTACCACGGTGCACCTGATCCCTTTATGGGATTGCTAGTAACCCAAGTACAACATTGAAAAGTTTTGCGCGGGTTATAATAATCTGTCTTTCACATTCAATGTTGGTGCATTGAGACAAGGTCACCCGTGTCACCTGTGTCACCTGTGGGAAGGAAAGCACACCTTGTAGAGTTAAACCAAAGTCATAACCTATGCAATACCATAGAGTGGTGAACATCCAGAATTTTTCCTTAACTGTTTTTGCTGGCTGTAGAACTCAGTGCAAGTTACACTTGCTAACCAGAGGTAAAGTCCACGTGCTCCTACTTTCAACATGATGAAATGGATATACCCCTAATTGGAATATTTAATTTACCTATGAGTCCCCAGTATATATTACAAAATGTGCCCAGGGCCTGTAATTTAAATGGTACAAGTGAACTTGTCACAACTGCACACCCGTAAAGCTCTCAAGATGTTGCGGCTCACCTGTTTCACACTCTTGCCACAATCTGTAATGCTGTTACTGCTGCACCTGCCAATTATAGCATTCTTTCATGGATGGAAGTCCAATCTGAGCCTTCTAAATGACAATAGATGACTCCTCAGTACGGCAGTCACCTCTGGAGAACCCTTTTGATGCCAATCTAATCGGACTACAATTCCCTGAAGTTCCATGTGGTGGCCATCTTGGGCATGGCCTGTCATAAATAGAAGCCACAGCCATTACCACATGTTCAGTGTTGTAAGGACTCCAGCATGAGAAGTGGAGTCTTCGTCTCCTGCACATCTCCCAGCTCATGACACAACATCAGGAACTCCTTCTCTTCTTGTTCCTGGAAGTAAGGGGACCATCTAGCGTAGTGAGAACTATCTGGACCTGGAGAGGTCGATTTCATTGTTCTTAACCTCTTCCGTGCTCATGACTGCCCCCGGCCGTCATGAGTCACGGTGGGCGTGTGCTCGGGACGCACGGGGGCCGTCCGAGACACGCCCAGTCTTTAGAACGCCCAGCACCTGGGCGGAATCGGCCGCGCAGCGAAGCGGTTAAGTTACCAATGAGGAACTATCCCCGAGACTTTTGGTGACAGTTGTGACTCAATCTGATTGTTGGAAATTTTTACCCAATCTCAAGAAGGATATTACTCCTTAAAGTAGTGGAGGCTAAAGTACTGGAACACTTCACAGTAACCTGAAATTCGTGATGTGAGCAAGGGTCAGATGGCAATGCAGATGGGAAAAAGGCATAGACTCTAATACTGGCTTAAGAAGGAGACAGCTCAAATTCTCTCAGAGACTATTAAACGTGGCAGCAAGGTATCCACATGGTTTGGTATAATCATCTAGTCATGCCTGGATTGGAACCCCAACAAGCATTGAGTCATTCCCGAGGAAAGTGGAGGTTGAACCTTTGGATCTATGTCAGTAAACCAAGCCCACAAAGATTGATTTCCTCCCAGGTGTTGTGATTTAAGAATGGCCATCATAGCTGATTTAGTCAGGGCCCTGGCAAACTCCCAACATGATATGGCAGCTGTTCATTCTGAGACTATAGCCTTAGCTACTAAGGCAAATCAGCTACAGTCCTAAAGAACACCTTAGCCCAGGGGGTGTCTCCCTCTGTAGACACAGATTTTTCAGCAGGATGCATGACCTCTGTTACAGAGACCACCACCTACTATTAAAATTTTGGCACCTCCAATTATGCCTTTGGCGACTCCTGGGAGGTTCTCCAGGGATCCAGATAAATTCCAAATTTTAATGACTCTGATCCAACTCCGTTTCATGGGTAAACCTGTGGTTTTCCTGAATGCCCAATCCATGGCAGCATTTATGATTTCTTACCAATGCAGAGATGCCGCACACTGGGCAGTACCATTAATAAATCAAGAGGATCCCATCCTATATAATTGGATCACTTTTAAAAGAGAATTTATTAAAGTCTTTGATCGGCATGCCGTGACCTTATTGGCAGAAAATAAATTGTTAGAATTAAAATAGGGAAGAAGAAAGCTTCATGTGTATTTGGCCCACTTTAATCAGCTGATCACAGAGGCAGAGTGGCTGGAGGAAAAGAGATCAGGCTTGATTTATCAAGGTTTAAAAGACAACTTAAAAGGCATCTTGGCACACATGGATCCCCAATACAAGACCTGTACCAATCTCTTTAATATTACTCTAAGATTAGAACATCGACCTAATGATAGGAGGCGAGATATAAAAAAAGGGGATATACTCTAGGCGAAGTCAAAGAGTTTTTCAATCTACTACATCCCCCTTATAAAAATGTCAGTGAACCTATGGAGATAGGGTCCAGTCATTCTCCTTTGACCAAGGAGGAGAAAGAAACTAGACAAAGAATGGCCTTTGTCTGTATTGCAGCAAGAATGGAAATTTTGTTAAAGAATACTCTACCAAACTTAAGCAAAAGACTCAGAGCTATGAAAGCAAGACAGCCCAAACTAAGAATTCAAACGAGAACTAGAGCACCCAAGATTAAGTGAAAGGAACATCTTGGGCTGTAATTGGAATAATGCTTCCCTGTTCACCATATCCTATGGGACCCCTATAAATTATTTGATCTTAAAAATGCACCTTAGTACCACAGATTGCTCAAGAATTCCAATTCTTGCCGTGATAGGGATAGGAATTTTGTGGATAAGAAGGTAATTTCTGAGTTACATATCCCAACCAAAATCAAAATAATCTCAGACTAGGTTGTAGCTGTAGCTGGGACAAGTTTATCCTCCGGAGCAATCATGGAATGCACCAGGCCAATTCACCTCTTATATGAAACGGAAGGGAGAACTCATCAATAAATAATAAGATTAAACATCATGCATGCTCCACAACATGGGTTCATTTGAGGGGTTCCTTAATTAGCAGCACACAACTCCAAGATAGACTGGAAAAAACGAATCCTAGAATTGGACTCTGCTTTTTGTCAAAAGAAATGCATTCTTGAAAAAAAGCTTAGCTTTAATACCCCTGTACAATCTTTGGTTCATAGATGCAAGATTGCCACAGCCACAGAAAAAGAAGTTGAACTATTTGAACAGAACCATCCGTTTACAGACATATTTAAGGAACAAATGCCTTCAGAGTTACCACCACATTAACAGTATGACCGTTTCATAGATTTAGTCCCCTGGGTTGAGGTACAGTATTGCAGGATCTATGTGCTAACCAGAGATGAAAATAAACCTCTTCGCAGTTGTTTAAATAAATATTTGGCCAACGATTTTATCCGTTCCTCACAATACCCCACTGTTTCACCACTGTTCTTTGTACCCAAAAAAAGTGGTGAATTGCTTGAGTGGTGAGAAAACTGAACTCCAAATAAAATGATGATCAAAAACAAGTAACCCCTCGCTTTGTTTGATGTATTGCTAGAGCAGGTCAAGGAAGCTAAGAATTTTACCAAACTTGATCTTAGGGGGGCTTAACAACTAGCCTGGGTAAAAAAAGTGACAAGTGGAAGTCTGCCTTTAAAACTAGATTATGACTGTTTGAATATTGTGTAATATCTTTTGGGTTGTGCAATACACACCAGCAGCATTCCAGTATTTCATACATTATGTACGTAGAGAATATTTGCATCACTGTGCATTTGCGCACGTTGATGATACTTTGATTTATATCTCTGATGAGACCAGTCATGTCCAGCTGTCCTACTAGACCTACAAAAACATTTTTCATTGTTTCCAAATGTGACTAATCTGGAATTCTTTGGGTTATTTTGACTCCTTCTGGGATGAGCATGGCTGAATGCAAGATAAAGGCTGTCAGAAATTGGCCAACACCCAAGAACGTTGCAGATGTTCAGTGTTTTTTGAGGTTAGACAACTTCTACTGACTCATGTCTTTACCCCAATAACTCATCTGTTATGACGAAAAACTTCCTTTATGTGGTGTGATGAAGCAGATCTAACCTTCGAGTACCTAAAACAGTCCTTCACTGAGGCTCCAATTTTGATGCATCCTAATCCTGCACTTCTGTATTTCATTGAAGCAGATGCTTCCAATCTAAACTGAGGAGCTATTCTGTTGCAAACACATGATAAAAGTGAACAAATGCATCTAATAGCCTTTATTTCCAGAAAACTCAATACTGCTGAAGTTAATTACATAGAGGCCAAAAAAGAACTACTTGATTTTAAGGAGGTCTTCACAGAATGGTGACATCTGCTGATGGGGGCAAAGCACTGCGTTACAGTATATACGGACCATCAAAACCTGCAATTCATGTGGTCAGCACAATTGCTCTCAGCTCAACAACTGCACTGTTTGTATTTTGCAGAGCTTGATTTCATTGCAAGCTTTAGACTTGGAGTGCAAAACTGCAAAGCTGTAACTTTAAGTCAAAAGGACACAATGGAAACTATGAAAGGTTGAGACGTACATCCCATTCTAAACCCTCAACAGGCAATATTCTTTACTGAAGATGAAGATTTCCTAAACCAAGTCCAAGGTGAAGTTCTCCCTCCAAAATGGCAAGACTAGTTTAAGCTACACCCAGAATGCACCTGTAAAGAGGGTTTACCATTTAGGAACAATAAACTGTTCATACCTACTAGACTGCAGCACCCATTGGGCCATTCACTGTAGTTCCTGTATAACCCATGGCTTCAGCCCTACCATTATAGCCTGACTAAAGCAGCTTTTAAACTGCAATTCAAACTGTCAAAATAAACCCTTTGACAGGTCTAAACCCACATTTTTATTATTAAAAGGTCACCCCTATATAGGTCTAACTGCTGATATGGCAGGATTCATGGCATTTGATTTCAGGATATGTAGAAATGTAATGAGTCCTGTGTCCATGCAGGGAAATGGCCCAAAAAGTTATGTTCACCATAGCACCATAGCAAGGCTGGCTGTTTCATAGGAAAACACTGGTATGCAATATTAAACTTAATAATGCTTTCTCTGGCAGGAAACATATATACATTTCATTTTGTAATATTTATTAAAGGCCAAAATTACTAGTGAAGTCTGATTTTTAATAAATATAAAGGAAAAGGTACTTTTTGAAAATTACCTTTAACCTGCCTAAAACCTCTGGAGGCTAATTTACATTAGCCTCCAGCTGCAGCCCTCTGAGTGATAAATAGGGGTTGGCGGAGTTCCCTGAGTCCTACTTTGCGGAATTCCGTGGAGTTGCAAAAAAACTGTGAGTGGATGCATGAGCCTTTACTGGGTGAGTGAGTGGGAGCTTGTATATCTGAGTAAGTCCGTGAGTGGGTGTGTGAGTCTCTGAGTGTATGACTGAGTAAATAATTCTCTGAGAGGGGCTTTGATTGGGTGTGGGAGTGACTGTATGGGTGTGTGAGTGGGTGTATGATGGTCTGAGTGGATCTGAAAGTGGGAGTATGAGTGTCCCAGGGGGTCTGTGAGTACATAGGTGAGTGTTTGAATGGGTCTGTAAGTGAGTGTGTGAGTCTCTGAGTGAGTCTGTAAGTGGGTGCATGAGTATCTGAGTGGGTCTGTGAGTTGGTACATGATTGCCCAGGTAGGTCTATGAGTGGGTGTAAGAGTCTCTATGTGAGTATGAGATTATTTGCATGAGTCTAAGAGTGGGTCCCTAAGTAGGTGCATGAGTCTCTGAGTGGGTCTGTACATGAGTGAATTACTCTCTGAGTCTGTAAGTGTGTGCATGAGTACCTGAATGGGTATGTGAGTGGGTGCATGAGTATCTGAGAGGGTATGCAACTGAATGTATAAGTGTGTGAGTGGGTATGTGAATGGGTGTATAAGTGTCTGAGTGAGTTTGCGAGTGCATACATGAGTGTGTGACAGTGACTGGTGAGTGTGTACAAATATATATTTTTAAAATATATTTTCACCAATATTCGCGATGGCGTCACGATATTCGCGATATCTTCGTTACGGTACATGGGGGCCGTGTTGGCATTCATGTTGTTATCGCGAATATTGTGCGCAATCAAAAAAATTAATTGTGGACACATACTTGAGTCACTAACACACCCATTTCTCAAACATGGGGTCAGAGTATCTCCACCCTAATCCCTTATGTGGGCTTTCAAACAAATTTTCAGCCCCGGGAACTATTCCCGGACGATAAAATGGCAGCTGCAACTCTCTGTCCCGGTTGCATCCAGCCAATCAAATTATTCCCGTTGGCGAAATATCTGCGGCCAGAGATATATCTGTAACTTTTGGTTTAAATTTCTCAATAACTACTGGACGGATTTGCACTGAATAACAAAATGCACAATCTGCGTAACAACATCTCTCTTTCTGCTAAATTTGGTGTAATTCTGTACAGTGGTTCGGGCTGTATGTTCAACAACACGTCCCTATGGGAATTACAATACAAACGCACCCTTTTTTTTGCACCCCTATTTCTCGGTCCCCACTGCATGGATTACCCCCAAACTTTCCATGACAACCAGAACCTACTTTGCCACTTTTTTTTTTAGAAGTTTTCATGATGATTGGTCAAACAATGCCAAAGTTATAGCCAAGTCAAAAAATGCTTTTCCTATAGAAACTAGGTCCTAACTATAACTACCTACTGGCGACCTCCAGTAGGCAATATATATATAGATATGTTATAGTGATATAGTTAAGGCCTAGTTTCCGTAGGAAAAGCATTTTTTTTTTGCCAATAACTTTGGTGCCAATTGATGAACCTTCATAACATTTTCAAAACTAATTCACCACTCACTTCAGCTGCTGTCTTTAAAGTTTTGGGGTGATTCATTAAGTGGAGGCTGAGAAAAAGGGGGGTCCCAAAACGTGTTTTCTCCAAGTTAATTCCCATAGGGACTTTAGACACGACTACAGCCCAAACCACTAGACAGAATTACACCATATTTGGCAGAAAAGCAGATCTTAGTCCAGAGTAGTGCCTTTTTGTATTTTGATGTAAATCCATTCAGTAGTTTTAGAGATATTAACTGAAATCCAAATTTGTATATCTAGGGGCGAGGATCCTCCCTGGATCCGACATTGCCCATGCTGTAATCTAATTGGCTGCCAACACTTCAACGAGGAAGTGTTGTCAGCCATCTTGGGAGTCGACTTTAGCTGAGTCCTTAAAAAACATTAAGAATATAGAAAAAGGGCAGGGTAGGAATACCCTGATGCGCTAGATCTGGTGGTGTAATCCCAGAGCTGGGGTTTAAATCTTTTTTTCAAAAACACGCTCTACTCTCTCTTTCTCTATAAGAACAACTGCCCTCCCTTTGTATAGTAATAGCTAGCATCAACAGCACTTGACAAATGTGGAGTGAGCAGTGGACCCCTTTAAGGGAATAAAGAGATTTTGGCTACAATTAACTAGAAATGGGTACATTCTAAATAATTAAACACTGTTTTTTCCAGAAATGGCACATTTACAGTTGATACAGTTGCCCGAATAGCTAACTGTATGAATAGTTATGCAAAAGGAAAATCTGGTTGAGCCATTGCCATTTGTAAAATACCAATCCTACACTGAGACTTAGACCAACTGCTTAAATATAAATAGGCACTATTAAAGCCAGGAGACTGAGGATGTAGTTTTACATGACTAATGGTTAAAAATTGTATCTATGAGTCATAGATACCAATCTCAATTTGAAGCTAATCCAGCAGATAGTACAAAATCCAAATAGGCAATTGTGAAAATATGTAGAAAGACTTCCTGGAAATATGCACCTAGGTCCTCATTATCAGTTGGCCTGTGATTGGTGTAACATTTAATACACCCAATAAAAAACAACTTTGCTGGTTTGGAATTTATTGGGTGTGATAAATATCTCCCAATTATGAGTTTTCCCCTCTAATGGGGAATAAAAAAGTAAAAAGGTTTGGAGAACTTAGAAACCGAACTTACATTCAACACAGACCTGGACACAATAAACTCAGTTTAAAAACTATGATGGCTCCCTAAAATGTTGGATATCTGAATCTCAGAGAAAGCTCGAAAACAAAGGGTAAAAACCCATTGGATGTATGCAGATGTAAAAAGGATAAAACAACAAATCACAAAGCTTCAATGGACCTGGCTCAAAACATATAACCCTAATGACAAAATAGGTCCAGACAGATATAACAGAATGTAGAAGTCATCAATCAAAAAACTAAAAAAACTTACTCAAGCATAGTTCACAATGCAAAATACCAATAATGAATTGTTAAAAATATTCACAGAATTTTGCAATCCAAAATGCACCACAGAACACATCATACTTCTCAGGAACTTTATCACAAACTGGCAGCTTATTACACAACCAAAGGAGACATGTTGGAGCCATACTTAACACTTGAAAAATCCAACAGTACTAACCCACCTCTAACAACCCCCCTCCCGTGGAAGGTTACCACAGCCTCTGTGCTCCATCAAATAACTATCACTAAGGTCTTGTCAAAACTAATAGCCCTCCTCAAGTCTTCAAAAACATTCTTCTAACAACTTCAGTTCCCATCTAAGTGAGAACACTGATCAACAACTCCTTAATGACAAGATTTTTGTAAAAGTCTTTAAAAAGGCATACATACATCCATTATTGAATAAAACAGACCTGATCCTCAAGACCCAAAAAATTACAGACCAGTAGAAAATGGACCATTGAACTGATCAAAACTTCATATTTTCTGACTTCCAAACAGGATTCCATCCGGGAGAAATTACTAAATCAGCCATAATGCCCATCTGGGTTGCCCTTAAAGTTACAGTAGACCAGAATGGGTCTGCTGCATTACTTCTCTTGGACCTTTCCGCTGTCTGCGACACAGTTGGTCATGACATGTTAATTCCAAGAATGAAGGAAGCCACCATCGAGGGTATGGCTCTAAATTGTATCTCAATATAACAAAGGTGACCATAGTCCCTTAAGGTTCTATCACCCCACCCCTCCTTTTAAACATTTACATGAAATATTTGCCAAAACTAATCCATGATTTTGATTTCACCTGAAGTAAATGCATGTGACCTCAAGACAACAAACTTAACACAGCTAATTATATAAGGAAAAGGAAACACCTATTACTAATCTACCTGATTACTTCTAACCTTGGGTTCAGGAGTAGGGTGCTACTCACCGCAAAGTACTTTAACACCTTGTAATCTCTATATAAATATTATCACATACACAGTTACAATTTAGCAGTCATTGTTCTCACAATAAATATTGGCAGGTTTGACCTGCTGAGATTAATCCATGGAATGCAATTTTTATTGCAATCCTAATAATTCTGATATGTGTGGTAACAAGAGATATTGCATGGAATTTAACAGACAACTTGTAAGGAGGGCCTCAGTGTTATAATGTATTATAATGTGTTTAATCATCCATCTCAGCCCTATACCTCTTTTTTGCATGATCTCCCCTATTTTTTTGCTGAAACTCATTGCTGGGTTTAGACTTTGCACACTGGGACACTGCTGACCGATGCTCAATGCATGTGCTCTGACCCCTTAAACATGTAGAAATTGGTTAGTCCCCAATTACTGTCAGTAACACTCCTAGAAGGCAGTAATATTTGATGTACAAATTGCACCCACGGCATGGAAAGCTAAATGTCAATGGTGGACTTCAGCATCTATTGTACCATCCACTAGTGTGGCAAGAAAAACATGGCTTCAGGCCTACCATTACAGCCAGACAGCTGCAGTATGAAACCTGCAGGGAACCTGTTAAAAGAACACTTTTTGGCTAGTAAAATCTGTCTTTTAAATGTTAGTAAGTCAACTCCTATATAGGCCTGGTAATCCACAAGGTATGGTGCATGTCATTGAAAAGTGGGGCATGCAGAAAATTAATGTTAACTTGTCTATTAATGTAAAAACATCAGGAGTATAACCTATAGACCAGGTTGAGATCTGGGTAGGTACACAAAAAGAAGCAACAATATCTCAATTGGTATCATTAAGGGAGTCAATTAAACAGTATGTGCAACACATTACAAGGAAAGAAAAAGGGAGACTCATGATACGTTTTTGAAATGTGCACATGGCATCATATAATTAAGGTAAAAATAAATAAAACGGTACAGTTGTAGCAGCACTGTAGGCATAGAATGCATAGGCAGCCCGAATTGGACTTGGTGCACAAAAAGTGCTTGTGACACATAAAAGTGGTGACACAAGTGACAATGTGAAATCAGCGAAAGGCGCAAGGTGACAAAATGTGAAATATGTACAGAGGACTTTGTGGTTCAGCAGGAACGATTTACAATGATTGGATAGGTAATGATTGAGTGATTTAATTGAACCACAAGAGGTTTTGCGCCGTAAGTTGCGCTGAGGAGTCGACGACGTTTCGATCCTAGAGATTCAGGATCATCTTCAGGACCGGGTTGCCGAATGGGCAGTGCTGAGGGTCAGGCTGGGTAGAACGAACTGTGTCGAGGGGGGGTCCAGAGGTGGCGCAGCGAACAACGTCTGCGTGAGGGCAGGCCGGAGGCTGAAAGGGACACTGTCCCGTGTCCACGGTATAACGAAAAGAATCAATCAAGACGGGATGGCAGTAGATGGGCGGCAGCGTGTTGAGAGGAGGCTCCGAGTAATTCAGGAACCCCTTTGGGAGGAAGAACAATTGCCACAGGGTCGGAGCTTCGAACCTCTGGGCTGGAACGCCGTAATTGATGATCGGCGTGAAGGGCAAGGGATCTGGAGGCGTGTGACTCAGGGGCCTCTGTGTGGCCAAAAATTGGTGCGGGAATGGAAGGATCGTTTGGTCTTGAGTGGATCAGCCGGGGAGGAGGACGCTCCGATCAGCGTCGAACCGCCACAGTCGTGTGCGGTTGTGGAAGGGAAAAATCGGTGGCTGATGAAATAGAGATTCTGCTGTCTCGATTGATTCTTTTCATTATACTGTGGACACGGGACCGTGTCCCTTTCAGCCTCCGGCCTGACCTCACGCAGACGTTGTACGCTGCGCCACCTCTGGACCCCCCCTCTACACAGTTCATTCTACCCAGCCGGACCCTCAGCACTGCCCATTCGGCAACCCGGTCCTGAAGATGATCCTGAATCTCTAGGATCGAAACATCGTCGACTCCTCAGCACAACTTACGGCGCAAAACCTCTTGTGGTTCAATTAAATCACTCAATCATTACCTATCCAATCATTGTAAATCGTTCCTGCTGAACCACAAAGTCCTCTGTACATATTTCACATTTTGTCACCTTGCGCCTTTCGCTGATTTCACATTGTCACTTGCGTCGCCACTTTTATGTGTCACAAGCACTTTTTGTGCACCAAGTCCAATTCAGGATGCCTATGCATGCTATGCCTACAGTGCTGCTACAACTGTACCGTTTTATTTATTTTTACCTTAATTATATGATGCCATGTGCACATTTCAAAAACGTATCGTGAGTCTCCCTTTTTCTTTCCTTGTAATGTGTTGCACATACTTGTTTAATTGACTCCCTTAATGATACCAGTTGAGATATTGTTGCTTCTTTTTGTGTAACTTGTCTATTAAAGCAAAATACCATAAAAGTTATTCTCACTGTGGAATGACTACCTTTCTTATGTAGAAAAGTACAGATTTAAATACTAATACTGTATCTCAGGAATGAGACCAACTAGAAAAATAATTTAAAAATTCTGTTAGACCTGGCATCCTAGACGTGGTTTCCCCTGACCTTTTGCATCTACCTCCTTTATTTTTGACTGTGTGCTGGATTTTGTTGTTGCTCATTTAGGTACTCTGGGCACTTTGCCACTGCTGATAAATGCCAAAGTGCATGTGTCCCTGTGTAAATTGTAATTCTGATTGGTTATCCATGATTGGCATATTTGATTTACTGGTAAGTCCCTAGTAAAGTGCACTATATGTGCCCCGGGCCAGTAAATCAAATGCTATTAGTGGGCTTGCAGCACTGTTTGGGCCACCCACACAAGTAACCTTTCAAAAGTGTCTCAGACCTGCCACTGCAGTGTCTGTGAGTGCAGTTTTATACTGCCACTTGCCAGGCCCTAGCCTCCCCTTTTCGTACATGTAAGCCAGCCCTAAGGTAGGCCCAAGTATCCCTCATGGGCAGGATGCAGTGTATGTTAAAGGCAGGACATGTACTGGTGTGTTTTACATGTCCTGATAGTGAAATACAGTGTATTTCATTTTTCACTATTGCAAGGTCTAGCTCTCCCATAGGCTATCATTGGAGCAGTCTGGTAACATTTTACAAGTGTAACTTTCAATTGGGAACAGCTAGAGATGTGGAGTTTAGGCTCTCTAAACTCAGAATTTAATAACACATCTTTTAGTAAAGTGGTCGCTAAATTGTGTGTTTGAAAATGCCACTTTCAGAAAGTGGGTTCTTTTCTTGATTAATCATCATGTGTGCCCAGTCTGCTTGCGGATTCACTGTCTGGTTTTAGACTGACTGGGCCTGTTTGTGCATTCACTCCAGATACTCACACAAAGGGAGCTGAGGTGTGCCCTGCATATGCTGATGGTCCATCGCTGGCTAGAGTGGTGGGAGGAGTTGTCACTGACACCTGAATAGGCTGTGGCTGCTCTGCACAATGCTGTCTCCTCCCCCTGTAGTGAACTGGACCAGGGAGGGTCAGAACTGGTTTTACTGAGCAAGAGAGACTTTCTGAACAAATACTTCAAAGGGAAAAAGGGATATAAGTATTAGACCTAAAACCCCAGAACTTTAGATTACTTCTGGATCAAGAGGACCTCTGCCAAGGAGAAGGGCTGAAGAGTTGCGAGGAGGAGTACTGCCCCTTTGCTGTTTGTTGCTTTGCTGGGTTGGCCTACAGTTGTCTGTTTCCACCTGGATGAAGACAAAGACTGAACTTTGCTGTGAATCCTGCTTAATAAGATCTTGAAGTACTTGAAGTAGAGCTTGCCTCCTGTCAAGAAGTCTCAGGGACACAAAGACTTCACTTGCAGCCTCCCTGAACACCACTGCTGGGAGTTCTGACTTGCCTGGTGGTGCCAATCTCAGTTCTGGGCCATTGGAGGTGTTTGCTAGTCTGTAAACCTCAAGAAAAGGATTTTCGACACCATCTCCATTCTGCACCGCCACCGTGGTCACGACTCACTGGATGAGCTCAGCAACGACAGCGACGACACCACAGCCGTGACACCAGCCGACGCCGTCTACGCATCAATTCTGATGCCATCATCAAGGCCTCTGCCTGCGCCTGGGCCAAAGGAGCTGCTCGTAGAGTGAAAGAAACACCACCCAACTCCGTTCAATGCAAGCATCTCCCTCACACCATTGTGGAGTCGATAACCGACGTGGATGACTTCCCGACCTCGCACCATCATAAGGAACAAACACACCACTGCTGATGCCGCGTCACCTCTCCTGCACAGTAAGGAACCGAAGCCTCACCTTCCCTGCAACAGTAAGGAACCGACACCTCAACTGTCCTTTTGCAGTAAGGAACCAATGCCCCACCTCCCCTGTGGCAGTAAGGAACCAAAGCCGCCCGGTGCAGGCACCACATCACCTACCCAATGCCATGCGATACTGTTGTTTGGACCATCACAAAAGGTACTGTTTCTCTGGGGTCCATGGGACTCCGTGGCCGTCCGGTGCACTATGCAGTCGGCTCCGTACTTGGGATTTGTACCTGTTACGACATAGAGATAGTCCCAGTTTGAGCTATTGCTTTCTAGGAACTGTGTTTTTGCAAGAAACCTTTTTAAAGTCAGATTTTGATATCTCTATGTTGGATTTTTGTCATTTTGGTCTTGTTTGGTTTAGATAAAAATGTTTTATCTAATTTATGTTTTACTGTAGGTTATATTCAAATGCTTTATATATTGCCACTGTCATTTAGCCGGGCTGCTCTGTGCCACGCTACCAGAGGGTGAACACAGGCAAACTTCAGCGTGTACTTTACTCATCCTGACTAGAAGGAAGGGTCCCTATTTGGACAGGGTGTATACCACTGCCAAATAGAGACCCCCAATTCTAACAAATTCTTTTTAATAGTTATTAAAAATCCAATTCAACAGAATAAGGCAGGGCAGCAATCAAATCCCTAGTTTCAATGGAGGAGACACTAGGGGTGATTACAAAAATAGGTAAAACTCTAGGGCCAGATGGAGTCTCCACCCCAATTTTAGTAATCCTTTCGTCTCTTATTATTCAGTTCTTTACACTAAGGGGCCGATTACGATGAGTTTTGGAAAGCCTCCGACTTCAGGTCAGAGGTTTTCCGGCACTCATCGTCAGTTTCACTTCCGACAGCCTAATTACAAACTAGGTGGTTGGAATTGAAACCAGCCGGTCATTCAGGCTGGATTCCGTCGGCCAGTCGGAGACTGGCCCTTAATCCCAATGGAAGGCGTTTCCGCAGTTGGGATTACGATGCTCAGTTTCCGACAAGCTTTCCATGCTGGGCTTTCTCACATGGAAAGCCTGTCAGAAAGTGAGTCTGGGGGCCCCTATCTGTGCCCCTTCTCCTTGCGGCCTCCAGTTGAGGGCAACTGTTCATCCCTGCACCGTGTGGCAGGCACCTTGAGGTGCCTGCCACACGGTGCAGGGATGAACATAATCTCCTATTTTTCTATAGGAGCTTGAGTTACCGGCCGTTTACAGCCATAAAACAAGCTCCCATTGAGAAATGGAAGTATGCTACCACACCATTCCGGAGTTCGGTCGGTACCGAGACACCACAGTGTGGGTTGGAGGCTACTCCGACCGACATCGTAATAAGGCCTTATGTATTCGAGCACTATACAAAGTCTAGATCAGTTAGTTGTACCTTTGGGGCCTGATTCACAAAGGTAAACTTACACTTTTGTATAAGTTTATAGTTTTTTCATATTCACAAAAGTGTCTTATGAGTAGTAACATTATGTCTGCAGTGTCTCTGCACACGCGGCGGAGATTCTGCACATGAAAAGATAGGACATTTGCAATCTTTTTATGTGCTTAGTCTCTGCCATGAGTGCAGAGACTCCACAGGCGTAAAGTTCATACTTGTAACTTAGCTTTGTTACTATGAAAAAAATGTAAATTTACACAAAAGTATGAGTTTACCTTTGTGAACCGAGCCCTTGCAGTGACAATAATTACAGTTTTGCAGAAAGAAGTCAAGGATGTTTTATTTGTTACTAATTATAGACGAATATCTTTAATAAATATTGATTGCAAAATTGGCACAAAAATATTAGCTAACGGACTAGATCAAATAATCCTGTATTTAATAAATTCTTCACAGGAAGGATTTATGAAAAATCACCACTCAAATGATAATACTAGATTCTTATGCCATGTACGAGACAAAACATGTAATCTTCCCCCCCAACATACCTATCACACTCAATGCAGAAAAGACTTTCGATAAAGTTTTCTGGCCTTACCTCGACTTGGTCCTCCAAAATTCCAATTCAGAGATATGAACATTAAAATGGTGATGTCCCTATATGAAAAACCCAAAGCTAGAGTAAGAGCAGGAAGTACTATTTTTAATCTGTTTCAGGCTACAAGGTAGGCATACCCTTTATCCCCAGTGATATTTCTCCTAGTCTTGGAACCTCTACTATACAACATCAGATTTAATGGCAAGATGTCCAGCATTAAATTTAATGATGGGACAGTCAAACTAATAGCCTAGGCAGATGATATCTTGATTATGAAAGATGCAAACCCTTCCATCCTGGAGTTCATGGAACCTATTGAATCATACTCCCTTATATCCAGTTACCTCCTAAATAGGGATAAATCTAAAGTGAAATCTAACTGCTTAGGTAACAAAGAAGTATTAGGAATTTTGGGGTATGGCCTGCACAGCAATAGAGATGGACATGTAGCTCTGGTTCCACAGACCCCACAGGCAACATGATCCTGATTCCTCCTGTGCCTCACCTGGCTGTCTGAGGGCTGTAAGGAGTGTTAGGGACCTCAGTTGCGATTGGGTGGAAAGTCAAATCCCCTATGCAGTTTGATTACCTTCTTGGCAATGCTGACATGGAGCTAATATGGCAGAGCTCGATGGTGCTAATCGTTTAGTCGGTAAGCAGCAAGTGGAGAGCAGTCACTCTCCTCCCACAGCTTGGAGGTGACCCATCACAGAGGTAAGAAAAAATGATGGCAGGTGGCTCTGTGCAAAGAGAAGGCAGCATGAAGAACTCCCATTAGACACTATGGAGGCCGTACCGCTCCACTGTCATAATTGTAGGAAAGGAGGCACTCTGCCCCCAGGGAGATGATGGCTGGAAGGAAACAGTATAGAACACCTGGTGATCAGGGGGTGGAGGAAAAAACCTTGGTTCCCAGTGTGCCGGATGAAGGGCCACTGAGGTGGGAGCACCTGGTGTCTGGGCCCTGGTTTGCACCATTACCAGATGGTGTCCCCCAGCCGAGTTGGACATAAAGTTGAGAGAATATAAATGCTGTGTAAGTGCCCTATAGGGAGCCTGGAGTGCCCAGCAATTGAGGTACAGGCGGGCAGCAGCTAGCGACTGGAAATTCTTCCATCCTCCTTCAGTAAAGGACATCGTGTATCAAATACGACCAACACAGAGATCAACCAGTGGTGAGTTGCGGCTGAAGGCAGCAGTAGGTCACATATTTCTGGTGAGTAGAGAAGGGAATTCTTCCCTCTGGACTCACAGCTTAAAGGTAAAGCCTGAGAGTGGATTGATTAATGTAAAAACTGAACATTTGAAGAGTGAGCTTGGCTTGATTGCAGGAACCCGGCCCCTCATGATGGCCGGGAATAGGGAGTGGCTTCTCATTTGATTCTTGGTTTTTGACACACACCATACCTGCGATCCTGGGCTACTATATCTGGAGAATGGTGCACCTTAAAAATAATAAACCACCACAAAGCAAGGTGGACATGCAGCAGTTGGTGGTTTCAAGGTACATGCAGAATCAGGCATGAAACTAGAAGTCCACACAGAGAAGCTACTTGCCATGATATGCAAAACCTAAGCTGGCACTGGAAAACAAGATTGAGGCAGTGGTCACAGATGTTAGGCTGCTCTGAACCGACCATAAGAAATTAGTGGAAAGAATGTCAGAAAAGGAATCTACTATGACACGTGTAAGACCCACAGCATTGGGCAATAATGGCTAAATGAAGGTCTTACAAAAATAAGTCAACTTTCTAACAACTAAACTGGACATTGCTGAGGGATGATCCAAGCTCAACAATGTTCGCCTGGGAAGAAAAGGCAGAGTGATCAAGCACCAAACTGTATGTGGAAAAGTGTTTGCTGTCAACGGAGTTGAGGGGAAGGGCCTCAAATTTGTTCACCGTGGGGCACACACATAGAGTCCCTGGAAGGCTGCAAACATTTGGACCCCGCTTTGGCCAGTTGTGGCAATACTGCTTACCTTCTGAGACCAGGAAAAGTTGCATGGTGCACTGGGGCTTGGCAACTGGAGGTAAGCTCAGTGAATATCTATCCGGATTACACCAATGTACCACAACAACAGCATGAAACATTTCTAACAGTGAAGAAACACCTGAGACATAATCTGAGGTACACTTTATTTTTTCTGGAAAAGCTTAGAGTGGTTGTCAGATCTCTTTATTTATGCGGATGCTGTCTGGGAAGGGTTGGAACGAAATGGTACCTGATGCCAGTGGACCAGGAGAGGGATCAATCAATGGGCTGGCAGGAGTGGAAATCGAGACACTGCCCATGTAGCTGCTGTAGAGTGATCCCAACTAAAGATCAGATGAAATCAGAAAGGTTGAGGTTTGTGGAGGACTTGCATTATGGCTGCCCGTGGACTTCAAAGAACAGATCGGCAGCTCTCAATAAAGACTATGTGGGATCTGGCGAAGGAAGTGTTGTCTTTGGTGATGATGCAGAAGACACTATGGGCCCGATTCACAAAAGTAATCTGAGACAAAATCTTAACTTTACGACTTTTGGTATTCACAAAAGGCATTTAGGAGTAGTAAAGATAGGATTCCTAACTTTACTACTCCTAAACTGAGACAAAATCCTAACTTACGACTTTCGGTATTCACAAAAGGCATTTAGAAGTTGTAAAGTTAGGATTCCTAACCTTACTACTACTAAATGCACTTTGTGAATACCAAAAGTCATAAAGTTAGGATTTTGTCTCAGTTTAGGAGTAGTAAAGTTAGGAATCCTAACTTTACTACTCCTAAATGCCTTTTGTGAATACCGAAAGTCGTAAAGTTAGGATTTTGTCCCAGATTACTTTTGTGAATCGGGCCCAATATTTTTTGCCAGTGGTCACTCCGATGATGGCAAATAATATAGTGTGGTATGGTTTTTTTGGAGTCAGTAAATTGCGGGTATGATAGTACGGGTGGTGGCGCGGGTTTACCATGAGTCAGAATAGTAACATGCAGTGTCTCAGCCTGCAAGGCCCTGAATGATCAATAATGTGATTATTACTGCTGTGTGGTGATGTATGGAATAATCAATCATGGGAGGGCAACAGAGTGTTGGGAGGGTGGGTAGTTGTTACCTTGCGGCAGGAGGTGGTAGGTTGGGGCCTTTCAGAGCAGGGGTAATCAGTGCAGCTGGCTTGTTTAGGATCCATATATGACACAGATTTTAATGCACAGAGAGGTCGGCGGCATGTTCCTTAAAATATCGCCCTAGAATGTGAATGGTTTGGGCAACAGATTGAAGAGAGCACTGTTGATGAAATACCTGGCTCAGCACACCCACACCAGATCCTTTTACAGGAAATGCACCTGATAGGTAATAACTGTGGCTTTCTGGGAAGGGGCAAGTACAAAATGCTCACATATGCAGGATTCTCAGTAGGTTCTAAGAGATCAGGAAAAATGGCTTACAGACCTTTACATTCCAGGTGACCAAGATATGGTCGATCCACTAGGCTGTGGGTTGTGAATGGAATGGTGAAACATTGATGGTGGCCTCTTGGTATCCCATTGGGCCTACAGGAAACTGGGCTAGGGACACTAAAGAAAGGATTGCCAGGACTCCTGAACATTTCCTGATAGTGGGAAGTGACCTCAACCTATCCTTGTCATCAATAGAGTTGTCAAGACTGGAGGGCAACTCAGGGAGTATACAGAGTTACAGACATTTATAGAGGTATTAGGGTGAGTGGATTGTTGGGTAGCCTCCCAGGATTGCAGCAATACTCATATGTCTCAAATTCCATTAAATCCATGTCTAGACTAGATTATTATTCAATGTCTGCGCATTAGTGGGTCAGATTTCAAAATATGAAATGCTTGCCGAGAGGCATCTCTGATCACTCTCCTTTAGTTACTAATGCGTATACCCCACATCAGTTTATAGTGGAGACTGGATCCATGAGATTGGATAGACTGGGCCTTGAGAAAGTTTACCCAAGGGGTGACAGAAGTTTATTTTAAGGAAAATTAAGGGTCTGTGAATTTGGGGATAGTTTTGTGGGATCATATAAAATAGTGGTTAGAGGCCAGATAATATTGCATATATCAGGCAAGAACACGGAAAGGGAAACAGAGGGCATGGAACTTCAAACAAAATTGCAAACTTGGGAGGTGCAATATGTGGAATGCCCGAATCTGATAAAGGTCAGCCAGATAATCCAGACTAGATAGGAGTATAGGTGCCGTATGAAAAAAGCAGCAAATACACAGTAAAGGGAGCAACAGATCAGGCTGTGTGTGGTGGGGAACAAGTAGGAAAACTAATGGCCTGGCTTGCAAATAGGGAGGAGGAGTAGAGATGGAAACATAAGGTACAAACAGTTGGTGGAGCTCTAATGGAATAAGCTAGCGATATTGCGCAAACATTTACACTCTTTCTAAGAACATTGTACACCCTGAACACTGGGGGGAAGGGCAGAGAAGGTCTGGACAGTTTCATCAAAGAGATCTTGGTCTCTAAGCTTGGGAAGGAGGCCAGAAAATTGTTAGATGGGTAGATATGAAAGGGTGAGATTGCAGAAGCCATGACACAGATTAGGAGTAGAAAATCATCGGGTCCTAATAGTTTGCCTCTGTTTTTGTTTTAAATGTGTGAGGAGTCAGGTTGTGCAGCCATTTTGGACCAATCTGTCTGTTTCCAGGATGGTGGGTGAGCTCCCACAAGATCTTATACAGGCAACTATTGCCCTCATTCACAAAGAGGGAAAACCACCAAAAGAATGTGCTTTGTACAGACCAATATCACTCCTAAATATGGAAATGAAGATACTGGTGAAGGTTTTTGTGAACTGTCTCATGCAAGTGATAGACAGCACCAGTGCCCAAAACCAAATGGGCTTTATGTCCTACAGATCAAACAGACATACCCTTTGGTGATTGTTTGAATGTCTGGGGCCGAAGGAGGTCGTGAAAGTACAAGCAGTACTGTTAGCGTTGGATGCTGAGAAAGTATTCAGCTCTCTAGATTGGCCCTACCTAATGGCACTGCTTGAGTTAATGGGCTTTGGTTTCTCCTTTCTGGCCCGGGCAAAAATGTTATCCAACAGCACCATCTCAGATGAATTTGAGCTTGGCAGAGGGACCTGACAATGATGCCCCATGTCCCCTCTGCCATTGGCAAATTGGATATGACATGACACCCTGATTTGGGGACTACTGTGGGATTTTGAATATGAAGATGTTATATCATGATATGAAGACAACATTCTGTTATTTCTGGCTGTTCCACAGTGGTCAATTCCGAGGCTTCTCAAGATCCTTAGAATTTTGGGGAATTATTCACATTCACATTAACTGTAATAAATCCATTGCCTACCCACTTCTGAATTGGCGACCCAGTGAGAGAGGACTGCCACCTGCTCTGGGAGGAAAAGGGCTTTCCATATCTTGGGATGAACATGACAGCAGACGAGAAATTGCTTCCTGCTCAAAATCCGTGTAGAACATTGGAAGACTATAAACAGGATATGGGACATTGGAATCAAATGTCCATATCGTTGTTGGGCAGGGTGGCTCTCTATAAAATTATATATCTGCCTAAGTATCTCTATGCCTTACAAAATCGCCCTTTGAAGTCTCTGAGTGCTTCTTTAAGTCTGTGGAAGCTGTGACCAGGTTGTTACTTTAGGATGGGGGCATCGAGGATAGTGCTATCTACTTTAATCAGGAAACCTTGCAATGGGAGAATAACCCTCCCTAACCTTCACCTACTGGGCGATCCAACTGCTTGTGGTCAATAAATAGTGATTTGTGGAACAGCACAAACCCTCGATACTGACAGATAGAAGGGCAATGGACATAGCTGAGGGGCTATTTCAGGCAGCTGTTTGGTGGAGGGAGATGTGTTGGACTCCTGACACCAAAGGCAGTGGTGGTAGGATATTGAGAAGGGTGATCCAAAAGATGGGGTGAAAAGACAAATTAACATTGCAAATGCTGTTGTGGGATACGGAAGCCCCATTAGGCACACAAGAGGTGGAAGGGTACCCAAAATGGGATTTGCTGGGTATTTCTAATAGGCCTCGGCGTGAAATTCCACTCCGCTCGCAGAGTTTGCAGAGATTTCCCCACTCCTTGCAGAGTTCCCAAAAAATCCACAGGGTAGAGTTTTTCCTCGCTCGCACGCTCCAACGTTAAGTTGGTGAGCGCGAGCTAGGAAAATCTTACTCCAGATCACCTTCCAGCGAGATTTCTAAAATGGGACAGTCACGGATGGTCCCTACTGCTCACGTTGAGAAACGTCCGTCCATGTTAAGGGAGCTACAGCTCGAGTAGCAGAAAGAAGCATCACCCTCTTGCTCTGCATGTGGTTCCATTTGCGCTGATTTTACTGCGCAGGACAAACACCCAGTGCTAAAAATCAGTGCAAAAGCATGATATAAGGCACTCCAATGCTTGTGGAACTCTCCGTAGCAGGACGGAGTTTTACAGAATTACGCGAACTCCACTCAGACCTCATCTCCAAGCTGGATGATATATGGAATGCTGTATCGGCCTGTCAGAGGTTATAGCGGAGGAGAATCTGCTGGAATATAGAGTTCTTAGGTCCATCTTGGACAAACATGCCATGTTCCAGCTCTATACCACATTACTTCATAACAGTTTGCCCCTGCTTACTGACTAGAGAGAGAAATGGGAACGGGACCTGCATAGACTGGAAGATGACAATTGCAGCCCAGCCTGCAGGTATCCCAGGGAGGTCACTTTTAAAGCTGGATTCCGGTGGACTGAATTGAAATTACTGCATACAGCATACTACACTAGGACAAGGTTATTTGCCATGGGCAGGATAGAAAACGATAAGTGCCTGAGATGATGCAATCAGGGGGGTACACTACTGCATACCATCTGGAAATGGCCAAGAGTCCAAACGTTCAGGGTAGGCATACAGCATAGAATGTCATTGGCTCTTGGCGAATTAATAGAGGTCACCCCTCAGGTGGTTGCACTGGGAATATGGGGGGAACATGCTGTGGACAGATACTCGCTCCTCTTTTGTAAAAATTCTCATCATGGTGGGGAGAACTGAAACCATCAAAATATTGGTAACTCCAATAGTTAACTATTTAATAAGCATGATCCCACTATATCTCCCTGATGCAATTTTTCATAAATAAGACTCAACCCCAAACAAATTCCTATGGAAAAACAAACACCCACGGATATCACTGAACAAACTAAGACTGCCCAAAGATCTATGGGATACAACTTAAAGTTACTTTAAAAATTGCCAAGAAACTTTTTTTTTAAAATGAATAATTTTTAAAATTATTTTCTTATAGTATAAGACACATATATAAAAACAATTCATACAGGGTGAACATCAGAAAGAAACAATCCAAGTAGAGATAATTGTAATTAATTAATTCATTATTAGATTCATTAATAGATTAGCTAAGAATATATTACAGGGATTACACATATAAGAAGTCTTTTTTTAAAACAATTTCAATATTCAATTAATCATTATCGACATTGATAAAATCCCTTCGAAAATGTTTCTGAATCTTATCAAACTTTAGCAGTGAGGAGGGGCCCCTTGCTTTGGTCAAAGCAAGCTCTAATTCATATATCTGATAGATAAGGGAACACCATTCTGAATCTTTAGAGGCGTTCCCTGAGACCCATGCCCTAGCAATGCAAAGTCGGGCAGATGCCAGCATAATCATTATTTTTAATTTCCAAATGCCCCCTTCGAGTTCATATTTAACACCCATCCTTCTCTCTTTAACAGATAACTGTACTGGAAAGCCCAGGCTTAATGATATACAATTTGTCACCCCTTCCTAGAATTTTTGTAAACAGGGGCAGAATCAAACATATGCAAGACATCAGCAGCAAAACAATGGCACTTAGGACTTCTTGTTCTATCTGTTCTATCTGTAAAGGTAGTTGCTCCCCATTTTAAGATTAAGTCTGGGGTATAATATAAAAGACACAGCGTGTGCCACTGTTGTAGCTGAAGATTAACAGAATGTACGGAGCGGTCCAGCAAATCTAAAGCCATCTGAATCTCTCCAACCGAAACCTGACGAGAAGAACCTGCTCCATTTTGCTGCTAATAGTGGGGTATCTTCTCCAGTGAACTGGGAAAAGGCCTGATACATCATGATTATAGTAGGTTTAATACCAGGCTTAAATTAGCATGAAGAAAACTCTGAGCTATCAATGTCTTTTGCATGTTCGTGGCTCGTCCGGATATAGTCCCTCAGTTGAAGGTATTTGAAAAAAGATTGGCGAGGAAGTTCAAAGGCATCTTGTAAGTCAGAAAAATTTCTAAAGCCATTCAAATCAAATAATTGGCCCATTGTTATATTTCCGCAGTCTGCCCAGACTCTACAGGATAGATCCCGGAAAATAAGGGGAAAAGCAGGATTATCCCATATGGGGATATCTTTGTTGATAAAGCCAATGGAATATTTCTCACAAATCCCCTTCCAGATACAAATAATATCTATAAGTACTTTAAAATGTACCCTTTATGTTAGTTGGGATCGCCTAGCCAATAAAAAAAGAGCCTAACTTGTGCTCTAAGAGCGCTCTGGTAGCAGAATGATGTTGGATCTGGTTCCCCTAAAGTCAGTAATCTATGCAAATGTGCGGTAAAAGCGGCTCAAAAGTACAACTTAAAATCTGGAAGTGAGAGCCCTCCTTTCTTATAGGGAAATTTAAAAAATCGACTAGCTCGCCTTGCCCGCCTGTAGACCCAGATAAAACTACCAATAGCGTAGCGCCTTCCAACCATCTAAAGAAATAATCCAGGACCCTCAGCGGGATTGCCATAAACAAATAACGAAATTTGGAGAGAATATTCATTTTAATAATATTTTCCAATAATGGTAAGTAGTAACTTATTCCATGATTTTAATTTATGGACTGTTGTAGATAGCAAAGTTTCGTAATTTAATTTAACAATATTGGAGACAGTAGAGCACAGCCTAATGCCTAAATAAACCACTGAGGTAGTAGCCCCTAGAATTGAAGAATCAGGAGTAAAATTCAAAAGAACCTGAAATTTAGATAAATTCAGCTTATAGCCAGAAAATTCCTCAAAAGTATGTGCTTCAAGAGTGATCTGAGTGACTGCTGTTGCTGGGTTAAAAGAAAAAATTGCCACATCGTCGGCATATGCTGTCAGTTTCAGTTGTTGATCACAGAGAGTCCAATGGTTGCATACCTGTATTCCCCAGGAGAGACTGTAAATAAGGCTCTATATACAGAGAAAAAGGAGGGGTGAGAGTGGGCACCCCTGTCTTGGCCCATGGTAGATCTGAAAGAGATCAGAGTAGCTCCCACCATGTGCAACCTGAGCGCATAGGGTCTTATAAAGTGTCTGAATCAATTTAATAAAATCTTCCCCTATACCAAAGGCAGAAAGAGTGACCCATAAGCAGTCCCAAGCAACATGGTCAAATGCCTTCTCCGCTTCGAGTAGTATCATGCCCATGTTTATATTACATTTTCCAGCAATATCAAATGCAGTGATTGCTGTGTTGGTATATGCATTGGTATCTCTGCCTGAGACGAATCCATGTTGCTGTGGGGATACTAAGGGGCCGATTCCGATCTGGGTCGGAAAGCTCTCCGACCGAGCCGGATCCGGAGAGATTTCCGACCGAGCCGGACTCCCCCAGTCTGACCGAGCGAGTACGATGCGGCCTTATGCTGCCCGACTCGATTCGGTCGGACTCCCATTGAAGTCAATGGGAGCCGGTTGTACAACGCGTACACGGCCTCCCATTGACTGAATGGGCACGTCGCGAACAGGTGGGCCCCCTACAGTGTGTATGCGTCGGTGCGATTCGCACCGTACATGCATGTGTAGGGGGGACCCTTGGGTCCCCCCTGTGTTCGACTCGTGTAGCTACACGTGCAGGGGGGTCCGACACGGACCCCCCAAGTCCGGCTCCGGGAGCTGTTGCGAGCCGGACGCTCCGACTCGATCCGGCCGTCCGACGCGTGCATCGTACTCGCTCGGTCGGGAAACGTCTCCATTGCGTGGTGCGAGCCGTGTCCGTACGAGTCGGTCGGAGCGGTTCGGACCCGGGAACGAGTCGGTCAGCGATTTCGCGTGCGCTCGCATCGTACTTGCTCGCTGGGACGACTGTACGAATCGGTCGGAAAAAAGGCCTCCGAATCGGATCCGGTAAACCTGAATCCGATTCGGAGCCCTACCGGCCGAGATCGGAATCGGCCCCTAAGTCTGAGATTCCTGGAGCGAGACAGCAGGCCAAGATTTTAGCAAACCATTTTGCATCCGTATTAATCAATTAAATGGGCCTATATGATCCCAGATCATCAGCCGGTTGGCCCTTTTTTTAAAAAGAACACAATTTTAGTTGTGTTCCAGCTTTCTGGTATAGCCTCCCTGCCTGAATAAATTGAATAACGAAGGAAAATTCCACGCTCAATATCTCTTTAAATGTCTTATAGAACTCAATAAGCAGCAAGTCCTCCCTGGTTGGCTTGCCTGAGGGCAGGGCCATTAGTGCAACCTCAATTTCCAGCGTTGAGATTTCTGTCTGCAAGTCACATGCCTGCTCCTCCGTAAGGCAAGGTACGTGACACTGTTGAATATATTCTAAGCGCTTATACTGATCGAACTTTCGCGACAGGCTATAGAACTTTCTATGAAACCGATAGAATTGTTCCAAAACGAGTGTGGTATTTGTATAGAGCCTTCCATCTGCTCACCTAATTGCCTGAATTTTACCCTTGGTTTGTTGTTCTGTAGTTTGATGTGCTAGAAGTCGGCCAACCCGTTCTCCGTATTCGCATTGAAGCTTTCTGTATTATACAAATCTAGCAGCTACCTGCGTTAGTAAAGACCATGTCTATACTTGAATAATGCTTGTGCGGGTAAGAATAATATGTATAGCCAGGCTCTATTGGGTAAAGAATCCGACAGGCATCGCAAATGCCATATAGCTTAGTCAAATCATTGAAAGAAGCCCTAGTTCTAGGTTTCCAAAGGGTAGCACTACGATTGGTGGAGTCAATGCTGTAGTTCATTACACAATTAAAATCGCCCATTAAAATCAATTCTCCTGCCCATTCCAATAATTCAAGTGACAGTGTGTCAAATATTTCGGGATCATCAGTGTTTGGTCCGTGGACACCACAGAGCACGACTTTAAATGAATGGAAAGTCAGTTGTACCAATACCCACATTCCCCTAGTCAGGCGCAGTTTTTAACACCTGACCCTGACATTTTTTAGAAGAGAGAACCACCACCCCGCGAATTGCTGTAGTTTGAGATGTACAGGCAACTATATTATAGCCCAGCTGCATAAGTAGAGTCCTATCTTTATATGCCAAGTGAGTCTCAGTCAGAGCCACAAAATTGGGTTTTTATAAGTACCAATCTCCTCCCGAACCAATGGTTGCTTTGACTGTGCATTCATCTCTCACACATTCCAACACATACATTGAATCTTAGCAGTCTATACAGTATAAAAAATCTGAATTCCCAAACTTTGGCATTCCAATATAAACTTCACATAGCCATTGAGACACTTAAGGTGCATCCTGTATGAATTCACTCGACTGTGACCTATTCCCCTCCACCCCCACCCCCACCCGCACCCTCTGCATGTGAGCCAGATAGCCTGCGGAAGGCCATCAGCAATATCCATCTTCATACCACCGCCCACAGGACCCATCAACACACAGCGCACCACCCAACCCCTGTGCTCTAAAGAAGGATTCACCCCACCCTGGAGCCGTTGGTGGAAACAGCCCAAGAAAGAGCCCCCAGCCCATCCACCCCATATCCCCACTCACCAACCATCCGCCAAACTAACAGTAGAAGAAAAAATATGGGGAAAAGAAAATAAGGAGAGAGATAAAGCAGAGACCAAGCCAGAGTAAAAGAGAACGCATTCTATTTCAGCTTATCATTTAAACCCTTTATAACACATCAGCACCCAAAATGCCAACAAGAAGGGGAGAAAGGCAGTATATAATTATTTTCATATGTTGTTTAAATGTTATTGTTCGCCCCCTTAGCCGAGCCAGAGCCTGCACAGCATCTTCCCCAGAGAAGCACATCTGAGACCGCACATCCTTAATAATTTAGAGGCGGGCAGGTTCCTGCAGGAAAGCTTGTGCACCTGCGGTCTTCAATGGATCAATAAACGGATGTAGCTTCCATCCCCGGTCCATTGTGGATCTACATAGATCTGACCATGCAACAATTGACAGGTTGTCAGTTAAGACCGGGGCTGTTGTTTGGGCTGTAAGAGAGACAGTCTGTCTCAGGAGCAAATCCCAATATATATCAACATAGGCCGGGCTGTGTCACCTTAGTGCTAGAGGTATTACGATTGAAGGGAAGCAGATGAGCATGTTGTATTTGTGAGTCCCAATCCCAATCGCTTTAATCTGGAAAAGCCATCCTAATCAGTTGCAACATATACTGCTGGGGATCAGAGCCTTCTTTGCTTTCCAGTATCCCAAAAATCCTAGGTTATTTCTCCTGTGTCGATTTTCCATGTCCTCAATCTTAATTTTGAGATATTTTAGCCGGCCCTCATAGCCTTAACTGTTGTTGTTGCCGTCTCCTCATTTTGGGCCACTCTTTGCTGCAGATCTACCATATTAGTAGTAAGATTACTGATCTTCCGGAGACCTCATCTAGTTATTTTTGCTTCTGCAGATTATCAGCTCTTGCCTGAGTGCAGTAGGCCTGTGCCACGACCCATTGGGCTTGTAGGGCTAGCTGGTTGATCTTAATGATGGTTCTTGTATTCTCCTCCATCTCCCCCATATCCCCCATATGCCCCTCCTTGGTCATATGTGGGAGGGAATGGTCCAGCAGAGTCCCAGAGGATATGTCTGAGGCAGAACCGAGATTTTGGGGTAGAACATTTGTGCTGAGAGTGTTGAGCATGTTGTTCAGTGCGCTGCTTTTTCACTTCTGATCTTGGGAGCATTGCAGATAATTGAGAAATGATTGATTTTACTTATCCCTTTGAAGTCACCAATTTCCTGAGTGGGCTGCTCTTAGCCATCTGATCGCCTGCCTTACTAGACTGACGCTGTCTTGCAGGCGTAGACAATTGGTGATTCGCGTGAAACCCCGAAACCGGTCCTAGGATGCTTGTTTCCAGTCCAGGGAGGACCTGGCTTGGCAGTTCGGGCTGGACTGTTCCCATGAGGCACAGGGTCAAGACTGATTTGCATATGGCTGGGTTCAACCTGGAATGGCATGGTGAGCAAAAAAACGATGGATTTAGGCCCAGATCTCTGTACTGGGGTGAATGTATGACATTGTTCTGCATTCTGTCCATCAACTTTGTTTTTGCATTTGTCACCCCGAGTGGGACGGGTATGCCCAGACGTGGGTCCCGTGCTCTCCATGCCACTGGAATCAAGCTATCCTGGCTGAAGAGGGGTGAAACCCCGAAACCGGTCCTAGGATGCTTGTTTCCAGTCCAGGGAGGACCTGGCTTGGCAGTTCGGGCTGGACTGTTCCCATGAGGCACAGGGTCAAGACTGATTTGCATATGGCTGGGTTCAACCTGGAATGGCATGGTGAGCAAAAAACGATGGATTTAGGCCCAGATCTCTGTACTGGGGTGAATGTATGACATTGTTCTGCATTCTGTCCATCAACTGTTGTTTTTGCATTTGTCACCCCGAGTGGGACGGGTATGCCCAGACGTGGGTCCCGTGCTCTCCATGCCACTGGAATCAAGCTATCCTGGCTGAAGAGGGGTGAAACCCGAAACCGGTCCTAGGATGCTTGTTTCCAGTCCAGGGAGGACCTGGCTTGGCAGTTCGGGCTGGACTGTTCCCATGAGGCACAGGGTCAAGACTGATTTGCATATGGCTGGGTTCAACCTGGAATGGCATGGTGAGCAAAAAACGATGGATTTAGGCCCAGATCTCTATACTGGGGTGAATGTATGACATTGTTCTGCATTCTGTCCATCAACTGTTGTTTTTGAATTGGTGATTCGCGACCTGATCTGTATGTTTCTTCTTAGGTTGTATTGGTATATTTTGATCTTGGAGCAGCACACCCCCTTGAGTAGAGATAGTATCAGCTTGTAAGACATGAGGTATGTTGTTCTCAGGCTGTACAGCAGAGACCTCGGGACTCCCAGGGACAGATAAATTGTCCTATTCACCAGTTATCATTAAATACACCTCTGCCTTGGAATGGCATCTTGACGTTTCCATATTGCCTTCATCTATTAGATCCTCATCTATCTCCTTACTGGGGGCATAACATGACTGATCAACATCATCGGTACCCCTCCTGGGCAGCTGGAAAATACCAGAAGCAGTACTTACATGTGTTGGCTCTGAAGTACCCTCAAAGCCTTTGGTAGGGCATATTGCATGGTTGGTGCACTGCCAGCCCCGGGTGAAAGCCCTGCTAGAGAAGGAGTCGGAGGATCAAATTTACAAAGTTGCAAGGGATCCAATGTCGGCTTGGCACTGCAGGGCGCTTCATCGTGATCCTGGTCATGACGAAGTGGGGAAGGAGTTGTACTCGCTGGTGCGGTTGCTGCTGCTGCCGCCATCAAAGCATCTGCCAAAAGGGAAAATTCTCCAGGTACTCATTTTTTAGTTGCGGCTTCCATCAGATTTTTCACTGCCCCTGTTTTAAGCAGCTTCAGAATAGGGTGCCCTACTTGTGAAGATGTCATGTCCATGGGTGTAGCTAGCAGGTTCAACACTGCTTCTACCCCTGGCTGTGTGCAGAGTTCTTCCACATGGGGCTTCACTGCACCTCATGTTCCTCGACCTCCTTATAGAGCACTGCCCTTCTGTGGGGCCATTGCAAGGTCTGGGCAGATGGGTTTCAACCAATAGAGCTGCAAACATGCAGCCAAGTGCAGGTGGCCGTATATTTGCCGACCGCAAAGCTGCAGCATTGGCGTGGTAAGAGACCACGGTGTCAGCTCGCGCTGACTGCATACCAGCTAAGGAACACCGTGCGGGAGCCAGTGCTCGCCACTCTGCCTCTCCGTCACCGCCTAGATTCGCTGGTCGAATGGTAGCGGTGAGTGGAAGATGCAGGATGGAGCGGTGCTCTCCACAGAGTCAGCCTGCCATCTTCCTTCCGCTACAGGTTGAAAAAATTGCCAAGCAACATTTCTTATTAATAAAGGATCCAAATGGCACAATAAAAAAATAAACTAGAAGCTAACACCCTGTCAGAAACATTTGCCAACCTACAGGAACATTTTAATTTAAAATAAATGTGGCTTATTATAATTTTGTCAAACTAAAAAATCTACCTGAATTACAATTTTAGACTTAGATCCCTCCATCTTACAATTTTTTTATTAACAAAGCACAAAAGAACGTAGAATTGAAATGGCAAAATGGTTGCTGTAACAATGATCAATAGCTCGTTTGGAAAAAGATATGGCACTCCCCCTTCAGATACAAAAATGACTCACTCCCTAGTCCTAACAAAACACATGCTATTACAAAGAAACTTCTGGATATTTCTGCTATTATATAAAATTAAATTATAAGATTGCCCATCCTGCTGTAACTGTAATTCAGAGATGATTTTCTTAACATACATGCTGTTCTATTGCCCTTCATGTAAAACATTCTGGATAGAGATTTTTTACTTTATCAAAATAACCCTTAATATTCAGCTAATCAAACACATTACCTATCTGATTACTGGTCATTTAGACCATGAATATAAACAAGAGCCAGACAAATACCTACTGGACTTAATGATTTACTTAGGATGCAAAGTAATGCTTAATAACTGGATAGACACAGCCAAAGTTGTGTTTCATATCTGGAGGGTATGGCTTACATTTATTGGAGGAGCAGGTATAATTTCTCTATAACACATCTGTTAGACCTGCCAGCCCTGTCTCCTCAACTCCTGTTATTGAATTTTTTTTTTGTTGGCTTTAGGACTCTGTGCACTTTACCATTGCAAACTAGTGTGAAAGTGCTTGTTCTCACTCCTTAAAACATGGTAAAGTTGGCCTACATCTGATTGACATATTCAATTTGCTCATACATGTCTAGTGAAGTGGTACAACATGTACCCTGTGACAGTAAACTAAATGCTACAAGTGGACTAATGGGACAGCAGCATTTATTGTGCCGTACTGTGTCTCAGACCTGCCATTGTAGCCTGTGTGCAGTTTTAAACTTTTAATTCCACCTGGCAAAATAAACCTTTTGCCACTCTGAAACCTCCTTTTTTAATACAAATAAGTTACCCCTAATGTTCGCCCAAAGGGCACGATGCAGTCTATTTGAAGGTTTGGACATGTACTTTAAAGTTTTACATGTTCTGGTAGTAAAATACTCCTAAAGTTGTTTTCACTACCGTGAAATTACTACCTCTAAAATAGGATAACATTAGGTTACCTCATTACATTTAATAAGTGATACTTTTGATTGGGAACAAGTATGAAGGTCATGTTTAAAGGCAAACAAATTATAATTTAAAATCTACTTTAATAGCAATGTTGAATTTAAGTCACAATTCTGAAAATGCCACTTTTTGAAAGTTGGTATTTTCTTGTTCTAACCATTTGATACCTGCAGCCTATGTCCTCTGTCATATGACTAAGTGTTAGTTAGCAGTTGGCCTTTGTGTATTTCTCCCAGACATTGAAACAAAAGGGGGCTTTGAAGATGGGCCATCCTTCCAGGATGGGAGTGGCAGAGCTGTTTCCTGCTCAATTACATGTCAAAGGGGCTGCCTCCAGCACACTCACAAAGAACTTAACACCAGTCCATTTTCACCCTAGACCCCTTGGAGCCTGGACAGAGGAGGGAAGGAAAATCCAGAACCAGATGTATGGGGACGACTAGTAGTTTCTCCCACTTCAAAGCTGGCCCCAGGTATAAATATTGCACCCTCAGACCAACTCGTCAGTACACTCCTGGATCTGCGGAAAATGAAGAAGAAGGACTGCCCTGCAGCCAGAGGACTGCCCTTCTGCTTGAGTCCTGCCCTGCTCTCTGAGAAGGAAGACTCAACCTGCTCCCTTCATCCAAGTCTAACCTGAGTGACTCCAAGGGATATTTGGCTGACCTCCTGTTTTGAGCTACAGGGACACAACAAGCTCCAGAGGCCGTCCTGCAACTGCTCAGCTAATCTGCTGCAACTGGACCTATGTGAACTTGCATAGACCTGCAACTGGACCTGCCTGAGCCCTGCTGGCCTCTGCTAAAATGAGTCCCTGTTCCCCCAGAAGTGTCTCCCCAGGTACTGGACCCTTGGCTGGCATCATAGTGCATTCTTCTGAAGAGAAGGGGAAAATTCTCAAGTTTTGAGCTCTTTGTGGCCACAAACAGATCCATTCACACCAAGATTGTGCCGCCCACGAAAACCGCCAACATGAAGCTCCGGTAAAACAAACTGTTCATGATACAGCGACTGCCAGCAACAACCAGCAACACGAGATCTGTACTTCATGCTACAGCAACAACAACCTGTGGTGATCATCTACACGAAGCTCCAGTAAAGACCATCCATGACACCCAACAGGATGTTTGCACTACTGGCTAATACCACTAGCCTTTTGGTTAATTATTCCTACTGATTTTTCAGTAGTGTACAATAAAATAGCTTTTAATTACATATTATCATGCTGTATGCATATTGCTTCTATAAATATATGGTTGAATAATTGAACTTATCCTCAGATTACTTTGTAACTCTCTTCAGGTTACTCAGTTACTCTCCTCTGCTCCATTGCCTGACCGAACTCTTCTGAGTGCTGACCACTCTCTGAACCATTGTCTGATTAGCTGATTAGCTATAATCTGTAAGTGCACTCACCTTATTCTGTTATTTTTACATCTCACTGGTTTTACAGGGTTTCTTGGAAAATAACAACTATTTTTTGTTAGTTATTACAAATGTAATGTAATGTTAATTTTTAATATATATATATAGAAAAAGCAGCTTTTAAGAAGTTACCTTTTTCTGCCTGAAGTTTGTGGAGGCAAATTTACATTATGTCTTCATATTCTCTCAACCTGTACTTGGCCTGAATAAGGTGTGAATGACTTGTGAAACTCCTCCCAGGAGTAACACAGTAAGCCATAGTGAGTGACAGTCCAATCTGATTGGGCATATATATATATATATATATATATACGACTTCTCTGAGCTCAATAGGGCATGCAAGGTGGAGGCTGTGGGCATTTTGTTGTACCACAGTGCCAAATACTGCCTGATACGTTGAGACACATTTAACACTATAACTCACTTGAAGGGGAGGGAAGGGGAAGCAAGGACAATTTGTGTGAATCCCATTTTTGGTTGCTGAAGGGCCGTGCTTTTGTTGTTCCAGACTTTTGTTTCTGTGTTTGTTCTGGATATAGTACCTGCTTCAAACTGCATCTTGGTGTTAGTTTTGGGTGGACATTGGCAATGACAATAGTCAATTCCCCTGCACACAGCCAGCCATGAGAACTCAGGTTTAGACTAACTGAATACCTCCATTTTCTTGGATTTGCCTTGGCACATTGCATTATGGGCCTATTTGCAGTAATGCAAACAGGAACTACTTGAAAAGTAGTTAGGCAAGTGGCTGGGAGCAAATGCTCCATTGATCAGAGAGGGACTAGGAGTGTCTTAGAATGTCCCTACCCAAAGGTTTGTGAACCCTGCAAAGCTGGAACCTCATTCGAGCTTTTACAGACCTCTGCTAGACTTATGAAAGTTTCCAGGAGGACTGAACCTGCCACACTTGGCATCTCTGACCTGTGAGAGTGACCTAAGGATTGTGAACCCACTTCCACTTGAAATCTAAGGCTCTTAGAGCTGATATCCTATGATACCCTATGTTGTTTGAAGAACATACAAAAACTGAAGGTGAAATTCCTGTGAAGAATCCCAGCTGACCAGTGGCAACTGGACCTGAACAGGACTTTGAAGTTGCCCTCTTCCTGACACCGCAAGAGTTTCTAAGTGTTTCCATGAGGCCCTGGGGGCCTTGGAAGTGCACTCCTGTGGCTGTTTGTGCACCAAAAGAAGTTTAGAAACTTTCGCAAATCTTTCTATCCAGACCTTTAAGCGGACCAACCAAAAACATGATTTCAACCTGGAGCTCTAAAGCATCAGATTGGATTCAGGCTTGTCCCATGTAGGGAAGAATTTTTTCTCAGGAAAAGGACAAGGTCCTTTTCCGGATTGGAACTTAGATAATGTTTCAGAACTTCCATACTTCCAGGCCCTGTTGGGCCTGATCTTATTGTTGGACCCAATCAGGACCCCCAACGTGGTCAATCTTACACCTCCTACAGAGACTTCAGACCATACAGAACACCGCAGCCAGACTCCTCCTTGGCCTTCCATGAAGAACCCACATCACAACCCACCTCAGGCAACTCCCCTGACTCCCCCTACAGAAAAAATGCCAATTCAATCTTCTGACCCACGCACACTAGGCTCTACACAAACAAGTACCCGCATACATTAACCACTACCTGAACTTTCACCAACTGTCGAGAAGACTACGCTCTGCCTCCCTTTCACATGACCATACTCCTCGCATCTACTGAAGCAGACGTGGAGGATGCTCCTTCTCCCACATCACAGCTAAGACATGGAACAGTCTCCCCACGCACCTCTGGACCATCATCTCACTTCCAGAATCTGAATGGTCTTCAAGACCTGGCTGTTCGAATAAGCCTTTTTTTGGGGGGTGGGAGTTTGATACAGCACAAACTCGACACAAAGATATCAGGTATCAGAGCGCTTTACATGAGCACCAGTTTTGTTACAGACATAACACATTCATTTTTGTTAGGCACGGAGAGATTAGGTAATTTGCCCAGAATCACAGGATGATAAGCTTCGTTGCTGAGACTCAAACCGTGTTCCCCAGCTTCGAGGTCGACTGCTCTGTCCATTAGGCTACATCCTCTCCCCAAAGCCTCCTGAAATTGCAAGACCTGGATATTAGCCATGATTTATAAATCCTGATTGATTGAATCTCAAATCGCACCTAGGTCCCGGTCTACCGGAACCATTGACCACAATTGACGCTTTGCACTTTTTGGTGCTCATTCTCTTAAATCTTATTACATTTTTGTTGTTTTGGTGTCATTTTCATTAATTCAATTTTATCCGATTGTTTGCAAATTGGCGTGGGAGTTTGATTGTGCTGTGTTTTCTACTTTTTAATTGTTTTGATACTTTTAAAAGCTTTACACATTTTCTTAAATTAAGCCTGCCAGCTCTGTGTCACAGCTACCAAGGGTTTACTCAGGTTTATATTATTGAAACTTCTGACTGAACCTAATATGATAGTGACTTCATTACTTGTGGAGGACACCAATCCACCCCACCTAATAAACTACTTTCTCACTGCTTCTACCCTAGATTCAATTTATTATAACATTTATCTGACATATTTTGACATGTATCTAGATTTTGTAAAATCAAAAACGTGTCACCTATACAGAGACGTTTGAAACTCAAAAATAAAAATAAAGCTGTTAAAAAATGCATGCATAACAGACACCTCAGTATTTTTTTTTAAGTTTAAGTTTATTCATCAAAGATCAATAAAATATAAGAAAGTACAACATGTACCTTAAAGTACAATACGTATGAAAGAAAAAATTATTAAAAATCATTCTATGAGGAAGTGGGAAGGGAAGAAGAGGGGAAGGGAGAAGAAAAGACGGGGGAGGGAAGGGAAAGGAAAATACATCTACTATTATAAACATTACACTATTATAATCTGGAAGGAAAAATAGCACATGGAATAAAATATCTGTATGCATAAACACAATTAAAGAGATATAAAACAATTATTGTGTTAAGGAAAAAAGCATCTAAGGGATTATTAATATGAACCTATTACAATAAAGAAAGAGAAGACAACCAGCATATCAAGGAGGTTTTCGAACCTCATCTGAAGTAAGTACTGATGGGTTACTGTGTGAGGCAATATATGTTAGGTATGTGGATATAGGGAGCCACAAAATATCCCTTTTAATGGACAGGGAAATGGGGGAAACATAAATGGTATCAAGTCTATGATGAAAACAAACTGCATTCCACCAAGCTCTAAACGTGACTTTATCTGCTTGTTTCCAATTAGAAGTTATTAAGTGAAAAGCAATTGCCAATAGCAAATCTACTATTTTAAAATTAGCAGGAGATTGGGGCCAGTTAGGTGATAAAGAGCCTAGAAAAACATTGGTAGGGGAGAAAGGAATTTTTGTACTAAAAATTCTGTTAATCTGGGACCAGACTAATTGCCAAAAAGTGTGTATTGGGGCACAATCAAAAAGCATGTGTTTAAGATCAGCATTATTGCAAGAACAAGACCAACAGGTAGAGGTAGAGTTAGCTGAAAAGGAAGCTAATTTTGCAGGAGTAAATAAAAGACGTTGGTATACAAAATAAAGGGTTTGAGAAGTATTAGCAGCTCTGGAAGTCTTGTGTATTTTGAGCCACAACTTATCCCAGAAAGGGGTTGTCCAAAATTCCGTAAGGTCCTTCTCCCAAGCCAACTCGCCCTTTGTTTTGTTTCTATCAGAAGAAATAGATAAACATTTATAAAGTGATGAAGCTGAGGAGGAAGTAAATATTAAGGGAAATAACAAAGAACATCTGGAGGAAGGAGAAGACGTCGATGGTAAAGTATCAAGGTAAAGGGAGAGAGAAGGACATAAAAGATCATATTGAGTCTTACAAGTGGAAGGAAGAGAAAATTGTGTTTGAAGATCCGAAAAGGATAAAGGAACATTATTAAGTAATAATTGTGAAATCCAAAATATTCCCTTACCTCTCCAGGATTTCCAATAAATAGTGCGGTTCTTGATACGTAAAAGATTATTGTGCCAAATGGGTTGTTGATCTAGTGAAGAATATGAAGGAAAGGAGGAGGGTAATAATGGTGTAAGGATTTTACGAGTGTGAGAGTTGATTGGAGTTCGAAAGGAAGAGATATTGTTAGTAAAAGCTAAAGATTCCTTAAAACTGAAGGGAGATATAAAATAGTTTTCTATAGTTAACCAGATTGGAGGGTATATATGTGAGAAGTTGGCCTGGCATATGCTGTCCACTAATTATAGTGGGCACCTTGCACCAGTCCAAATCGACTCTTATGGTAGGTAGGTTAAAGACAACCTTATTGAAAGCTATCCTAGTGGTAGCTATGGAGAGCAGCCTTCAGGCTAAGTCTTGAAGGAATGTAAAGCAGCTTGTTTTACCAGTCTATAATCTCTTGAGTGACCAAATGAAAGAGCACCACACCAGGTATATATTCAAAATATATGTATTTATTACTAAACACACCCCTCTAGTCTCTTTATGAGGCTAGAGTTCGAAGTACATAGGTTATAAGATCTTAAATCACAGTAATAGCACAAATACACGTTTGGGCCCTAGGGGCGTACCAAACCATATACCAATAAAGTGGTATGCGAACCACGACTGAACTAGACACTAGGCCTAGAGCCTCTAGAAGTGCTTGGACCACAAGGAACCACCCAAGGTAGTGACACAGGGGACCCACGGGAGACGCGTGCAGTGTAAATACACAACCGCGATACGCCGTTAACTTCTATGGAGAAAGTCGGGATCGGGAAAATAGAGGAAAGGGACACTTAAAGAGGACTAGGACAAAACCCTTTGAGATCTAGGACTTTGAAGAGTCTCTACCCACGGGAGCACCGGAGTACTCGTGTTACCTCACCCAGGGAAGCCGGGTGCATAGGTGCCTTTCGGGGTCGGGTTTCGTCGTCGGTTCTTATGGCGATCTGCTGCAAAGTGCTGCTGGCGACCAGGAGAAAAGTGTCCGGGTGGATCCAAGAGTGGATCGGAGTTCTGAAGAACCTGAAAGCAGAGGGGACAGAGTCTGGGTCACTAGCCAGTGACCAGGGAGGCGATGGACAGATGCCCACCGATGTCGAGTGCTTCAGGTGCGTTGACGGTCGTCTCGTTTCTGCAGCCACGAGGTCCAGGAGGCGTTGTCGGCGACCAGGAGCAGGATTCGGGCTGGTACACGATGTCTGTCGAGTGCTGCGGTGTCGGCGACCAGATTGGACCCAACAAGCCTTGGCAACGGCAAGTCTCGATGTAGCTGAAGATCGTCGATGGTGCAGACCAGCAAGGTCTGGGGAACTCACCCAGCAAGGGTAAGTGAGGGCAGGCCTGGAGCAACCAGACTGCCAAGTAAAGAAAAGATTGGCCTTCGGTAGGGCTACTAGCCAACGGGCTAGCGACCGCGAAGGAGCCTCGTGACGCCGCACGTGGAGCTGGCTTACAGGACACTCGTGGAGTGGGGGCCAGTGATCTTCGGTGCAGGTGGTGCTGGAGGCTAGGGCTACTCGGAGCCCAAAGCACGACTTCTTGGGAGACCCAGAAGATGGTGCACTTGCAAGTGTGCTCGGTGTCCAGGGGTCACGGTCTCACGTTACCCACGATAGCCACGGGCCTCAGCTTTGCTGGGGACTCAGGGTAGCCTCGGGGAAGTCTGAGAATCCACCTCTGGTGATGCGATGACTTCGGCGTCCGACGGGAGCTTCAGTGATGCGAACCGGACAGATGCTTCTTTGGTGCCTGCCAAGCAGGGGAGTCACTCCTTGACCCCAAGGGAGATTCTTCAGTCCTCTAATCGTGAGTAGAGCGTCGAAGGTCCAGGATTCTGTTTCAGAGTTTCGTCCAGGTATAATCTAAAGTCCTAAGGACTGGGTTCCTACCTTTATTCCAAAAATAGGGGATGGACTACTCTGTGGCCCCACCTATGGGTGGGTCAGGGCAGAGGGGTGGCTACACCCCTTTCCCTTTGTCCAGTTCGCGCCAAAGCAGGGGCTGCAAGCCCCTGATCCGGTTTGAACTGGGGTATGCACAGGGACACCAAATGTGCCCCCAGTGCAGGACTTCAAAGCACCCGAAGTGCTCCCGCCCAGCCCCAATACACATTGTCCTGTCTGGGGAGGTGGTCACACCTCCCTGGGACAGGAAACCTATTGTCCAGGCCTCCCCTGCCGGAGTTTCGTCCAGCAGCAGGAGGCCAGACTCGTGTCTGTGGCAGCAGCATCCATTTTGTGATGCCAGGGCTCTGGAAAGAAGTTACCGGACTCGTCAGAGTTAACATGCCTTTCCCTCTAGAAGGGTGGAATGCTACCCCGCCGCCAGAATTGGCGGGGGGTAGTATTCCAAGATGTTTGACACCAAACACGACATGTTTCGGTGCAGCCATTCCATAGTTAGCATTTTACCGCGAGGATATAATGCGTTTAAGAGTATATGGTCAGGCTGCACTACAAACAGCATCAGAGATGGTCTCCGAACGCTGCAGAGGGGCCCTGCTCATGCAGGGGCACCCTCTCACATAGGAACCATGCACTCTGCCTTTAGGATTGATAAGGCCTGCCTTAGGAGTGACTTATAGGTTTATATGTGTGTATGCATTTAGTGATATAGGTAACCTATACCACAGCAAGGGGTGCATGCACCACCTTACCCAGGCTGCAGTAGCAGACCTGTGGTGTCAGTTTGGATGGCCTACCAGGGGTGGCATAATATATGCTGCAGCCCCTGGCAGGCCTCTGAGGTACCTATGCCCTTGGTACATAGTATACCATATACTAGGGACTTACAAGGGCACTCCAGATCCCAATCAGAGATGTGCCTAAGGCACATGGAGACCCTTTTAAAGAGGAAACAGCTAGGCTGGGGTTCTGAATAGCAGGGCCCCAGCCAGACTAATGTCGAAAACCAGTGAAGTATCAGCAAAAAGTGGGGGTACCCCTGTGAAGCAGATCCTACTCTCCTACACAACCCCCCAAACGTAGGGACATTAAACTAACCTTGCCCAGTTAAGTCTTCATGTTCTAAGTGGAAATACCTAGAGAGTCCATCTGCATTCGCATGGTTACTCCCAGGCCTATGTTCCACTGTAAAGTCCATCCCCTGTAGGGAAATGGACCACCTAAGCAGTTTGGGGTTTTCACCCTTCATTTGTTTTAGCCATAAGAGGGGCTTATGGTCTGTCTGAACCAGGAAGTGTGTACCAAACAAGTATGGCCTCAACTTCTTCAGAGCCCAGACCACAGCAAAGGCCTCCCTCTCTATGGCTGACCAACGTTTCTCTCTAGGGGTCAGCCTTCTGCTAATAAAAGCTACTGGCTGATCCTGACCTTCTTCATTCAATTGTGACAGTACAGCCCCTACCCCCAATTCAGATGCATCAGTTTGAACAATGAACTTCTTGGAGTAATCAGGACTCTGCAGAATTGGAGCAGTGCACATGGCCTGCTTGAGGTCATCAAATGCCTTTTGACAGCTAACTGTCCACTGAACCTTTTGGGCATTTTCTTAGAAGTTAAGTCATTCAAGGGTGTCACTATTGATCCATACCCCTTGACAAATCTCCTATAGTACCCAGTCAGGCCTAAGAAGGCTCTCACCTGAGTCTGGGTAGTGGGAGCAGTCCAGTCCATGATGGTCTGGATCTTGCTCTGCAAAGGTTGAACCTGGCCTCCACCCACAAGGTGGCCCAGGTACACAACCTGACTCTGCCCTATCTGGCACTTAGTGGCCTTGATAGTCAGGCCTGCCTTTTGCAGGGCCTGTAAAACATTCCTGAGGTGGACCAGGTGATCCTCCCAGGTGGAGCTAAAGACAGCAATATCATCTAGATAAGCTGCACTATAGGCCTCCAGTCCTGTGAGAACTGTGTTCACCAACCTCTGGAAAGTGGCAGGTGCATTTTTCAGACCAAAGGGCATCACCACAAATTGATAATGCCCACTAGGGGTTGAAAATGCTGTTTTGGGCTTTGCAGCATCAGCTAGTCTGATCTGCCAGTAGCCAGCTGTTAGGTCAAATGTGCTGAGATATTTGGCAGAGGCCAAAGTATCTATGAGCTCATCTGCCCTGGGTATTGGATGGGCATCAGTCCTAGTGACTGCATTGAGGCCCCTGTAGTCTACACAAAACCTCATCTCTCTTTTCCCACCACTGGTGTGAGGTTTAGGTACTAGGACTACTGGACTAGCCCAAGGGCTATCTGAGGGCTCAATCACTCCCAATTCCAACATCTTCTGGACTTCAGTCCTGATACAGTCCCTGACATGGTCAGGTTGCCTATAAATCTTGTTTTTAATAGGCAGACTGTCCCCAGTGTCCACTTCATGAGTGCACCAGGTGGTCTGACTGGGTGTCAGAGAAAACATATGTCTAAACTGATTGAGGACTTGCCTGCAATCAGTTTGTTGCTGGGTAGTGAGGCTGCCTGCCAAGGCTACACCATCAACTGACCCATCGTCAGGGTTCTGTGAGAGCAGGTCAGGGAGTGGGTCACTCTCTTCCTCCTGCCCTTCATCAGTAGCCATGAGCAAGCCCATGTCTGCCCTGTCCACATATGGCTTAAGTCTGTTGACATGGAGAACCCTGTGGGGACTCCTGGGTGTTCCCAGGTCTACTAAGTAAGTGACCTCACCCTTCTGCTCAACAATAGTGTGGGGTCCACTCCATTTGTCTTGGAGAGCTGCTGGGGCCACTGGCTCCAACACCCACACCTTCTGTCCTGGCTGGTAAACAGTTAGGACAGCCTTTTGGTCATGCCAGGCCTTTTGAAGTTCCTGGCTAGCCTCAAGGTTTTGGTTGCCTTTTTCATGTACTCAGCCATCCTGGAGCGGAGACCAAGTACATAGTCCACTATATCTTGCTTTGGGGGCTTGAGAGGTAACTCCCATCCTTCCTTCACCAAGCACAGTGGACCCCTCACAGGGTGGCCAAACAGAAGTTCAAAAGGGCTGTAACCAACCCCCTTCTGAGGCACCTCCCTATATGCGAATAAAAGGCAGGGCAAGAGTATGTCCCATCTACGCCTAAGCTTTTCTGGGAGCCCTTTAATCATGCCCTTCAAGGTTTTGTTGAATCTCTCAACTAAACCATTGCATTGTGGGTGATAGGGTGTGGTGAACTTATAAGTAACTCCACACTCCTTCCACATTGCCTTTAAGTACCCAGACATGAAGTTTGCACCCCTGTCTGATACCACCTCCTTAGGAAAGCCCACTCTTGAGAAAATTCCCAGGAGGGCCCTTGCCACCACAGGTGCTGTAGTGGTCCTAAGGGGTATAGCCTCTGGATACCTGGTGGCATGATCCACTACCACCAGTATAAATCTGTGCCCAGATGCTGTTTGGGGATCCATGGGACCAACAATGTCAATCCCTACCCTCTCAAAGGGCACCCCCACCACAGGTAGTGGTATCAGGGGGCCTTTGTAGTGCCACCTGCTTTGCCACTGGCTTGGCAGGTTACACAGGAGCGACAAAACTCCTTACTGTCTTCAGACATGTGGGGCCAGTGAAAGTGAGGGACAATTCTGTCCCAAGTCTTGTTCTGGCCCAGGTGTCCTGCTAAGGGAATATCATGGGCTAGGGTCAATAGGAAGCCCCTGAACTTCAAAGGTATTACCAACCTCCTGGTAGCACCAGGCTTGGGGTCTCTACTCTCTGAGTACAGGAGTCCATCATCCCAATACACTGTATGGGGACCACTAGCTTTCCCAGCAGCCTCAGCAGCAGCTTGCTGTCTGAGGGGTTCAAGGGAGGGGCAGCTCTGCTGCTCCTGGCTCAGATCTGCCCTAGAAGGTCCCCCTGTCCCCAAGAACTCAACCTGGTCAGGCTCAAGTTCCTCTGGGACAGTTCCTTCTTCAGGGCTGAGATCATCCCCCTCAAGGGACTGATCTTCCTCCTGAGCCAAGGGGAAGGCACTGCCTTAACCCTACTACTCCTCCTCTTGGAAGGCACTTGGTCCATTCTTCCAGAATCCAAGGCCTGTTCAGTTTTAGACAGTTTAGCTTGTGACCTGGTCACAGCAAACACATCTGCAGGGATCCCCAGCATTTCTGCATGGGTCCTGAGCTCCACTTCTGCCCAAGCAGAAGTCTCTAAGTCATTGCCAAGCAAGCATTCGACTGGTAGGTTTGCACTTACCACAACCTTCTTAAGGCCAGTTACCCCTCCCCAGGAGAAGTTAACAACTGCCAGAGTATGGTCTGTTCTGACATTGCTAGCATTGGTCACTTGGTACATTTCACCAAGTATAACTTGCCCAGGTAGCACAAGGTCTTGTGTCACCATTGTGACACTTGCCCCTGTGTCCCTAAATGCCAAAGCCTCTCGTCCATTGATTAAAGGCTGTTGTCTGTACTTGCCCAGATTACTGGGACTCACAGTGGAGGTCACATCCATGCCTCCATCACAGACTAACACAGCCTGAGTCAGCTCCCTGACTAAGTCAGAGCCCAACTCAGTTCCCAGGGTGAACCCTACTAAACCCTTGGCTGGAGCACTTCCACCAACTGTACTAGGGGGAACAGGTGCCTTAGGGGCATTGGTGGAGGCTGGACTGGAGTCTTTGGACTTGGTGCAATCACTGGTCCAGTGGGTCTTTTGCTTACAGACCTTGCACCATGGTTTTCTTTGGCCTTTACCCTTGGTAGACTGGGAATCCCCACCAGAAGAAGATTTTTGGGGGCCTGATGAAGACTTTTGATCTTTACCCTTCTCCCCACCCTTGTCAGAGTTCTTAGCATCTTGCTTCTTGGTTTCCCCACCTTGGTTCTGTACCTTCTGCTTCACCCTGGTTCTGACCCATTTGTCTGCCTTCTTTCCCAATTCTTGGGGAGAGGTCAGATCAGAGTCAACCAGGTACTGATGCAACAGCTGGTTTTGACAGTTATTAAGAATCTGCTCCCTCATTATCAGATTATACAATCCTGAGAAGTCACACACCTTACTGCCCATCAACCAGCCTTCCAGAGCCTTGGCAGAACAATCCACATAGTCTACCCAGTCTTGAGTCTGTGCTTTTGGGTGTCTCTGAACTTCAACCTGTACTGTTCAGTGGTTAGGCCAAACCCATCAATAAGAGCACTCTTCAAGACCTTGTAATTGTCAGCATCCTCCTCTCTAACAGTGAGGAGCTTGTCTCTACCTTTGTCAGCAAAGGAGAGCCACAAGATTGCTGCCCACTGCTCCTGAGGGACCTTCTGTACTTTACAGGCCCTCTCTAAAGCAGTTATCCATTTGTGGATATCATCCCCACTCTGGTAGGGAGGGACAATCTTGCTCAGGTTCCTATGGTCACAGGACCTTCCTCGCCATCTCAGGACATGGCTGCCACCATGGGACTCTAGTCCCAACTTTCTTCTCTTTAAGGAGATCTAGGACTTTCTATCTAAAGCCAATTGCTTCTTCCTGATCTCCAGTTGAGTTTCCTCATATTGGATCAGCTTCCTCAAGGAGAGGATTCCCTCCTCAGAGAAGAAACAGAGCTCCCGCTGAGGCCAGGAGTGGTTGGACCTGAGAAGGACCTAGACTTTTCTACACACTACACCCTTCCTGGGGACAAAGGTGGTTCTCCAGATCCTCATTCTATCTTCCTTCAGAAGGGATTGGCTTTCCAGGCTCAGTCATTATTGCCTCCTGGCTTTGCTTGAGGGCCAGGTAGTAGCACTCTCTGGCCTCTTCCTCATCTGCTGGCCCACCCTCTCTGCTCACCTCTGTCTCTGAGGACTTACTAAGATCATGGCTGTACCAACATTCCCTGGAGGCAGACTCTGGCCTGTCCTAATTTCACGTTAAAGCCTCAGTTCCAAGAATGTGAGTGTTACACTGAGGGGGCTCACGCTCAGGCATCTCTAGATCCTGTTTTTGTTATAATACTAGTGTGGTAAAATATCATTTCCTAGTGTGGCCTACAACTCCTTTCTTGAGTTGTAGAAAGGGTTGTGCTATCCCTAACACACAACTCTAAGTTCAGTAGAACCCATTGATATTCTAAGCTTAAATTATATACCTAGTGTCTTTAGTGGTTTTCTAGTTGATCAATCACCCAGGATGCCATCTGGTAAAACAACAGCAAGCTGAATCCCACACGCCACAATTAATGTAGTTGGTCTGGCATATGCTGTCCACTAATTATAGTGGGCACCTTGCACCAGTCCAAATCGACTCTTATGGTAGGTAGGTTAAAGACAACTCATTGGAAAGCCATCCCCAGGTAGCTATGGAGAGCAGCCCTGTGGCCAAGCTTGAAGGAATGTAAAGCAGCTTGTTTTACCAGTCTATAATCTCTGAAGGACCAAATGAAAAGAGCACCACACAGTATATATTCAAAATATATGTATTTATTACTAACACACCCTCTAGTCTCTATGAGGCCAGGAGTTCAGAAGTACACAGGCTATAAGATTCAATCACAGTAATAGCACACAACACACGCTGGGCCTCAGGGGCTATCAAACCACATACCAATAAAGTGGTATGCGAACCACGACTGAACTAGACACTAGGCCTAGAGCCTCTAGGAAGTGCTTGGACCACAAGGAACCACCCAAGGTAGTGACACAGGGGACCCACGGGAGACGCGTGCAGTAAATACACAAACCGCGATACGCCTGTTAACTTCTATGGAGAAATGGATCGAAAATAGAGGAAAGTGGACACTAAAAGAGGACTAGGACAAAACCCTTTGAGATCTAGGACTTTGAAGAGTCTCTACCCACGGGAGCACCGGAGTACTCGTGTTACCTCACCCAGGGAAGCCGGGTGCATAGGTGCCTTTCGGGGTCGGGTTTCGTCGTCGGTTCTTATGGCGATCTGCTGCAAAGTGCTGCTGGCGACCAGGAGAAAAGTGTCCGGGTGGATCCAAGAGTGGATCGGAGTTCTGAAGAACCTGAAAGCAGAGGGGACAGAGTCTGGGTCACTAGCCAGTGACCAGGAGGCGATGGACAGATGCCCACCGATGTCGAGTGCTTCAGGTGCGTTGACAGTTGTCTCGTTTCTGCAGCCACGAGGTCCAGGAGGCGTTGTCGGCGACCAGGAGCAGGATTCGGGCTGGTACATGATGTCTGTCGAGTGCTGCGGTGTCGGCGACCAGATTGGACCCAACAAGCCTTGGCAACGGCAAGTCTCGATGTAGCTGAAGATCGTCGATGGTGCAGACCAGCAAGGTCTGGGGAACTCACCCAGCAAGGGTAAGTGAGAGCAGGCCTGGAGCAACCAGACTGCCAAGTAAAGAAAAGATTGGCCTTCGGTAAGGGCTACTAGCCAACGGGCTAGCGACCGCGAAGGAGCCTTGTGACGCCGCACGTGGAGCTGGCTTACAGGACACTCGTGGAGTGGGGGCCAGTGATCTTCGGTGCAGGTGGTGCTGGAGGCTAGGGCTACTCGGAGCCCAAAGCACGACTTCTTGGGAGACCCAGAAGATGGTGCACTTGCAAGTGTGCTCGGTGTCCAGGGGTCACGGTCTCACGTTACCCACGATAGCCACGGGCCTCAGCTTTGCTGGGGACTCAGGGCTAGCCTCGGGGAAGTCTGAGAATCCACCTCTGGTGATGCGATGACTTCGGCGTCCGGCAGGAGCTTCAGTGATGCGGAGCCGGACAGATGCTTCTTTGGTGCCTGCCAAGCAGGGAGTCACTCCTTGACCCCAAGGGAGATTCTTCAGTCCTCTAATCGTGAGTAGAGCGTCGAAGGTCAGGATTCTGTTTCAGAGTTTCGTCCAGGTATAATCTAAAGTCCTAAGGACTGGGTTCCTACCTTTATTCCAAAAATAGGGGATGGACTACTCTGTGGCCCCACCTATGGGTGGGTCAGGGCAGAGGGGTGGCTACACCCCTTTCCCTTTGTCCAGTTCGCGCCAAAGCAGGGGCTGCAAGCCCCAGATCCGGTTTGAACTGGGGTATGCACAGGGACACCAAATGTGCCCCCAGTGCAGGACTTCAAAGCACCCGAAAGTGCTCCCGCCCAGCCCCAATACACATTGTCCTGTCTGGGAGGTGGTCACACCTCCCTGGGACAGAAACCTATTGTCCAGGCCTCCCCTGCCGGAGTTTCGTCCAGCAGCAGGAGGCCAGACTCGTGTCTGTGGCAGCAGCATCCATTTTGTGATGCCAGGCCTCTGGAAAGAAGTTACCGGACTCGTCAGAGTTAACATGCCTTTCCCTCTAGAAGGGTGGAATGCTACCCCCGCCGCCAGAATTGGCGGGGGGGTAGTATTCCAAGATGTTTGACACCAAACACGACATGTTTCGGTGCAGCCATTCCATAGTTAGCATTTTACCGCGGGGATATAATGCGTTTAAGAGTATATGGTCAGGCTGCACTACAAACAGCATCAGAGATGGTCTCCGAACGCTGCAGAGGGGCCCTGCTCATGCAGGGGCACCCTCTCACATAGGAACCATGCACTCTGCCTTTAGGATTGATAAGGCCTGCCTTAGGAGTGACTTATAGGTTTATATGTGTGTATGCATTTAGTGATATAGGTAACCTATACCACAGCAAGGGGTGCATGCACCACCTTACCCAGGCTGCAGTAGCAGACCTGTGGTGTCAGTTTGGATGGCCTACCAGGGGTGGCATAATATATGCTGCAGCCCCGGGCAGGCCTCTGAGGTACCTATGCCCTTGGTACATAGTATACCATATACTAGGGACTTACAAGGGCACTCCAGATCCCAATCAGAGATGTGCCTAAGGCACATGGAGACCCTTTTAAAGAGGAAACAGCTAGGCTGGGGTTCTGAATAGCAGGGCCCCAGCCAGACTAATGTCGAAAACCAGTGAAGTATCAGCAAAAAGTGGGGGTACCCCTGTGAAGCAGATCCTACTCTCCTACAATATAAACCGATCGAAAGAAAGCCAACGGGAAGATTGTTTTAAAGAGAAAGTATAATGATATTTTTTGAAATCAGGGAATTTAAGTCCACCAGAAGTCTTGTCCGCCTTCAGAGCGGATAGAGCTATTCGGGGAGGTTTGTTTTTCCAAAGAAACTTTGTTAAAAGAGAATCTATTTTCTTAAAGTAAAAGTCAGGAATATGGACAGGAATCATGGAAATAATATATAGAACTAGAGGAGAAAGCATCATCTTAATAGAATCTAGCCGTCCCCACCAAGATAGAAAAAGCGGGTGCCAGCGATCAATAGAGTCGGATAACATTTTGGATATATGGGCAAAATTTAATTTTAGTGTTTCGGGAATATTAGAAGAAAACCACAGGCCTAGATATTTTATCTTGGAAGTATTCCAAGAAAAGCCAGAAGAAATGAAGTCTTGCTTAAGGCAAAGTACGTTGAGGGGAGAACTTCACATTTGTCTAAGTTGAGACGATAACCGGATAATAGAGAAAATATATCAACCTGTTTCATAAAGGCAGGAATGGACGTAGAGGGATTGGAACAATAAAAAGAATATCGTCTGCATAAACAGACATCTTAACCTGAGAGGTATCAAGACAGAAGCCAGAAATTTGAGCATCTTGTCTAATATGAGTTAAAAAAGGTTCCAATGCTATTATAAATAAAAGAGGAGAGAGGGGGCATCCTTGACGAACTCCCCTAAGAAGCGGAAAATAATCTGAGGTCTTCCCATTAACAAAAATAGAAGCTTTGGGACCGGAATACAATAACGATATAAGAGATATTAATTTAGGAGGAAACCCTATCCATTTTAGCGCCTGAAACATGAAATCCCATCCAATTCTATCAAATGCTTTCTCAGCGTCCAACGTTATAGCTGCAATAGGATAATTGAGAGAAGGGGCTTTACTAAGGATATTAAAAAAGACTCTGGAATTATCAGATGATAGACGACCTTTTATAAAACCCGATTGTTCGGAGCCGGTAAGATTAGGTAAAATGGGATCAATACGAAGAGCAAGAATTTTTGCAAATAACTTATAGTCAAGGTTAACTAAGGAGATTGGGCGGTAGTTTTTGCAAAGTGAAGGATCTTTGTTATCTTTAGGTATTAAGCAGATCATTGCTTCCTGAAAGGTACCTGAAGAGGCGCCTGCTGTGGTAAACGAGTTAAAAAGTAAAAGAAGACGTGGGAGAAGAAGGCTAGCAAAATGCGCATAAAATTCAATAGTAAATCCATCTGGACCAGGAGCCTTTCCCCTTTTTAAAAGAGATACTGCATGAGTAATTTCAGAAAGCGTGATATCCTTTTCTAAAGATGCAAAATCAGTATCATGACTTGGGGGTTGATCAATAGATTGAAAATAAGTAGAGAGATTGGTTGGAGTCGGTTGAAGTTCGGGAGTGTATAGAGATTTATAAAAAGAAGCAAACTCGTTTAGAATGTCATTATCTTTGAATAAGGAAAAACCAGCGGAATTCCGTATAGACTCAATCTTAGTCCTATCTCAGTCGTATTTTCAAGTAATTTGCTAATAATTTCCCCATTTTATTTTGACCTCCATAATAACGAGCACTACTTTTTAAAAGATATGAAGAAGCGGCTTCAGTGGAAGATTTATTAAACTTGAATTTTGCGTCAATTAGTTTTTTAATGAAGATTCAGAATTAGAATGATAATAAGTATACTCCAGTTGTTTGATCTCAGCAAGTAATTGGGTATTTTTAGCATCAAAGAGTTTCTTCTTCTGGGAAACAAAATTTATGATAAAGCCTCTGGCTGTAGCTTTAAAGGAGTCCCAGATCATAACAGGAGTAGAATCCGGAGTAGAGTTGATGGAAAAGAATTCAGAAGTAAAGGAGGCGAATTGGCTTGAGAAATTAGGATCCAATAGTAAGGAATTATTGAAGCGCCATCTACGTGAGTGAGGAGTAAAAGGTAACAAATCAAAATCAACAGAAACTGGAGCATGGTCAGAAATTAGGATAGATCCAATTTCGGAATGGGAAACCTGTTGGGACAGGGATTTACTGAAAAAGAGATAGTCTATTCGAGATTGTGAGTGATGGGAAGGGAGTAAAAACTATATTCTCGGGTATCAGGATTACAAAGTCTCCAAATGTCAACTAAGGATTTACGTCTAATGGCAGATGTAAATTGGGAGTGCATCTTGGTATTAGAGAATCTAACTGAAGAATGCCTATCTAATATGGGGTCAAAAACCTGATTACAATCGCCCCCAAAAATAATATAATCATCGTCAAATAAAAGGAGCTTCTCAGATATTTGAGTCCAGAAAACATTATCAACAGCAACTGGGGCATAAATGTTAAAAAGGACCAAAGGTATTTGATTTAAGAGAAGTTTTACTATGATCCAACGACCTTCCAAATCACATTCTTGATGGGTAATTGATACCTGGTACTTTTTGTGACATAGAATAGCGACTCCATTTTTCTTACCTAAGGCTTGAGAAAAGAAAATATTACCAACCCAACATCGTTTCAATTTAGAGGCTTCAGTATCAGATAGATGAGTCTCTTGAATTAATGCTATGTCGGTATGTATTTTAGCTAAGTGGGATAGTACCCGTTGTCTTTTTATGGGGTTATTCAATCCCTTAACATTCCATGTAACTACTCTAATAGTAACCAATCAACGTTAATATGAACAATTATCATGCATACAATAAATACATTAAGTTTATATCTAAACAAATGATAAAAAGGGGAACAAAATTGTAACCAGATGAATTGAACACGAACAATTATTATGCAGAAAAAAAAAATCTAAATTCATTACTGGAAGGAAGATAGAGAGTGAGACCATAGGGAATGAGATAGAAAAGATTCCAGATTGAAAAGAGAAGAAAGGGAGAGGTAGAAGAAATATCTCCAAAAAGGAAATGAAAAAGGGGAAAGGTAATGAAGGAAAGAAAGGAAAAAAAGAAAGGAAAAGAGAAGAAAAGAAAAAAGGATATGAAGGAAGAAAACATTGAACAGGGGTACAAGACAAATCAAACAACAATTGATGATGCATAAAAATTTCAAAAAGACATACCACACAGAGACAATGAAAATGGGGATGGAGGAGCCACATTAGGGAGGTAGCACACCGGACGGAGGACTCCAAGAGGATGCAGCAAGGGGGGAGCAACCTCCAATTGGAAAGGTGGATAAATACAATTAACAGCACATATTAATGGGATATTCAAGACAGTTATAAACGGGGAATGTCCATGGGGTCAACTCCGCAGGTGTTCAGAAATTGTTGAAGGAGCGCAGGATCTTCATAATTCGTCGTTTTGTTATTATAAGTTACTTTAAAGAGACAAGGATGAAACAATCCATATCGAGCGTTCAGGGAACGAAGAGCAGGTCTCATGTTCAAAAACTGTTTACGGCGGTCTGCAATAGCTTTGGCGTAGTCTTGCGCTAGAAAGAGATTGGAACCATTCCAGGTAAGTTTCCCCTTCTGTTTGGCAGCTTGGATAACTTTGACCAGATCTGTGTACTCTAGGAAATAAAGGATAACACCTCGAGGTTTCGTTGGCGTTGATGAGAAGGTGGAAGAGCGAGAGAGTTGACCTAAACGATGAGCTCGCTGAATGTTTAACGAAGGAGAATTTGGGAGACCAAGAAGTGTTGGCAGAAAGGTTTGAAAGAAGGATATAGGATCAGGGCCTTCGAGACCTTCCGCAAGGCCGTAAATACGTAGGTTGTTGCGCCTGTTGCGGTTTTCCAAATTTTCAACCTGCTGTTTAAGGTGCTGTATTTCTTTATGCATACCTGGAACCTGAACTGAGATTCCCTGCACTGAGGTTACTCTTCTGTCAAGGTCTGCTACTTGTTGCTCGGTATGAGACCAATTATCTTCAAGGTTTTGAAGACGTGCATTTGTTTCGGCCATATATGGTTTGAGCGAGCGTATTTCCTCAAGTAAGAGTTCCATAGAAATGGAGGAGGAAGAGTTGGAGGGAGAAGGAGGATTTGTCTTCACTCGCTTTCCTGATGTGGAAGGTATTTTAGAGTTCATTTTAGAGCCTGGGCGAGTAATACTAGAAGAGGAGCCTTTTATCCCAACAGAGTCACTAGGATTTTCATCCATATCTTCCTACAACACACTGAAAGGGATACTGTCTTCTAACGACGTGCTATTGGCATTAATTTGTTGTGTAGTACTGCGGTTGGAGCGAGCCATTGTCTTCAGACAAATGAATAAAATAACTGGCAGTTGTAGGCAGGACTGTGAAATGGCGTTCAAGAGAGTACTAAGTAAAGCCGAGGAGATTTAATAAAGCCAATTAACACAAGCGAAGGACAGACATAACTTCCATGTAGAAGCAGTGACCCTGAAAACCAAAAAACAGCACTGCTTTAAGTGGGCGAAGGAAAAACCAACTGGTAGATGGATTCAAGAAGAAAATCAAAATGGCGTCCAGGAAAACATTTATCCTCTCTGAGGAAACATGAAAGTTTGTCTATATTTGCAGAAACACACTCATTGCCCATAAAAGTTAGGAGGAGGTGAAAAAAACCCAGAATGAAGGCATTTAAAATCGTCCATTGCCTGCATTAGAACATATTTCCATGCTGAGCAGAAAGCGCGGGAGCGGCAGAAACGCAAAATGGCCGCCGCAACTCAGCGACGAGCCGCGGACTTCCCCAGAGCCGTAAAAACATACTGCACGCTCACCCTGCGCCTCTGCGATATCGGCAATCCACGCCGAAGAGGTTCCGCTGTAGGGAAAAGCGGTCCCGGAATCACCTCGTCCGCATTGGAGGCCCGGAGGAGTCCCGACACTCTACGTCCTCCCGGAGCCTCTCGAAGCGGCGTCCATTCCCTCCGGCACCTAAGCCACGCCCGACACCTCAGTATTTTGAAAACAAATTTGCGGCCTATATTTTCCAATAACAAGTGTTGAATTTCTTTTCTACTTTATATCTCATAGCTCACGCCCCATCATTCTAACTGTGAAAACAACAAGCCTAGAATAAGCAGATGGGCTGCATTTCTCTTCAGGGAAGGCCTAAAGAGCACTCTAAGTCTAAAAGAGGAGCGATGTGGATACATTTGAGCCGTCCTTGACTTTCTGCTTCCAGTTTAATTGTCAAAGATCATTAGCTGCCTCTGGAGATTCGTTTGATTAATGTAGTTTGTTAAATGAAAAATGCCAGGTCAAGTGTGAGCTCAAATGATGAAAAATATGTATTTAAGAGACAAATCCTCTTTCCAAATTCCAAATTAGCATTAGTTCACCCTGTCTTTTCCCCATTTCAACTGCCTTTTATCACAGTCTCAAACTTCTTAAGGAACAGGTCTGCCATTCATTGAGTTTTGCATAGTAATTGCAGGCCAGGGCTGCTGAAGGAAATCACTGAATAACATTTGTAATGTGATGACTTCCATAAGGAAGGATTACACAATAAGGCCAAAATTCACAAAGGCTTTGCATCAGGTTAGAGTTACTTTTGTAATGCTAACCCGGTGCTAAACCTATTTGGGGATTATCAAACCAACACTAATTGGTATTAGCCTTGGTTTGTACAAAAAAGTAATGCAAAGCAACGCGAAATGCTGCTTTGTGTAACTTTGCATCAAGAGGGTGCTCGCTACATGGCTGGTACATTGGCACTCCCATGCAACCACCCAGGCTTTTTGACGCAAAAACCATGCCTACTAACTTTAGTAGATAGAGTTTAGCACCATAAATGAATGCCGCTTTACACCAGGCATTAAAAGGAGAAATGTTTTCATTTCTCCTTTAGTTTTTGGCTTTTCATGCGTGCTGCACTGTGCAGCACACATACAAAGTAGGACAAGCTTTGAAGTGTGTCTAGGCATAGTATTTTGTACAGGAAGGTTACCTTTCTAAGGCTCAAAGGTGGTGCCAATGACAGGAAATTATTACAGGGGAGCCTTGTGCTTCCCTCCTGATTTGTCACAGGCCTGTCTGGTGGGACAGGACCTGCAGAACACATCTGAGGGCCTTCCTCATTTGAGTCCAATAAAAGCGGGTGCCTGTAAAGGGTCTTCCTATGACCCAAAGACCTGCAATGGGTATATCATGATCCAGCTCCAGTAGGAAGGGCCCGTAGCACGGGGGAACCACCAACACACATGTTGCCCCAGGCTCAGGGCTTACCAAGAACCTACAGGGGCTTAGAGCCTGCTCATTGCTTACCACTGGTTGGCCTTCCTGTCATTCTCATTTTGCTGCTTCTTATGCTTGTCCCAGCTTGTCATTTATGTGTTTCTCCACCAGCTAGAGCACAGCCTCTTTACCATCCCTTTTGATTGTCTGGTTTCTCTGCTTTCATTGCTTGTTTTCCCACTACTAGTTTTGCTTTCTGATTATTCACTCCTCAAGAGTGCATGTGTTTTACAGCTGTCTCCCTTGTGTACGCCTCTTCTACTACACTTCATGTTGCTCACTGTCATTTGTGTGCTTCTCCCCACTCCCTCCATATTGCGCTCAATATCATGCACGCCCCAGTTGCTTTCTTTCCCATGTGCTTCTTCCTTGCCTGCTCCACGTTGCTCTCTTGCCTGTTGCTTCTCTTCCACACCTCGCCATCGATGAGTTACATTATAACATTGTAGCCACCTTCAATTTGACTTCTTGGTTAGGTTTTTATACCTTCTTGTCTACTACACAAATAATATTAACAATTAATTGCATGGTACAACTGAAACGCCTTTTATTTATTTTTAAATCACAAATAAAAAGGCTACTTCAGTGAATGGTTTTAAATTTCATATTTTTGTTGTGTGCATATGGTGCCCAAATTTAGATTGAAGCCTGTTTTTCTGTGGCATATGTTTGCAATAAAAAATAAAAAATATCCATTGCACAAGCTTGCTAAAGCCAGAACTTTTGGCTTTGCCAATACTTGTTTTAAATAAGACTCAAGAGTTTCCTTTGCATCAGCATCAAAAGCAGTTTATTTGCTCGATTCATATTTATTTTTGTATCAGCTTTTTGACAACGATTTTAAAATAAACATTGAAATTTATCAACAACAATTTGTTTCTGTTCCTTTAAAATATTTTCGAGAGCGCTTCTTGAAAGGGAACAATTTTTCCGTCATACTGATGATGCAAAATATTTTGATTTTTACTGATCTACAGTAGCGGTCGGTGGTGGGAGTGCCGCCGGGCGCTGACGTGGGGCGGGGGGTAGTAAACTACGGATTACAGGCGATTACAGGTAAGTACACATATAAATAAATAAAACGAATTTTGTTTCTCGCGCTGCATCACATTTGGTGATGCAGCGCGAGAAACGAAATTCGTATGGTGATACATGTAAAATTCCAGCCTTTTTTGATTTCTTACTTCCTGCTGACATGGGCGGATCCAAATGTGGATTCAAAGGCATGAAACTGTCTTTCTCAATTCTGGCTACAAAACCATTTAAACGCCATGCGCTCAATTTGAGAAGTCTTTTTAACTGCTTTTTTCCCACTGAAAAACTACTTGACAAAATCATGTTTAAAGGGACATTAAATCCTCTCCTGAGTAAAAGTCTAACTTGGTCACATTGCTTAATATCTTTTCAGAACATGAAGGCAAGTGGATCGTGAACTGAGATGCAACCTATTGTGGGCAGTGTCATAGTGAATCCTAACCTCTTAAGCAGCTTTATGCGAGGCTGCCGTTGGGACCAATAGGCTGGGAAACCGGGTCCCACTGCAACAATAGGTAGAAGTTTATGGACTTTGAAGCTATGCAGATAAAATGCTCATAAAGAATACTTTTAGGTAATATCATGAGTATGAGAGAGAGTGGTAAGAAAGAAAAAAATGAAAAATAAAAGATGGGCAGATAAAAAGAGGAAAGAAAAACTGGAAGAGAAAGGAAGTCGTGAACCATGGAAATGTGAAAAGAAAATATGAAAAGTAAGGTAGAAGGGTGAAAGAAAATACAGAATGAAGCATGAGAGAAGGCATAGATGGAAGGGTGAAATGATGGATGGAAGACTGAAAGGATTAATAAGAGGGTGAATGGATAGATGGGTGTAGAATGGACAAATAGGGAAGAGTAAAATGTTGGGTAGATGAAAAGATGGATAGATGGATGGTACATAGGTGAAGGGATGGATCTATGGCTACATGGATATATTGATGGGTGTATGGCTGAAAGGGCGGGCGGATGAATGGATGGATGGATGGACGGATGGATGGATGGACGGATGGACGGATGGACGGATGATATAAAGATGAATGGATGGACAGATAAATGAATGATTAGTTGATGGGCTGAAATATGAATGGATAGATGGATGGAAGGAGGATGAAAAGGTGAAGTGAACTCTAAGGTAAATTGGTTTTGCTCACTTGGCGTGGTTGGTGTGATTATAGGTATGGTTCATGTGTAGTGGTATTTTAATGTTCTGGCTACTCACTCATAATCTGCTGCTCATAAATAAACATATACATTTTAGTAATATGCTAAAAACTTACCTCTTCAGGGAATGCTACTCTTAAAGATACTTCTACATGTAAGCTTGTTGTTACATCAGATAAATTCACTTGACAATACATCCCATTTCTGACCTGTGCAAGCAGAGACTCACATAACATGACTTTTAAGGGGATCTTGTGAGACTTGAGGAAGCTCCTCCAGTTTCTGGAGGAAACCCTAAATATGGAATGCAGCCTACTGACTGAATTTCCTCCACCAAAAGAATATTATTGTGGAGGAAATTCAGTCAGTGGATTATACTCTGTATTCATGGATGTAGATTCACCAAAATGCTTGTGGTAGTGGAAGTGACATCAAATGACTTTTGATCTATAAATGCCATCAAGAGAAGTGACATTAGATGATCTTTAACATGATTACATTACAAGCTGTGGCATCCCTAGACTATGACTTTCTGTCAGTTTGTTCTAAACTGGAGCATTTTAATTCAGTTCTGGCCCCCAGTAAATAACATAACGTGTGTATTTGTAAAGCGCACATTCGCCCAGAAGGGTATCGTGGCGCTGAATAACATATGTTTATTGTTACCCAACTCAATGGTACTCATTTTATCGACCTCAGAAAGGATGAAAGGCTGAGTGGACCCACTGGGATCTGAACCTGTGACCAAGGGGCCGAACACCGGCCCTCTTCAGTGGATGCATTAGTCCACTAAGCCACCAGACCCGGAAAGAATGAGGTATGGTGCAATGATACATGCACATTACATACACGCATTTAATTTTCCCTTATTACACAAGTATGGTTATCATTTGCCAACACTTTACTATACTTTTTATTTTTTTTAAAGTACGAGTTGCTGTCACCCTCAAGAACTCTTTCAACCAGTCAAATGCTTTTGAAAAATAAGTTTGCATTGAGCCAAGAAATTAATATCAGAAGTTCCCTCATTACTGCTGACTGATTGAGAGCCATCCACATGGCCCAGTTGTAAAATTGCACAATGTAATACCCAATGTACTTGACTAACTGGCCAGATTCAAACAACTGCAAAATACAACACCCCTATTAAAATCCAAATGCTGTATGCACTGGACATCACATTGACATTGCATTGTACTTCTATATTAAACTTGAATGTATTTTGGACTGTATACCAACTCAATGTACCATAATACCATGTACCTATAGATGCCACTTTACATAATTCAAAAAATATGCAATGCAACTTCCTAAGATTGATATGTTCTCCCTCAAATAACTCATTTGATTTGTTGTTGCTGCATCCATTCAAAATGTTTTGATTCAGTCCAATGCATTTCATGAATATTTAAAGCTGTATGAAGATTTGAAAGAGTAGCAGGTTGCAATGCTTGGTTGTCTAGTAAACAAGTATTGTCAAATCCAATAGGTCCCACCGATGGGAGAGCAGTTGGCTTTCTCAATTTCTTTAAGCCATGCTGTACAGTAGTGTTGTGGCTGCGAAGCATGGCTGATAGTTAGAAAAATACAGCGTTATGATGTGGCCAGTGCTGGCAATGAGGGGGCAGTGATCCATTTTCTTCATATGGGATTAGTCTCTGCCGTCACAAAAAAACTGTTTAGGGGAGAGGAGTTGGCCTAACGGCTAGGGCAGTCAACCTCAAATCTGGGGAACCGGGTTAGAGTCTCGGCAAGGACGCGCAACATCCTGTGATTCTGGGCAAATCACTTAATCTCCCCGTGCCTAACAAAAATGAATGTGTCCTTATGTAACACAACTGGTGCTCGTGTAAAGCTACCCGATACCTTCGGGTCAAGTTTGCGTTATATAAAACTCTGTAAAAAAAAAATGGTTACCTTGCAACCGAGCTGAAGTTTACCCCGCAAGAATACAGCACTGGAAAGGCAATGGAGAGCAGGGAGTGCAGTACCATCTCCATCTTTGTAACATCTTGAAACCCGTTGGCGTGACTTTTGTGCACTTTTTTCTGGTGGGACGGGAAAGGTCAAGCAACGAAAGGGTGGGAGTGGGGAAACGGGGCAATCAACAATGGGGGATAGGGAAGAGGTGACCAGATAAACAACACCACAGGAGGAGGGTGGGAGGCAGGGCAAGCAACAAAACTGTAGAACGGTTTAGTGGTGGATAGAGGTGAAAACAGGTGAGGATGATGAGCGTTCAGAGGTGGGTACAGGTAAAGAGAGGTGAGGGTGACTTTAAGATTTAGGTGGGTAGCTTCAGGGGTGGCTAGAGCTAAAGCTAGGTGAGGGTAACTTGAGGGTTCATGGTTGGGTAGATTTAAAGAGAGGTGACTGACTTGATGGTTCAGGTGTGGGTAGAAGTAAAGAGAGGTGAGGGTGACTTAAGGTTTAGGGGTGTATAGAGGTAAAAGGAGGTGAGACTTTAGGGTTAGGTGATGGGTAGAGGTAAAGGGGGTGAGGGTGACTTGAGGGCTCAGGTGGGCAGAGGTAAAGGGAGGTGAGGGTGACTGAGGGTTTGTGGTGGGTAAAGGTAAAAGGAGGTGAGGGTGACTTGAGGGTTCATGGGGGTACAGGCAGGAAAAGGGAAGTAAGGGTGCCTTAATGGGTCAGGGGTGGGTAGAGCTAAAAAGAGGTAAGGGTGACTTGAGGGATTGGGCTGGGTAGAAGTAAAAGGAGATAAGGGTAACTTGAAGGCTCAGAGGTCTGCAGAGGTAAAGAGAGGTAAGAGTGACTTGAGAGTTCAGAGGTGGATAGAGGTAAAGGGAGGTAAGGGTGACTTGAGTATTTGAGGGTGGATAGAGGTAAAGGTAGGTAGTCGTGATTTTAGAGATTAGGCGTGGAGGTAAATGTAAAACATAAACCTTTTGAAATCACTCAATGCTTGATGATGAGTAAAACATCCTAAATAATAAAGAAAAAGGCAACCAACAAATAAATAAATGTGATACAGCGGCAAATATAAATTCAGAAAAAACATATGCCTTACGGCAACAGTCTTAAACAAAGGGAGTATGTTTACAGCCTCATCATCACTAAATGCAACATGAAATGTATGTTTCAGAAATTGGCCACATGCCACAAAGTTTTGTTATTGCTAGTTGTTTGCGTTCAGCTCTTGGAAATACTGGAAAGTGCGAGCTTCAACTCTGATGGATTCAAGTTGGCTTGCAAGTAAAAGTACCAAAAAAAGTACCACAATCCAAGCACAAGTGGCGCGGGAAAAGACTAATCAAGACACAAATCAGTACTAGGTGCATTCTCCAGGGAAGAAAACAAAAACACAGGGAGACAAAGTGAAACCGACAGGCTCTGACACATGCTCACCAATGAAAAGAAAGAAAATAAGATTGACAATGAAGCCAACCAGTGGTAAATAATAATGAATAATGGGTGGGCTAAAAGCCCCTTTTAGAGTTTTTTTTTTTATAGAACATATAGATCACTGAAAGCGACAGTGCATGCTCTGTCTTAGGCGAGACTTAAAATACCACTAGACGCAGAGATTAGGGCACTCAGGAAGTGCTTGGGTCCTAACATAGGGTATATTTTTAATATGACAGCATCACACTAGTTACATTGATCAAATACTTGATATTACATAATACATGGTGTTTTGTCTAGTTGAAAAGAGAACAGTGGAACACCCAAAGCACAACATATTGACTATTTAAAAGGTAATAACCTTGCAATGCACTAAAAGCTGACGTGGTTGACCTACAATGTTCTATGCTGATGGCCTCAATTGGGCAGTATGGCACATAAAACTCGATTTGAAAGGCATCCACAGTGCAATGGCCCAAGCATGCATAACCTGCTGCCCATTTAAAACAATTTTGCAGTTCATGTGTGACGCATTCGGTCTCAAGTGACACACACCTGGAAAGGCCAACACTTGTTTTAACAATATTTATCCTTTACAGTTGTGGCATATAGTATCCCTGCCTGGCAAAGATGAGACAGATAAATAAAGAATGGAATACACAGGGAGACAGACACCGAGAGAATGATACAGAGAGGAGGCATGACACGAGGACGTGGTTATTATTCTGCTCGTACATAGAGACAAAATTGAGAGATGAAGGGGAAAGAAACAATGAAGGAAGGGAGTGACGTGAAGAGAAAGAAAATAAGCATATATATAGAAATCACAGGCATCAGTATCAGCCATGAGATCAGCAGGTAGCCTGTCCTTACAAAAATAAAAATCTCATTGCAGAGTCTGCCTCCTCGCTGACTTGAGTGCATTTGAAGAATAAATGAACAGTATGCTCTTTTACAACTGAAAGTGATAAGGTAACAGAAACCTCCATGACATGTTTTTCTCTGCAAGACAACATGGTGATACCAGAAAGAGTGGGGCCTGCGGCAAAGTGTAGCTACTGAATTTCAGAAAAACCTAACTTGCTGCAAGCTGAGGGATTTGAAATGCACAGGGTTTTCTGACAGCAATGTTTGTCTGTTAATCCATCATTTTGACAAATTTATAAAAATGAAGGAAATCAACCTGGTGAAAACAGACTGAAAAAACTTAATTTTAAGGAAATACCCCCTACATGGAAATATGATGCTTTTGTGAAAAGGCATATGTTCATTTAAAAGAACAGCATGTAAAAAATAAAAGTAGGGAAAATGGGTGGATAAAGAGGACGGGGGAGTGTGGATAGGCAAGGGGAGATAGTAAGGGGGGGGGATGTAAAAAATGCAGTAATATGCGAGGTTGGGAGGAACAAGAGGGTTACAAAAAATAGGAGCAAAGCAGGAGGGGGAGTAAGGGACTTGTCAAAAGAGGTAGAAAGCTGGGAGGGAAATCAGGGGTTTGTAAAGAATTGGGAGTAAAGTAGAAGGAGGAGTAAAGCAGGAAAGGGTTTAAGGGGTTTGTAAAAAAATGGAGTAAAACATAAAGGCTAGTAATGTTCTTGGAAAAAAGGAGTAAAGCATGAGGGGAGTAAAGGGTTTTCAATAATATGAGAGTTAAATGTGATTCTAAAAATGGGAGTAAAGTGAAAGAGGGAGTAAGGGGTTTGTAGAAAAAGGGAGCATAGCAGGAGATGGAGTATAACAAGGTGCATGGAAGATAGGGAAAAGGGTCTTAGAAAAAGAGGATTAAAGTGTCAGGGAGATAGGAGTGAACCCTCTCTTAAAGAGCCGAAGTCAACTTGTTTAAACCCATACTGATAAAAAATATCGTCTAAACTGGATTGACTAAAACATCTCTTCAAAACCACTTTCTTCAAGGTGGTTTTTCGCAAAGCAGTTATGATCATTTGTTTTCTGTCCCCGGTGTGATTTCTAAGACAAAGGTCACATGTGCAAAGCAAGAGTCCTCAAAGGGAAAGCCATTGTTGGAGTTATGACCTTTCAGCAAGCTTAAAATGACATCCAGGAGTATTAGTAAAGCCATCCTTGGTGGTCAATAACTTTGAATATTAAAGGATTGTTCTGCACTTTTCATATTTAACAGGTCATACCGTTTAGCATTTGTGCATTTATTGTGGTTGTATGGATTAATGCACATTGAATCATATTTTGTTGAAGGGAAGAGTAAAAACAAAAGGAGGTATGTGACAAATCATAAACTTTATCCACAAAATCTGGCAGTTATTCCCAGCATTGATATTAAGGCCCAGATTCACAAACGTGACACCAACTGAGGGCAGCACCCAAAGAGGCTGCGCTGCGTTGCGTGACAGGGAGAGAGCAGGAGAGCACCATATTCACAGAGATATGGCACTCTCGTCCCCTCACCCTAGCTCCGGTGCTGATTTCAGGTGTCCTGCTCCAGGCACACACCATAGCGCCATAGTGCTAGGGTGCATCCCTGATTCTACCATCAGTTTTGTACCCTTACTGTACAAAATACTATGGCTAGACAAATGCAAAACACTTTTCCATATAAAGTCGGAAAAGCAAGGAGAAATGAAAACATTTCTCTTATTAATGCCTGCTTTTTAGCTGCATCAATTTTTGGTGCTAAACCCTTTCTACTAATTTTAGTAGATAGGGTTTAACATCAAAAACATGGGTGGTTGCATGGGGATGCCCATGTACCACCCATGTAATGCCTCCTTGACACAAGGATCCAGATTCTTGTAGCTGTCAGACAACGCAGAGCAGCACCCAAAGAGGCTGCACTGCGTTGTGTGACAGGAAGAGAGCAGGAGAGTGACATATTCACAGAGATATGGTACTTTTGTCCCCTCTCTCTAGCACCAGCACTGATTTCAGCTGCTGTGCGCCAGGCACACACCTTAACGCCATAGCTTTAGGGTGCATGCCTGAGTCTACCATAGGTTTTGTACTGGATGGGTAGCCTTCTAGTTCAAAATACTATGCGTAAACACACTTCAAAGCTTTTCCCACACACACACAGTGCAGCACGCATACAAAGTTGGAAAAGCAAGAGGAAATGATAACATTTCTCCTTTTAACGACTGCTTTCCAGCAGTGTTACTTTTTGGTACTAAACCCTGTCTGCCAATGTTAGGATATAGGGTTTAGAGTAAAAAAGGAAGGGTGGTTGCATGGGAACACCCATGTACCATCCATGTAACGCCCCCATGAAGCAAAGTAATGCATAGCAGCGTTTTGTGCTGTTTTGCGTTACTTTTCCATACAAACCAACGCAAATACCCATTTGCGTTGGTTCGTTAATCCTAAAACAGGTTTAGCATCGGGTTTGTGTTAAAAAAGTAATGCTAACCCAACACTAAGCCTTTGAGAATCTGGACCAAAGTAATGCAAAGCAGCATTTTGTGCTGCTTTGCATTATTTTTCCATACAAACCAACACAAATACCAATTTGCGTTGGTTTGCTAATCCCCAGAAAGGTAACCCAACACTTAACCTTTGTGAATCTTGGCCAAAATTTCTGAACACAGGCTTCTGCTATGATACCAAAATGCAGTCTTTAATGTAAATGCTGAAAGTTTTCACCTGAAATATGGAATTCTGAAAATGGAGACTTCCAAATTGCCTTTGTGCTTGATTGAAAAGGTCCCTTAGGATTCACATCAGATACAACTGCAATGTCCCTGCTTCATTTAGGCCTAGGATGAAATTATGACTTTGTCACGGAGCTCAGGAACTTTCATCTTCCGTAAAGGCGGGTGAAATTAAAACTATATCCATCAGTTCACTTCTGCTTTAAGGCAATCAAGAATTGCTAGACTTCCTTGCAGAAACTTGGGGGCATATTATCAAGAACGGCATTAAAATTATCGCCGATTTAGCGGCAGAAAACTGCCGCTTAAGCGGCGATAATGGGCTTGATAATATGCCCTGGAGAATTCCAATAGAAGCCCATGTTCACACCAGAACATGGACTTCTATTGGAATTCTCAAGGGCATATTATCAAGCCCATTATCGCCGCTTTAGCGGCAGTTTTCTGCCGCTAAACCGGCGATAATTTTTAACACCGTTCTTGATAATATGCCCCAGAGTCACTAAAGCGACCCACTTGGACGAGGTTTCCTGCTGCCAGTGAGTTGCACTAGGGTGCCACTTTAATGTCTGCTTCACAGCATCCACACGACGTTCATTCCATGCCACTGAAAGCTCATCCCTTCGACTGGCCATCAACAAAGGGATGAATATTGCATGGCTGCGAGCAGCAGAGTCTACTGCTCATGGTCTTGAGCTACAGTGGGAACCTTCCATTGGCCCTTTTGTTCTCCCATTTTCAAAAATGTATTCCTATTTATAAGTCGCGAATCTTAAAAAACCTGCAAACTTGCCAGATGTTTATCTTCGTAAGTTTGATCGTTCCAAATTTAATTTCAGTGCACAACAATACGTTCTTCCAATCATAAGTACATTTACAATGCATGTGGAGTGACCATTTTCATACAAATATTTTGGATGTACATGGATATCAGTAAAATCTAAACTAAAATGTATTTAATTAGTACTGGTAGTTACGTTATGCTATACATTGTTTTTCTGAATAAAAACAGTATGAAAACTTTGCGGCTTTGAAGTGGACATGCAGGATTCATAATTGGGAAATGACTGCGGTACCATGGTCTGTACAATGGAATTTTTTAAGTCAAAAGGAATTTTGCCAGCTCAGATAGAGATATTCAGTTTTCCATAGGGCAAAATATTGATTCCTTGCAGTTGCCACAATATGCAATGCTCTAAAATACCCTACAACATTAGAAACATGGGGAGATATTCTCAATGAAGTGGCGGTGAGAGGCGTTAGCCTCCTTGGCTTAATGCCTCTCACCGCCACTTCGAAAACACGAGGCTGCACCCTATTCTCAAGAATGTGGTGCAGCCTGGCGTTTCCTCCTGCGATGGCGCTAAGTTTCACAACTTAGCGCCAACGCAGGCACCCTTGCACCAGAGTGCAAGGGTGTCTGTCTGCAGGGGAGGGTTGTTTATGTACAGGAAGGTGCCCCTTCCTGCACATAAACAATCCCAAAATACCATTTTGTAACTTTCATGTGTGCTGCTTCATGCAGCACACATGAAAGTTACAAAATGGCATTTTTAAAAAGGTTTGTTCATGTACAGGAAGGGACACCTTCCTGTACATGAACAAACCATGGCATTTTGCTTTTTCCATGTGTGCTGCACAAGGCAGCACACATGGAAAAAGCAAAAACGAGGAGAAATAATGCATTTCTCCTCGTTTCGCCAACTTAAGACGAGGATTTTTCTGGTCTTATGTTCGGCGCTGCCACCTATTAACGCCGCCCTTGAGAATAGGTGGCAACGTCGAATTCAATGGGTGTTGCGGTGGAACGCCCACGCAACACCCACTGCACGCCCCTTTCGCGCTAAGTTTAGCGTGAAAGGGGCCTTATTCACAAGGCAACGTTGAGCCACTTATCGTGGCTTAAAGCCACGTTAAGTGGCTTAACGCTGCCTTGTGAATAATTATTAGCGAGTAACTGTGCCTTCAAGGGATTTTGTTCAATGCACTCTGTTAAATAATTTTAATCAACTACTTGTTGGTCAAGTCCCTAATGGTGACTGACTATTGAATAATCAAAACATCAAAACATTTCTTCAAAAATGATTAATCCAAAATGAACAATTTCACAACACGGGAATGTACTTTTCAAACTGTAAACAAATTTAATGTGAGCTAATCATGAAGGGGTACATAAGGTTATAACAAAACACTATGATAGAGGGTATGCATGTTGTACAGAAAATAAACCTTCAAATCATGTGTGAACATCTATTCCAAATAATATACCATAGGACATGAATCTGAAAACAGCAAAAAGCAAGTCCTAAACACAAAAAAGTGCTATGGAATCAGATGAGTTTGTCGACGTTTCGGTCCTTCTTGGCAAATTTGTCCATCAGACCATCTTCAGGACAAAGAGTAAGATGTTAGAAATGGTCCCTTATGTATGGTCAGACACTGAATATGAACCAAAAACAGGGGGGGGATCACGACTTAAAAACAATTCCAGGTCACAGACACCGGAAGGGTCTGATGAATAGGCTAGAGTGGGTATCCACACGATGTCATACAAAGTGAGCGCAATCCTGATATGATATTGCTGACGTTGCTGTCGGTAGAAATCTTGTTGGTGCCACTCACAAGATCCGGGTTCTATAGATAACCTCCTGTCTCCGAATGCGTACCTCTCAGGAGCGTCGCAAGTAGTATTCGATAGCATTCTCACAGAAAGGAAATCTGTGCTATCCGAAATTGTCCTTATGCAATGAAAATCTAACTAGCCCCCTTCCAAAGCCTCTCAATTTAGAATGAAAGCAGAGATTTTCTGAGCTCCTTATTGGTAAAAGAATCATGTCTCACAGTTATAATTATTCCCCCAGGACACACTGCTTTGAAAAGATTGAAGAATATGCTATTCCTGCCTGTGCACTTAACTGTGAAGCAAGAACAATACGTGATGTTATATGTATTTCATGGATCTTCACAATTAGCGATGATGTATTACGAGTGCACATGCTCTATAAATCCAGTCTATAACTCTTCAATAATTGATGAAGGCCATACACCCAGGAGGGAAGCTATGGACGTATAATGAGTCACCCTGACTTACATTCCTTTCTTACGAACCACTGTATAAAAATCTCTGCATTAAGCCTAACCTTCCTCATTAATTTACTTCAAACACAAACCTTTAATTAATCCACCCGCTAAGGTTGCTCATTGTGTGTATCGCATCTTTTTTAAACTTATTATTATCGAGCGACAAATTCTGCTAAGTGCTGTTTCTAAACCGTTGTTCTTATAAGTCCCTAATGAGCTTATACTCAATAGACTTGCACCGTTCAGCAGGAAACAGGAAACTATACATTTTCATGTTTTTGAAACATTTAATATTAGCAAAATGGATAACATCTGCTTACTTTGCGGATCCAAAATTGGTATTTATGAGTTCTGAAGCTAAAACTCTTTTTAATGCACACCCAATCTGACAACAGTAGCTGAGTTTTTTTTGTTTTTTTAAAATATAGGAGCAGAATGATACATTCCTTACATGCATAATTCAAAATCGTGTTTGCCTCTCCATTACTTTCTAGGTGGAAGACAGGTAAGAATGGAACAGTTTGAATATGGTATCTCTATGTGGTATGGGTGATTCTTTGAGTGACACTCCCTTTAAGGTGCGCAATGTATAACTATCCATTCAATATCATTTTGGAAAATTCTACCCTTTTCAAACTGGAGGAAAAGACCAGAAGAGGGGCTTAAACTTTAAGACACCTACTAAAACGGTTCTGTGGTCTGGATGTTTCTGTCTGATGTACTTTGGGCCAAACAATATAAACTTTACCTCACTCAGCGGGTGTAGCTCACTAAGCGGAAGCCAAAGCAGTGGAGAACCAGAGCAGCAGCAGCTTGCAGAAGAGCTGAGGTGGAGGCGCGGATGGGAGACCTTATGTCGGAGCGACGGAGTTGTGGAGTAGTGGGGCAACAGAGCAGACCTCTGGGTGGCCGAGGAGAGAGGAGGTTTCTCTCTACCTAGGCACCGTCCCTAGCCATCCCCTCACGCGAAAATCTGAGCCAGAAGGAGGCTACATGTGCAACAGGAGAGTGGCACGGGAGAGGGCTGAGTGAGCACTATCAGTGCTTCAGGCCCCAGTTTGCTGTGCAGATCTCACCGTTGTCCCTTCGGCGGTGTGGACTGGCTGTTTGAGTGGCGCCTGTGTGCCTATGCCAACAAGTCAAACGCTCCAATGTACCAGCCATCAAGCCGCTGCACCCAATAGCCCAGCATATCACCTCCCGCTCTCCTGTGTTTCTGCTCCTGTGAGCATGGGGGCTTTCAGCCCATGGCACCTCCACTGGATTCACAGGTACACCGGTGGGGGCAGGCGATGGTGAGAGCAGGGAGGAGGAGTAGAGTTACTAGAATAGTTCTGAATGGACCTGTCGTGTTGTTGCCATGGGTGGGAGCTTGAAACCCAGACCGTTTCAAGGAGAGTAGCGAACAGTGTTTCAGTAAAGGAGTGGATGAGGCAGCGATTAGTGCCCGCAGTAATGGTGCGGGCCCCAGGCCAACATGCATTAGGAGTAACCACACAGACACAGATAGTTGGTGGGTAGAACTGGCCCAGGGCACGTGTGCCCGGTCCCTTTTATTCTCAGGGTCACAAGTCCTGTGACGCCTGTGATGGATGGGTGTGGGGTGGAGTATAAGCCAGCCCTCGGGGAGTGGCTGGTAACATAACAACTAGACCAGTGACCAGCAGGTCACTACATCCCTCCGAAACTTTATTCAAAACTGGAAAAACAAAGTCCAACCTGTGGGAGAGAATAAAACAATATCAGAAACTTCCACTGAGTCTGTTCAGCTGCTTGCAGAAAAAAGACGATGGTACAACTGCAGCGAGGATCACCAGTTCTGCTTGGCACAGTTCAGTGGTGCTCTTGGGTCCGGTCCTCCTCTGACTCAAGGCGTGGAAGTTGACAACAAAGTCTCTCTATATACAGTTCTCTATGACGGTGCAGGTGGAGTGATAGTGAATATGATAGATGTCACGTTTTCACCAATCAGTCCTGGTTGTTGTTGCATCTTCACAAAAGCAGAAGTACTTCTAGCTACAAAATGGTGGAGTAGTTACAAACATCCCTCTCTCACCAGGATGCCCCTCTCGCGGGTGTTCCCCTCTCACAGGATGTCCCAGAGGCCCCTTGGAGGGTAGTTGTTTCTTGATAGGATTACTCCTGCCACCTAGCACGAGATCTTCATCTTCCTGGGACCTACGGAGGAGTGGCTGTAGATTCAACGCTCTTGGCGGGACCTGCTCTCACTGGAGTCCCTGAGGCCTTTGCCCCAGAGTCGCCACGGTCTGGTGGGGAGTGGTCAGATCCTCTTCTTCAGGATGTCCGAGCAGTCTCACTGTCCAGTCTCCCGTGCAACCCCAAAGGTGGATGTCACAAATGGTCCAGCTTGCCCACCTCTGCCATCACCAGGTTTGCCTGGTGTTATCAAAGACTCATGGACAGCTAGCTTCTCATGGTGCCACCGATGTTACCAACGTACTGTGCTCCATTCCAGATGTTCTTGCAATCAGTCGTCTTCTATACCTCCTGGTGTGCGAGCTGGCTGATCACACAATCCTCTCTTCTTCTTGAAATTTCTTCTGTGGTGGCGTCATCCCACATGATTTCCTCTTTCTGGTTCTTTCACTTCGTGACATGGTCTAGACCCATCAGGTCTTGCACTTCTTCCCTGACCAGGCCTCTCCATGTGACGTGCACTTCACACAGGTCTCCCTAGCCCTGTCCTACCCCTAGGACAATGCATTCTCTTTGTTCAGTGACCAGACCTGTCGTTGTGACCTTCTTCCTTTCACGACTTGTCCTCGGTCTTCATTCTTTGATTTCAGGTCCTTCTTCTCTGACCTCTTTTGTTCTCTTCAAGGACCTCTCCTCGGTCATCTTGTCAGAGCGCTCCTCGGTCATCTTCTCGGACCTTGCTCAGGTCACCACTTCTCTGACGTCTTCTCAGGTCACCGCTTCTCTGACCTCTTCTCAAGTCACCACTTCTCTGACCTCAGGCAGGTCTTCTTCTCTGACCTCTTGCAGGTCATCCTCGCTGACCTCTTGCAGGTCATCTTCGCCGACCTCTTGCAGGTCATCTTCACCGACCTCTTGCAGGTCATCATCGCCGACCTCTTGCAGATCATCTTCTCTCTGTGATCTGCTGGTAATCCTCACTGACTTGTCGCTCTTGGGCTCCAGCCCGTACCGTCAGTGTCTAGAGTATGATCTTCGGCGCACTTCTCTCCTTGTGTTCTCCGTCCTTCATCTGATGGTACTCGTGCATTGGCAACTTGCGTACTCACTTCTTCCATCTTGGCTAGTTTGAGCTTCTCCCTCCAGGGAACACAGTCCGTTCTCAGCTGCCTCTCTGCACACAGAAGTTCAGGGCCACAGTGTTCCTGTTCACGCTGTATCAGGGCTATCCTTACTGCTACAGTGACCACCTATGGCCACTAGGTGTCACTGCGTTCTTCCTCACCAGCCCTGGCAGCCTTTCTGCTTAAGGTTCCCTTCTTTCCAGCATCCTCACTTTACATGGGGGTGGTCGCAGCATCTGTCCCTGTGCTGCAGTCCACTTCCCTCACGTGGCAGGCCATGCTGCCTCTCTTGACCAGCAATGTACAATGTTTAAAGGGTAGACTCCCCATGAAGGCAGTGGGGGTCGAATCCAGTTGAGTGCGGTACTCTATTTACCGGCTGCCTATTCATGTCATCTTGGCACACCGTCAGCTATCTTCACATTTATCTCAAATTGCCTTTAATGTAGTCTTCTATTCATTGCACCAGTGTTTATCTATACTCATTGTACCAGTGCTTCTCTACTCTTCTTTCCTTTTTTTTTGGAGAGGCACGGAATTAGCTGCCTCTCTCCTTGCGCTGATCGTAGGCCACAGCAGCCAGTCATCCCTATGCTGCAGGCCTGTCCCCATTGCCTTTATTCAAATCTCGGTACCGCAAAATGTCCACAAGGTGGCACTGCAGGGCTCCTGTTTGCGGTCATGGCTGTTTTTCTCTACCTGGAACCTCAATGGGTTCCCTGGTGCTGCAAATCATTCTGCCCTCTCAGGCGTTGTAAGGGCAGAGGAAGGGAATGCTCTCCATCGGCTGTTGCTGCACAGCTGTGCCTCCCTCTCACCTGCCATTACCGTCACTGGTCGAGTGCTGGTTCACTCTGCCTCAGACCTCCAACAGGGCGGCGGCCATACCTCCTGTTCCTGGTATTTTTTTTTTTAGTCCATGCCCTAGGGCCGGCTCCAGACAGACGAAGGGATCTACTCGCCGGCCTCCACCACTTCCTCCGGCATGCGCGGCAGGGTTGCCACTCTCCTCACCTCCTCGTGCTGGCGGGCCTCTCACCTGGACTGGGTGAGTAATGACAGCTGTTCTGCTTTTCTTCCTGTGCTGCAACCGTCATTCTCCAGTCAGGCTTGCCACCTCAGCTACGGGCCGCTGCAGCTTTCCTAATGCTGCGGGCCATGCCTTCACTTGCTGGGCGCAGCCGCTATAGCGTGATTACCACTTTTCTTGCCCTGCAGGCTCTTCTTCCAGGGGCTCACCTCACGTCCGATGACAGTGCTATACTATGCCGTTTTTACATAGCTCCTGCCGGCTTCCTCACCAGGGCGGGCCCCATTAATCTCTTCCACCGGTGCACCTCACAGGCAGGAGTCCCTTATACTCGGATCACACTCTCCTTAGGTGCAGCGTGTAGGCAGGGGAGCCGTCTGCACCAGCTACACATTACCCCCTCGCCAATCCACTGGGCTTCTGCACACTTGGGCTGACCCACTTGTTGCCAATGTAATGGTGCGGGCCCTAGGCCCCCATGCATTATGAGTGACCACACAGACACAGGTAGTTGGTGAGTAGAACTGGCCAAGGGCACGTGCGCCCGGCCCCTTTTATTCTCAGGGTCACATGTCCTAAGACACCTGTGTTGGATGGGTGTGGGGTGGGGTATAAGCCAGCCCTCGGGGAGTGGCTGGTAACATAACAGCTAGACCAGTGACCAGCAGGTCACTACGCCTGCCGCACTGAGTTGAGCCCAGGCCCTCCTGGTAAAGGGGCGGCTTGTGGCCTGGCCTATGATCCACCCTTATTTGCTTCTCAACTGTGGACCTCACCTTTCCCTCCTCCTCCAGAGTGGGCACCACGGTGAGGATGAGCAAGCGGGCTGATTTGTGTGCCGCCATACTAGCACACTTGAAAGCAATTTCCAACGCTATTTCATTTTGCCAGGCACATATTGACAACGCCTTGAGTGCAGCACTTCAACTTCTTTCCCACTCTTCTATGGTGTAAAGGCCAACTTGTCAGCTAGTAGTGTTATTCTCACTTATTCGTCAGCCCTTTTGGTATTTCTTTCTATCTCTATTACTAGCAAGTTCTTGACCTTTTGGTTGGTGATAAGGCTGGTAAAGAGGAACATAATGCCATGAAAATTGCATTCAGAAAAAATAATTTCCCCAGGACCTGCATTAAAACTAAGTCTAACCCAATACATAGGAAGTTAAGACACCTTGGTGGTCTTAAAAGGTTTAGTCTCGATCCCCACCTTTTTTGTTAAAATGGATAATGAAGGCTTCTTCTATAAAACAGTGGGCTCTCGTCACTTACAACACACTGGCAAACATGATTCTGCAATCTCAGAAAAAAAACATAACACCGGATGCGGTTCCTCTGGCAGAATGTTTACCGCCCAGGTCCCTTGCAACCCCAATTAAGGAAATAACCCTGCAGGCTGACCAGGCAAATATCAACGGAAATACAAATAGGGTTCTGGAAGTGAGATTGCAGTATATGACTGGTTATACTCTGCACAATATAAACTGGGATTTCACACAGGTAGGCACAAGAAAATCTATAGGATCGCTGACTCCAGTGGCGCCCCATGAGAAGAAATCAACTAAAGATGAGCTAAACTTATTTAGCAGCTCCCCCTGCTCAGACACACCTTCTACATTTGGCCACAGAGCCAGTGGCATTAAATCAACCCTCTTGTAATCTCCAGGCGAGTATGTACAGATTTCAGAATTTCTTCATTGCCTAGCTGTGTAGTTCTAGACGTATTAGAAAAATCAACTGAAAACTTTGACCAAGTATTAGGGACTTTGTCTGCAATTCTCCATTGCTTGTTACCCCTCAAAGAGTGACTAAGGAAGACAACCAGGAATGCAAACTCTTCCAGAATACAGAGTGGAATAAGCAACGTCCAAAACAAACTGCTGGCAAATAGGGACAGCTGCCCAATAAGAAAGACAGGAGGAAAAAATGAAGCCTCTTATATGTGGGACTGTATTCATTCATACCGGAATACAGGATGGCCCCCAAAGTTGTCCTCTCAATATGATGCAAAGAAGAAAGTCAGAAAAAAGATAATGTAGTCTTCTCTTTGAAGAATCTATTCAGAGAAAGGGACAGAGGAAAACATGAAGTCATGGTGTCCCCCTCTATGCCCCTTTACTCTATATTTTGCCAGAAGAAGACAACTGCAACAGATGACCAAGACCCATCTGGAAATATTAGTATTAAACCATCGGAAAAGTTAATTACCAAATTATGAACTAATAAGAAAAGCCAGAAAAGATCTCACCAAAGGCAAAGGCAAAGGAAAAGGAACATTTGGAAAATCAGCAAAAGAAGACCTAGGAAAATCCATTTCCCTAGAGAAGAAAACAAGAGTACATTGAACTCTGGTTAAGTCACTAAAAGTGCATCAACATAAACAAAAGGAAAGACTGGGCCCTCTACAAACCGTTATGGGTTCTATGATTAAAACTACCCCCACAGTCACCGAGCCGACAATCGTGGAGACCGTAGAACCGTTATGGGTTCTATGATTAAAACTACCCCCACAGTCACCGAGCCGACAATCGTGGAGACCGTAGATTTGGATCAGGCCATGCTAGCGGGGAACATAGCTTGTCATATGCCTCCTTTTCGCACGCCTCTAACTGAGATCGTGGTATAAATTTCATAGGGCAGTTATTGCATTCAACACAAGTTCAAACAATATTGCTGTTTAATGTCTATATACCTCCCAGGTAAAAGAACAACAAGCTGGCCATAAAGCTGTTTGCCGATATCGCCCACATAATTGATAAGGCGAAGGAGTCACATGTCTTAATTGTTGGGAATCTGAATGCTAAAGTATCTAATTTGGCAGTAGAAGAGTGTGAGGATTCAGAGAAATTTAAAACCATGAACATCCTGGGTCCATCCTTGCCAGAAACAAATAAGGTTGACTCTCGTGGAAAATACTAGAAGAATTTCTGTATAAAAAAGATGGGATCTACATGGGAAGAAGGTACCCCCTAAAAATGCTTTGAAGGTCCAAGAGTAAGGGGGAAAAACAAATATCTAAGAAACCACTCTTGTCTGACCACTAGTTATTTGATAAGCTTGGGTCAATCCATATATGTTGATGCTGCCGTTATCACATAAGACTATTCTGTTGATTGTCTGTAAACAATATGAATTCATGTTTTTTACTTGAAATTATTGATCATAAATTTGTTTTTGTAAAATGAAAAAATCAGTATGATGAATACATAAAAAAGAAAATAAATATTTTTGATATTTTTATTAATAATGAGATTGTCTGGACTGTTTATGACATGACATGCCTGCCTTTTTGAGTCTATCATAGACCGTTTATCAAATAACTAGTGGTCAGACAAGAACTGTGATGAGCATTCGAAGGTCATGCCTTCATGGAGAGCAAGCATCATCCTCCCACTTTGTAAGAAGGGAGATAGATCCCTTCTGAATAATTACTGGCAAATAGCACTGTTGGATGCGGCTGGCAAGATATTCGCAAACAGCATTTTAGGTTATTTACAAAGTTGGGTTCGCGAAACAAATATGCAGCCAAACAGACAGGTTTCAGACCTACTACAATGCTCAAACTTTCAATCTTTATTGTTTTACACCTCTTCTGAGATTAATAAAACATCATTAGCATCATCCAAGGTGGAAGGTATGGCCCTACAAAGGGAGGACCTCCTGGGGCTTCGTAAATTTCCCCTAGCCAATAGTTGGGGGGCTATTGTGGCTGATCTGCAGGGACTGGACATGCATTCTGGGGATTCTCGGGAGAGGGAGGGAGATTAGACAGGTCGCACATTGCAACATGGGTTTGTACATGCGATGATGCATGTGGGTCGGTGATCCACAATACCTGGTCAGCTAGTCAACACATAGATATCCAACACCACAGACAAGTTCTCATTGTAGTTCCTCACAGCAACAGGTCACGGGCAGTTTCCCCTACCCTCTCTTGTATTAATTTGTCCTCCTTTAGTTGAACCCTCCTCCCATTGTGCAAGTTTACGACATACTGCACGGGGATCGTCCACAATAAACATAACGCATGAGCGCACTTAGCTGTTATTGTTATAGATGTTTACATCTAATGTATGCTTTTTGATTTTTCAAAAGCATATAACTCTGTACAATGGCTGATATGCCAGCGCCAATGCCAATAGATAACTAATGTAACCAGTGTAATGCAAATTGGAAGGGGATTGAGGCAAAACAGATTGCACCTATCTTTTAGTGGAGTACTTAATAATGAAATTTGCAAGGTGCTAGGGACCGGAGACTCAATACCCCTAAGCCTCCAGAGATACACATAAATCTCTCAATATCAGAACAACACCGTGGCCCAGCACACTTGATCCTTGTTATATCTTAAACATTCTTTTCACATAATCGATTCTCATATTTGAGCAAAAAAGGCAATTCAGCAGAGGTGTTCTTTTTAGATTCTTTATTGAAGACTTCTTTTTTCAGACCAGGTAAAAACCGTAGCCAACGCGTTTCGTCCTCGCGGACTTCTTCAGGGCAAAAACAATGCACACTGTTCTTATCCTTTATTGGGTTGTAGCGTTGTGCAGTTTCTCCTGCTATTGTTGAACAATATATAATTATATCTGTTTTATTGCTTGAATGGTCTGACAAGTGGTTGACGTGATTAGTTTATCATGAACCAGGTCACCAATATAAGTAATGCATAAATCCAATGGAGGTAATCATCCATGTTATTCCATTTGTCACTTTCAGTTTCGGGGTCGAGCCGGCGTGGTAGCGTGGCGTCCAATGTTCATCCTAATGTAACCAGTGTGTAAGCTGAAAATGAAATTATGCTGTTGTCTAATACAAAATGTTAATAAAAAAGATTCAAACAAAAAATAAAACATCATTAGCATCATAAAACCCATGTTAATACACAATCTAGAAAACATCTACAAATATAAAAAATATGTGTAAGAATGTGCTCATTCTGTGGAGATAATATAAAAGTCTATGGCTCATTTACTGTTGTTTGTCTATGTTGCAATCTTAAGGCATGGCAAACAAAGATAAGATTAAAATCCTGAATTCAGTTATTATAAAAGTACACATGTTAGTTTTGGACTACTACTGTCTGTGCATCAGTAACACAAAGGGATGGTAATTGCTCTCAATAAAAATACTTGCCATGCCTTATGCTCAAGGGATAGTTCAAGGAAGGGTTGCAATTTTTCTACTAAAGCAGAATCCACAATGATTTTCTATTTGCTTAAACACAATCAACAGTGATCAAGTCTCAAATTAACCTTGGGGACTAAGGTTCTCAAAGATAATTTTAGTTGATCTGGAAATCAACACTTAAAGATTGCCTGACAGAACCAAAAGTATTGCAGAGAGTAGAGTTTCTTTTTCTGTGTGAAAGGAACTGCTTGTTTCACGCTCCCCCTAAATATCTCAATATTCACGAGTTCCCTCAGAAAACCATTTGAAAAGTGCATCTACCGAAACACCTAATAGACCAACACAGCCATTTCCATTACAAAAACACTTGGCAAGCCAAGTTCGAACAAAGAAACTTGAATCGGATATGAGGAGTTCAAGAAAAAAAGCTCACATAGAAATATTTCCTCCATTATGTTAAGAAAAGCACAAGATGTATACAAAATGCCTTCAATTACATGGATATAAAAGGAGCTATTTTTGATTTATAAATAGAAATTAGATGCTTGAAATCCCCACAACCCACAGAATTGTAAAAAGTTCCAAGCTCCCCTCTGTGGACCAAAGCCTTGCTTCTTTGGCTAGCAAAAAGTGACGGTAACCAGGAAAAAAAGTTAATTTTCCTATACTATTGTAGTAAATTTTAATTAAAAACGCTTAAATGATAGGAAGGGATGAAACTAATTTAACTTTAGTAACTAAGGAATGCTGTTACATGTGTGTGGAAATGAACAAAGTAAAACAACCACATATCAAGGAATATTCAAAGAAAAGGGCGCTTTTTCACATACCCATCAATGAAGCCTTTGTGGCAATTATGGCCATCCATTACACCTCTCACTAAAATCCCCACAGGTTCCCATACACTAGAGTAAGTCCTGGGGACCTGTTGAAGCACATTTCCTCTGCATAAGACCCATAATAGATATTCTTTGGTGGCAAAGTATGTGCAGTAGCACCAACACACAGGACAGTGGTGGAGTGTAAGAAGAGGTTGCATAACAACAAATACATGACTAATGCGAAGTTTGGCTCAGACCCAAGGAGTGATATAACAACAGGGGGTGGCCCAGACACCCTGCAGGAGTGTGGCACTGGAGATGGCAGTGATTGGTCATGAGATGGCTGGTGCAATTGCTGGCACTGCCACTGCTGGAAATCTTGAGGTAAGCCAATTGCCTACACAAAACGTTAGCAATTGAGTCACAATAACTGCTAGCGGTTGCCTGTAGGTAGTAATAGTTAGGACCATGTTTCCGTGGGAAAAGTGTTATATGACTTGGCAATAACTTTGGTGCTGTTTGACAAATCTTCACAAAATATTCCCAAAAAAGTGTCAAGTTGGGTTTAATTGTGCATGGAAGGTTTCAGGGTGATCTGTTAAGTGGGGGCTGAGAAAAAGGGGGGTCAAAAAAGTGTGTTTCCCATGTTAATTCTCATAGGAGTTTGGAACACGACTACAGCCCGAACCGCTGCACGGAATTACACCAAATTCGGCAGGAAGGTAGCTTTTAGTTCACAGATCACGCTTCCAGTTATCTAGTGTAAATTCATTCAGTAGTTTGCAAGATATTAAAGGAAGTCCAAATTTGTATACCTACGATCGCGACTAATTTGTGATTATTTCGAGACTATTCACAATACGTGCACTAACAGAAATCCTGTGATTGGCTGCCCGCAACTTGAGCAGAAAGTTGCACCCACCATTTTAGTTTGTCAGCAAAGTCCCCATGGCAACACAGAAATGGCAGAAAGTGACATAAGGGGTCAGGTTGGATGTAGGGGTGTTTCTGTAATATAGTATGGGTTGTATACGTCAAAGAAAATGTTTTTTGTAACATGCACAATATTGGCCACCCGTGTAACTTTGTGACAAATTCAAACATATCGGTGGAAAAATTAAAAAAGATATATATTCACATACTCACCCTGAGTCTCACTTAGACACTCACAGACCCACTCATACACCCACTCTGAAACTCATGAACCCACTCACACAACTACTCAGACATTCACACACCCACTCACAGACCCACTCAGACACTCATTCACCCACTCACAGACTCACTCAGACACTCATACATCCACTCACAGATGTACTCAGACACTCACACACCCACTCAGACACCTACTCAGAGACTCACACACCCATTCACAGACCCACTCAGACACTGATGCACCCACTTAGAGACCCACTCAGACATTCACACACACACTTAGAGACCCACTCACAGACTGATGCCCCCACTCACAGACCCACTCAGACACTCATACATCTACTCACAAACATACTCAGACACTCATGCATCCGCTCACAGATATAGTCAGAAACTCTGGCACTCACTCAAAAATCCAGTCAGATACTCATACTCACACATAGACCCACACAGACACTTATATGTCCACTCACAAACTCACTCAGACAGTAACGCTCACTCATGGACCCACTGAGACACTCATGCCCCCACTCAAGGACCCATTGAGACGCATTCAGCCATTCACAGAGCCACCCAGACACGTATGCACCTAATAACAAACTCAGACACTCATATACCCACTCACCAATCCACTGAGAGACTCATGCGCCCACTAAAAGACCCACTCAGAAACTCATGCACCCACTCATAGATGCACTCAGAGACTCATACATGCACTCACAGACCCACTGAGAGACTCATCTACACATTCACAGACCCACTGAGAGACTCATCTATACATTCACTGACCCAGTCAGAAACTCATGCACCCACTGAAAAACTCACTCAGACACCCACACACCTTCATAGATCCAGTCAGACAGTAACACATCCACTGCCAGATCTACTCAGACACTCATGCACCCACTCAGAGATGTACTCATACACTCATGCACCCACTCAGAGATGTACTCATACACTCTCTTACCCACTCAGAGACCCACTCAGACTCTCTTACATGTACTCACAGATGTATGCAGAGACTCATGCACCCTCTCACAGACCCACTCAAACACTGATGTGCCTACCCAGAGACCCAGTCAGACACTCATGCACCCACTAACAAACTCACTCAGACACTCAACGATCTACTCACAGACGCAGTCAGACACTCTGAGACTCACTCATAGACCCACTCAGACACTCATGCACCCACACACAGAGCCACTCAGACACTCATGCAGCTACTCACTAACTCAGACACACATAAACATACTCCCAGGCCTATTGAGAGACTCATGCATCCACTCACAGACCTCATCAGATACTCAAGCCACTCAGACACCCACTCTGAGTCTCATGCACTCACTCACAGACTCACTCAGACACTCATGCGCACACTCACAGATTCACTCAGAAACTCATGCACTCAATCACAGACTAATTCAGACACTCATGCACCCATTCATAGACTTACTTACAGACTCACACACTCACAAAATCTCTGACAGGTCCACTGAGATACTTATGTACCTAATGACAGACCAACTCAAACATTCATAGCCCCTCTCAAAGACACAATCAGAGACTCATAATTACACTTATAAAGTAATTTCGATACTGATGTACCCAGTGTGATGTGCAGAATCACTTATATAGTTAAGAATTTTGAAAGTGCTGGTGTCTATTGAATGTCTGCTTTTGTTTTGTGTATTTGCGACAAATTCATGAATTTTGGGGAAAAATTAAAAAAGGATATTTTAAAAGAAAATGGACAACATTTTGGGCAATTAGGGTGGCCCTGAGAAGAGCCTTTGTGTTGATTGTGTGTATATGGCAGCTACACATAAGACAGGATGCAGAGTTTCATGTTGCTGAGAAACACCCTATTGCCTTCGTCTGTGAAGTGAACTCCATCACTTCTATAGATTCCATTCCTGTCAAAACACAAGTTGTTGTTATAGATAGAGCCCAGGTTATGGTCTCTGAGGAATGCAGAAACCGTTTTATTAACATGTTCCCTGGCTTTGTCAATCTGTGGACAAAATTGATTAGACCGTTTCTGCCTTTGGCATATGTTGGAGTACACCAAGGCAGTGTGAGGGAAAAGTGTCATTAATTGATCACAGGTATCCTTCATTAGGATTTCCAGTCCTACCCCAGTCAGTGTGCCTAGGTCATTGCCACCACAGTGCAGGATCATGAGGTCAGGGGGCTGGCAATCCACAATGCTTTCAACCAAAGGCAGCAATTGAGGCCATTTTAACCCTCTGAGGACACCCCAAGCAATGTCTACATGAGGCAACCCAGGCCACTCTTTCAAGCAGCCTGTCTTGCCCAAAAGACATAGCTGTGGACCACAATACACACTCTAACCATTTTGAAGTCAAGCAGCAGTAGCAGAAAGGAGAAGGCTGGTGATGAAAGACACAGTTTTCTAAAAGAAAGACTGTTAAAATGGAGGTGTGCTTCTGGTTTGATAAAAAAAACGTGATAGGCAGCTGTGAATATGCAGTTTAATAAAATTAAGTAGTGTCTTGAAAGGATAAGTATCTAGGTCTGTGAATGGCTCTGGTAAAAATAAAAAACTGTAATGCAGATATGGATATGCCTTTAATTCTGTACTGTAAACCACACCTGCTGCAGCTCATTATGTTACTAGTATGGTCCTTCTAGAATGGGCTGCAAACTTGTGACCTACTGGTACTAGTGAGTTGCTACGCAGACTCTGATAAGAGAGTGTTTTGGAGGAAGGGTCATCAAGTGAGTGTCATCTGTTTTTGGGAAATTAGAAGTGTTTAGATTCATTTTTGACAAATAAAGGTTTGTTTCTGACTGAAAGCTTTCCTATAAAGTGTTGCATGGTTTTAAAGTCATAAAACTACTGATGTTTTTGGACTCCCAAAATGTTTCGTGAATTCGTTGCGATGTTCACGAAAAAGCTGTGAATATGCCCAAATACCCTACTATAGTGGGCTTCTTTATAAAAGTGCATGAAAAGGTTAACACATACTAACCATTCAGAAGTGCACTTACAAAACTAAAATATGAAAGGCATGTTTCTATTTGCTGCTTTCTGCAGTATCAGAGAGTGCAGAGTTCAAACGTTTGCCATTAATAGTTGCCTTGTATGAGAGTAGTGTTCCATTCTAATGCTTAGTTTTCACATTTCCTGAGAGTATTTAATCTATCTAATAAGAGCAACAAAACTATTTCATCAGCAAAGTCAATTCTCAGGTATGTGAATTACATTTCATTTTTAGAAAACAAATTGATTGAAAAGGTATATTTGTATGTGAGGCTGTTAAAAGTCAGTATGAAATATATAGAAAAGTATCTAAATTGTATGAGATGATCTATGAGTGGTAGTGTGAGTGTTTTTCTATATTTATTAACAGGTGAGCTAGACACTTTGTGAGTGTGTGAGTATGTAACAGTTTGTCTGAGGTGCAGACTAGGTGTGTGAGACGTTTGTTCACAATGTGTTGCCCTGGAACTGTATATGGTACATGTGCGGCTTTACTGCATACTCTAATTGCTAGAAAACTGCTTGCTAAGGGTTAAACCTGTACTTAACAATGTATTAGACAATCTGAAAATGTTTGCATGTCTATGCATGATGTGTTGCTCTCATAGAATATTTTGCTTTGAACTCTGGAACTTGTAGTCCTATATGTTCCATTTTAAAAGAGGACTACAATCCTCAGAATTGAAAGGAAAAAACATGCACTGTAGGTGTACATAACGCATGAGCCTATGAAACTTGATAGCTATTTTTTTTTTTAAATCTAGAGTTTTATATAGCGCAAACTCGACCCGAAGATATCAGAGCGCTTTACATGAGCACCAGTTTGCTAACACAAGGACACATTCATTTTTGTTAGGCGCGGGGAGAGTAAGTGATTTGCCCAGAATCACAGGATGTTGAGCGTCCCTGCTGAGACTTGAACCCGGTTCCCCAGCTTCAAGGTGGACCGCTCCAGCCATAAGGCTACATACCCTTTCGGGTAGGTATTGGTAAATTATAGGGCAGGCTTGTATGTGCTTAAATGGTAAGATATGCCCGTTAAACTAATACTGACTCACATGTGTAGTATGAGAGTCATAGGCATTGTTAAATATGCAGTGTTTAAACATGGGTCAGGCCTACTAGTGCAGACCCGGTCTATGCACTGTCACTGCCAGCTTCACTTTGCATGTAAAAGCTGTTTGTCAAGTCTGAAATCCACGTTTTAGTAGACATAACTCACCTCTGAGATACGCTTTAGGTATGCCATAAAGCACAGTGCTTTGTGCTTAAAAGATTGAGAGGTGTCCTCTTGAGTTTTGGTAAGTTGCTCATACACTTACAGACACCTATGCCAAGCACTACATAGAGTATACCACCCATGGTCCAACTGACATACATGGCTCCAAAGCATAGAGCCTCTCTCTCACCCTTTCACAGAACAACAGAGGGACTTCTACATTCACTCACATACTCAGAAACTGCCTATGTATGCAGCAGTATCAAAGGGAGTTGCAGACAGACTTACATACCCTTCTAATCCCTATCACAGGTACTGAGGTATTTGTACTGTTAATATTGAAAAATAAGATTTTGATGTACACAGTCATATCTGTACATATAATAATGAACTCGCATCTCTGTTGTTGAATTCACCAGATATGATCTCCCCCTCAACCCATGTCAGAAATGCATGGTCAGGCAGACCCTGCGAATTAAGCCTGAAGCAACTGATCACAGGTTGGGGGGCACCTAAACCTTAGACAAATGAGCAAACAGGAAAACCCAGATAACAACGCCTTGAGAACCTCACGGGTGAGTAGTGGCACTTTACAAACCCTGATGGATTGATCAATCCCACAGATAGGCAGCACCACCACAATGTTCTCAGGAGATTGGCCCAATAAAGAACATTTGTCCGGAGGGGTGTGCATTCCCAAAAACACCATAAAGTCAGATGCCACACTATGTTAGGAACACACAGCCAATCAGAAAGCAGCATGCACATTACACACAGTGGTCACGCTCCCCCCATGCCGGACATCTGGACACGTACCCACTGGCCCCACACTGTGTCCACATTGAGGCCCACCAGTGCTTTTTATCAAACGACCAGATTTAAGGCCCCCGCATCGGGAACATGAACACCACCAGATCATCAGCGTAGGAGAGGGATCGACCAAGAAAAGATCAGGGTAACCTAGCTCAAACACAGTTAAGACATTGGAGAAGCAGAATGGCACCTCTGTGTGTGTACTAGGAGAGCACCGACGAGGACATCTGACGCTCCCCCTGAATGCATCAGTCAAATAAACGGACGTCAAGAGAGAGAGAGTGTTGAGAGAAGATGAGGAGGTCTTTGCGCAACCATTCTCCCACCTGCTACCACACTGGAATGAAAGGGAGTGACAGTATGATAGACCCTGCCAGAGGAGAGATCCTTCGAATCAGAGGACATGGCCATCGCTTAAGACTACATCCGGCATGCAGGGGGAGATCTCCAGGTGGAACTTCCCCTATATGCAGGAATGCCTGAGAAGATGGGAGCCCTACATTGGAGAAAAGCCTGCAGGCGGCTCCAAGCCAAAATATGTTTGTTGGTACAGAAACACACGTCAGGGTCCATCTATGTGCCATTGGCCCAGGTGGACAAGGAAGGCCGAGGACTAAGTTGCTCCCATTGATGGATGGAGAGGGAAAACGGATCTCAGGTTTTAAGAAAAACACAGTGATGATAAACCTAGCAATAGGCAATGTCAAGAGTCTGCTCAGCAGTTTCATCAGAGAGCAGACCAATATGGTATTTTCCCAAGCCTGCATCCCAACCGTCATGCTGACCAACACAGAGCATGACGGGCTGCATACAAACCATTCAGATACCAGATCTGGACTATCCTGAGGGAAATGTTCCCTGACCATCCAGATGTTGGAGAATTGATGGTAGAGACCATGAAACCTGAGGAAACTGTGACCAACTTTCTGGACAGAATGAGGAAACAGTGGGGTCAGGAGACAGGACAGCCATTGACTGACACAGGCCCTCAGGTTGCATTCTTCTAAAACATCCTCAAGAAGGGACGACTGCACGCCAAAATACAGAGTGGTCTAGATAGTGTAGTAGGATTAGAAACCAAACCTTGGCAGGATATACAGGCCCACATATTACATTACTACAGGAGGACAGAGAAAAACAGAAGCAAGCCCAAAGAGACATTGCTAAGCTTGTCCAACATAAGTTTAAAAAGACCGCTCTTGAGGGGATCACAAGCGTGCAAGTAGCATTAGTCTTGAAGGGAGCTCTGCCGCCGAACCCCAGAGGGTTTCCACCCAGTCCTAACGGCAGAGGTCATGAGGCTGGCAGCAGCCAGATATCAGAGAGTGTTACTACTATCAAATGGTGCACACGGCCGACCAATGACACTTGAAAGCTTATCACGAGCAAAGAGCAATAGGCCTGGGCCACTACCCGCAAATCCCCATCCACAAAACCAAGCCCAGATTAACCTGAGCGCGCAGCACATTCAGTCACATGGAAATCAAGCAGCAAACACACTACCGCAACAAGGACCATGTGGTTGGCCAAACACATGGCAACTGCCGCAGGCAGGGAACCTAGCCCTACATGCCCCGGTGCCACGGCAGGGAGGAGTAATACCTTTGCGCAATCACCCAATCAAATCCGCAGTAAATCCAAATCACAAATACGACACATCCACTTCACACCCATGTCAGAAAAACTCACCACAACAATAAAGACTATTGACAGAGCATTAGGAAAAAAATTAAGCCTCTACTTGCTTTCAGGAAAAACCTAGGGCTGTTGTATATTAGTTGATTAGGAATCCACACAAAAATCTGCCATTTTGGGTGCCTGCAGGGGCCTAGGCCCCACTCTGCTGGTAGGCTCCTGGGGCGGGGTTGGCTGGTCACGCCCCGGGGGGAGGGCAGTCTGATGAGGAGAAAGGGCGTCCGCAGACCAGTGCATAAAAACAGGCACCCAAGTCCCTTCGTCCAAGTCCAATTAGGACGCGTTCCTATGACTAGGTCGAAAGGACCTCATTCCTCAACATTTTTAGACCACTAGCTAGTGGAGACCGCCTTTCAGTTCCAAAACAAGGTGATGCTCCGGTGATGGAAGTCAGATTTTCCATGCACTTTGGATAATGGTGCTGCCCTAGAACTCCATAGTCCCCGCACAAATAAGCGACAATTTGGCACCAAGGCAGTAGGGAGATTCACCAGGGCAACCAGCCTAGTTTGTTGCTCACAGCATGACAGGTCCCAGCCACGCACCTGAATCCCGTCGTAAGCAGGACATTCTGCTTTCTCCTCTCCCATAATGCTTCCAAACATCCAAAGTCTGCTCATCAGATCATGTCACTCCAAAACAGTGGGAGTAGCATGTCACCTGGTAGGAAGTGCCCGATTCCTGCAGGCCCAAAGCATTCTGGATCCAAGGGAGAGGGGGGTGATGGGAGGGAAAGTGGTTCCGAAGATGACCATCGCAGCCCCCGCACAAGGTGCATGGGTATGCTCACCACCGCACACAGCTTGTCAAATAAGATACACAGGGCCTCACCAACATCATCCAAGGGAGCAATAGGCTTGATCCCAGTCATTGCACATTTGAATCGCACAAGGCCAGAGAGCAGCCTCTCAACCCCCACTGGTAAGCTGCATTACAACCAACACTACATGAGACCTTAGGAAGGCTCCCAATAGCCTATAGAAGAAGCCCAAAAGCAGCGAAAAACTGAAGCGTCCAGAAAAAAGACGTAGTCAAAACACCCAACGCCAGAAGAGAAAACCTGGTTGCACGCCACATGCAGGGACCAGACAGGCATACGTGTGTCCTCAGGACATGTTGCAATTACCCACAATCCCCAAATTGTGACCTGCTCTTTTTCCAGCGCATCTCACATGTGTGGGTCAAACAGGTACCATCCGCGCTGGTAAAACTACACACACACACGTTAAGAAAAATAGGGTATTATATGGCCGGCGACGCATGTAAAATGATAGATAAAAAGAATAATGCACACACTGACAAAGATCACCCCACTAAAACACTGACCTCTGTCATGGAGAGGGCCAAAATGACCCGCAAAAACAAAACTCAGATGCTCTATGACTTAAATGTTCACCGTCTCCTAAAATGACTCCACAACTGGGGCCACCATCCAGTACCCCCACTGAAAGGTGTGCAAAATGGATGTTCCAAATATTCCACAAAAAGGGCAGGCACAGGAATGTCCAAGACCGAATGCTGATGCATGTTAATCTAAAAGCTAACCTACAACCCACAGCTCTTATCCAAAAGGTCTGCAACTGAGCTTCACATGCACCTTTACTGTGGTCCGCCAACTCTTTAGTAGCAACATCCAAAGTCCCAACGAGGCCCATGGGTTCACACCAAAAAGACCACAGACTATTTTCTACTGACAATTTTTTTTAAAACAAAGGGGCATATTAGCAAGAACCTGCGATAATTATTGCAAAGCTTGCTTAGCGCGCGTTTTTCTATCGCCGGCTATCGCTGGATATTACCGCGGAGATAACATGATATTAGCAAGGTTTATCTCCAATGCGATAAAATATCCAGCGATAGCGGCGAAACCCAGCAATAACGCGAGAAATCCAGCGATAGAATCCCCGCGCTAATGCTGGGGACTTAACCTTACAATCCACCTCCCATTGACTATTATTGTTAAGTCATGCTTTTACCAGTTCTAAAAAACCAGCGCTAATCGCGGTTAGCGCGCGTATTTTTATCGCTTCGCGGTTATTGCTAATAGGCGATAGCGATGTTAGCGACTGCTTTCAGTCGCTGTTAGGTTGGAAACGCCTCCTTTGCATGTCATTAGCGATAAATATCGCTGACATGCAAAGTGGCACCCAAACCAGTCGCTATCACCTAAAGGCTGTCGCTAACACCTGTTAGCGACAGCTTGCTAATAGGGCGATAAAAATATCGCCGCTTTAGCGGCAAAAAGTGCCGCTACAGCGGCGATAGAGCCCTTGATAGTATGCCCCAAACTCTTTACACTGTGCAAAGCACAGACACCCCGGATACCAGAAAGCTGCAGATGACCCCTCCAGACACCATCCCAAGACCTGCAATGTTTCAAAAGTTATGTATTATTACACCTTTGCATATGATCTGCTTAGCATGTGTGTGTCCGCATTCATCCACAGCGAGAAATTTGTGTAGTCACTTGGAGCCTTCCTCTGCATTTCTGCTGCACTTGAGTAGGGATCTCTGCCACCTCACTTACACTTACACTGAACCAAACACTAGTATTCCACAAGCACTACACAGTGTACTCTTGCACAATACATGGTACCAACACATGTCCACTATGAGCATCAAGATATCGGCTAGGTCATGCTATATCTGCTCACTGATGCCCCACGCTGTGAGCGCAGACAGACTTTACTTATCACAAGAAAAATCCCCCCAAAAAGCTAAATGTCTCATCCACCTGTACCTATGTAGGATTAGGGCCAAGATACAACCCAGAATAGTAGAACCCCATAGAGTAGTGGTAAACATCACTTGGTATGAAACCAAGCCCACAGCATTACACCTTTTCACTCAGCCTAAAGACATTCAAACTGAGCTAGACAGGATGCGCAGGCGGGGCACCATAGGGGAGGACACTGTTTGGCCCTGAGAGTTTCCAAAAAAGAGGTTCTTGGAGGTAGCAAGACCACTGCACAAGTCACCAACATGTCCGCTCCTGTCTCTGCCTGTGGTCCTAGGGTGGCCCTTAGCGTATCTGGGGCAGTATTCTTTAATAGCAAGTGGAGCCTAAGACATGGAGTTCCAGTTCAGGGCCATCCACTTTAAAGATACAAGAGGAAATTAGTCTATAAGCAAAGGGTTGAATGCCAGCATATATAACCCATGTCAGGAATACTGGGACACTGAGATAGATAGTTACACATGGCTAGAAGGGAAGGGGCAACCCCAAATTGTACGGAAACTTACACTGTATGCTTTGTGTTTCAGAGACAGAGGAACAATCCCACTTGGTAGAAATGAAAATTGTGGATCAATACTGCATGGTACCAGATCTGCAATGGGGCACCTCTGTGTTGAGGGATACTTACTGGCAGTGTGGTGAGTTTGCCTACACCCAGCTCGTCTCCGACTTGTTTTCCTCTTTCCCCAGATGGGTGACCAGAATGTGCCTATCGTTGCACTGATTCTCATTGTTGTACTATTTTTGTGTGGTTTCCTACAAGGGGGTTTTGCTGTGGAAAAAAACAGTCCTCAAATTAGGTAGAATGCAAGTAACAAGGGAATTTGTAATAGACAAAACAGATACACACCAAAACTCAAATAATGTGACTGTCATGAAGTATGGTGTAAATTATGTAGTTGAAAATTTAACTGGGGGAATGTTAATATTGAAAAATATGAGGTTGGTGTACACCATGATATCTGTACATATAATAACAAACTCACATCTCCGTTGTTGAATTCAACCGATATGTCCTCTCCCTCAACCCCGAGTCAGAAATACATGGTCAGGCAGGCCCTGCAATCTAGCCCTGAAGCTATTGATTGACAGATCACAGATGGGAGAACACATAACCCTGAGACAAACACGCAAACAGGAAAACCCAGACAGATCCAATGGATAGGCAATTATGTTACAATAGCTTAATATAGTGCAAAGACTCGTCCTCGAAGGGGCATATCAGTGCTTGGATAGCAAGTAAGGTAGAAATTTGCCATTAAAAGAGCCAGGTCTTCAGATGTCTTTTGAAGCCTGAACACTCGGAGCATGCCTTGATATGAAGCAGGAGCTGATTCCAATGGTGGGGAGCAAGGTACAAAAAGGAACGACCACCGTATTTCAGAATTCGAATACATCATGGTTGAAGGAGAAGCTGGTTACTTGATCTGAGGTTTCTTTGAGGAAGATAGGGGCCTAGTTTATCCTGCAGGCATCTGGGTCCTTTCCCTGACCTAGATTTAGAGGTCAGACAGAGTAGTTTAAAAATAGCTCTTTTCTTTACTGGTAACCAATAAAGGGTCCTGAGCAGGGGAACAGACGGTGTGCCCGGTGGCTGTTTAATAACCAGTCGGGCAGTTGTATTTTGCACCACCTGTAATTTTGATAGAAGTGATTCATTGGATGTCCAAGTGACTTATTATAAGTGCCTGGACTAGGGTCTTCCAAGAGGACACCAGAAGCCACTGGAATACTTTCTTAAGGAGGCGGATTACACCAAAGCACATGCCACAAGTGGCTATCACCTGCTCTTTCCTCAATAGTTTATTGTCTATCAAAATGCCTAGATTTCTTGCAGTGTTTTTAGGGAGGGGAGCAGGGCTAAGCTCCGTGGGCCATTAATCAGTTGTCCAAAGGGACTGTGCCTTTACAAACAGTAAAATCTCAGTCTTATCCCTGTTCAACTGAAGGCAGTTTAGGGACATCCACATGGCAATGTTTCTCATGCATGTAGTGAAAAGGGTTTTGACATTCTCTAACTCTGGTCCAAAGTTAAGGACCAGTTGTGTATCATCTGCATATGAGCGTATTTCAAAGCCGAAGGACTTAACCAGCTGCACCAAAGGGGAAACATAGATATTACAGAGCGTGGGGCTCAGGGCCCAGTCCTGAGGCACTCCCCTTCCTAGAGACAAAGGGGCCGATTCCGATCTCGGCCGGTAGGGCACCGAATCGGATTCGGCTTAACCGGATCCGATTCGGAGCCCTATTTCCCGACCGAGTCGTACGTGCGTCCGGGCGAGCGAGTACGATGAGTGCGCTCGCAAAATCTCTGACCGACTCGTTCGCAGGACCCGACCGCTCCGACCGACTCGCACGGGGACGACGCGCACCTCGCAATGGAGACGTTCCCCGGCCGGGTAAGTACGATGCCCACCTCGACCGCTCCGACCGACTCGCGCAGCCCGGCTCCAAGGAGCTGTCGGAGCTGCACTTTGGGGGTCCGTGTCGGACCCCCCTGGAAGCGTAGGCGTGCGAGTCGCACACAGGGGGGACACATGGGTCCCCCCTACACGTGCATGTACGGTGCGACCCGCATCGACGCGAACACGCTGTAGGGGGCGCCCTTGTTCGCGTCGTGCCCATTGAGTCAATGGGAGCCCGTGTACGCGTCGTACGACTGGCTCCCATTGACTTCAATGGGAGTCCGACCGAATCGAGTCCGATGTCATACGTGCGCATCGTACTCGTTCGGTCGGACTGCTAGGGTCCGATTCGGTCGGAAATCTCTCCGGGTCCGGCTCGGTCGGAGAGATTTCCGGCCCGAATCGGAATTGGCCCCAGAGTCTTGGATTGAAAGGGACCAAGCATTATTTTTTTGCTCCTATCCTTTAGAAAGTCAGTTAGCCAATTCAGTGCCGTACCGTAGATTCCCATCTCATACAGACACTGGATCAGGATAGGATGGGATACGGTATCGAATGACGCCCACAGGTTGAGAAGGACCAGCATCGCAGGTGTGCCTGCATCCAAGGAGAGGCTAAGCAATTCAACTACTGCTACAAGAGTGGTTTCTGTGCTATGAGCTGGACGAAAGCCGAATTGGGAGGAATCCAACGAGAAATGTGTCTCTAAATATGAGGAAAGTTGTCTGTTAACATGAGATTCCAACAGCTTGCTAATCGAGGGCAACAGGGAATAGGACGGTAGCTTGCCACATCCATGGGATTGGCTGAAGTTTTTTTTTAAATAGGTGAAACAAAAGCAGTTTTCCATTCCTTAGGTATCGTTGCTGAGTACAAAGATAGGTTGCATAAAGAAGTAACCGCTGGTGCAAGAGAACTGGATAGCATGGCTGTGATGTGGTGGGGCAAAGATCAGCTGGAGATCCAGATTTTGTTTAAGCTAAGCGATCCAATAATGGAGTGTGTGTGATCAATTCAAACCTTTCTAATATAGCCTGGGAGTTGCTTCCTGAAGAATTATCAAATTCTGCATATGTTCGCGCCAACAAGTCATTGTGAAAATTACAATAGATATTATCTATTTTTGTTTCAAAGTGCGAAGCCAAGGAGTCACAGAGTGTCTGAGAAGCTATATAATCACTGAACAACAGGCAAGGGGTTAGAGTGCTCGTTTAAGACTCTAAAAAGCTCTTTTGCAGAGTTTTCAGCCAGTTCAATTCTGCTTATAGTATAAAGTCTTCTGGCTGATTTGAATTTTGCGTGGTAAGCCCTGAACGCTTTTTTGTATTGGTGTCTGTGGAGGGTATCTTTCGAAAACCTCCATATACATTATAATTTCATGCAGTTTGATTTGACAATTTTTAGTTCTGCCGTGTACTAAGGGACGTTGGGTCTGGACAATTTGGTCAGGTAGGTTTTATAGGGGATGACTATGTCAAGAGCCTCGGCAAAGGACTCTCAGAACTTATCCCAGGCAGCATTAATGTTTGATGTATTGTCCATGTCTGGGGTTCTAAACACAGCTTGAAAGCTGGAGGCAGATAACTGATTCCAGCATCTTGTTCTAAACTTTTTTTCCTATTTTAGATTTTGTAGGGGAATGATTAACAGATATTAAATGTAATTAAAAAGCAATCTGTCCAAGTAAGAGGTTCAGGTTCGTCAATATGTATACACTGGGAATTGGAAAATATGATGTCCAGAGTGTGGCCAGCAGCGTGTGTGGGGCCTGTTTTTATCAAATGGAGATCGAGCATTTTAAGGTTAGACGATAGGTTAGTAACATCGGGATCGGATGCTAGTTCAGCATTAAAGGTAAAATCTCCAATTAGGAGGAAATTAGGCAAAGATATCACATAGGGAGCCATTAATTCAGTTAACTTAAGACTGAAATTTTCTTGGGGCACGGGGACGTTTTACTATAGCTCCTTTCTACCTCTCCTCATGGGGAAATTTAACTTTGAATATTGCTATTTCTTTCCACTCCGAGAGTACTGTGTCAATTAGCTGTAGTTTAAGAGTACCTTGGAAAATAATTGCTACTCCACTCCCGGCCCTACTAGCCTGTCCAATTTGACCAGTTTGTAGTTGTCAGGAAGTGCAATAGGAACACAAGGGAGGGCTGAAGTTTGATGCCAGGTTTCTGTAATGAAGCATATGCCTGGGAGCTGATGAATAAGTATGTCCCATATCTCTATAGAGTGTTTTGGAACGGACCTGGCATTTAGATAGAGACAGTTTAGCATAGGGAAATTTGATGATGGTGTCTTAGAGGAGTGACCACTATCTGTAGATGAATTATTTAATGGCTTAGACTGTATCATGGGGGAGGTACAGTTCAAATTTTTTCTCATAGAAGTAGAAGTTAAATTAGAGGTGCCTACAAATTTACATTTCAGGCAAGAAAATGGTTCCCCTAAATCACAGGGAAGCTGGGGAAGGCAAGCCTGATCTGGGAGCCTGAGGTGTTTTACATAATTAACTGTATAGCATATCCTATGAGGAGTGATTGATTCTGGGTCAAAAGGTGCAGGGGTCCTGGCTCCTAATGACATTGAGGCGCGGACAAGCGCGTCTGCTGCACGTTGGTGCCATGGTCTGCTTAAGTATATGGGAGGGGAAATAACTAGACTGCTACCTGTCAAAATGGGAGCCGCAAGCGAGAGGTAGGACTCTATGCTCCCTCCACTCAAACAGCAACAGAAATGCTATGGCGGACCTGTGAGCAGGGGATGCGCCACACAGAGTGAGCGGACATGCAGAGAGCAGACAAAGTAAGAGTAAGTACCCCAAAACTATACAAAGTAAGAGTAAGTGCCTCAAAGCTATAAAATTGTACTATTTAAAATATAGACAAAAAAATCTCACAATAATTGAAATGTGGGCTAAAAATTTCACAGTAATTGAAAAAACTGCACCTTCAGCGTGTGAGGGCTGAAACCGACTGACTATCTGCTGCGCGTCGGCGACATGGTCTGCTTAAGTATAAGGGAAGGGAAACAACTAGACCACTACCTTTCAAAATGGCTGCCGCGAGCAGGAGGTAGGACTCTATGCTCCCTCTGCTCAAACAGCAACAGAGATGCCTGGCGGACTGGGGAGCAGGAGATGTGCCACACAGAGCAAGCGGACACGCAGAGAGCAGACTAAGTAAGAGTAAGTGCCCCAAAACTATACAAAGTAAGAGTAAGTGCCCCAAAGCTATAAAATTGTGCTATTTAAAATGTAGACTAAAAATCTCACAATAATTGAAATGTAGGCTAAAAATCTCACAGTAATTGAAAAAAACTGCACCTTCAGCATGTGAGGGCTGAAACCGACACCACAATGGTCTCAGAAGATTGGCCCCAATAAAACACATTTGCCCGGAGGAGCAAACATTCCCAAAAGGACCATAGAGTCAGATGCCACACTAAGTTAGGAACACACAGCCAAAAAGAACACAGCATGCACATTACACGCAGTGATCATGCACTCCCCATGCCGGACATCTGGACATGTACCCACTGGCCACGCATTGTGTCCACATTGAGGCCCACCTGCGCTTCTTATCAAATGACAAGATTTATGGCCCTGTGACTAGGCCCAAATTTCTGACTCCGGAGCAATGCATAAATCTTTTTATGACGCTTCATGTAATGTATAAAATGACGACCTAAACCAATGTGCTTTGAGACAGCCTTCAGACCCTGACTCTGTTTACTGCTCTCCTGGCCTCTGCATTTAATTAAACCAGTTGTTCCTGTTTTGCCAAATGCCTTTGGTCTTTCATTTTTCCAAGGTAAATTATATTTAAGCGACAGTACAGCTACTTTCATACACATTTACAGAGCCATAGAGGTATAAAATAGACATTTACATACCAGCACATTTACTTAAACATCTCATGGCACTGCTAAAGGTGGACTCCTACACTTACTCAGATATGTAGGCAAGTAGTGACACAACCTTGTCATCCTTCCAGAGAAATACTCCTTTAATCATGGGTAAGGCCTACTAGTGCAGGACCTGTTTGTGCATTCTCACTACTAGATTCACTTGGCATGTAAAAGCTGGTTGTCAAGTCTTAAATCCACCTTTTAGTACACGTTACTCACTTCTAAGATACGATGTAGGTATTCCATGAAGTACGGTGCTTTGTGCCTAAAAGATTGAGAGATGTCCTTTTGAGTTTTAGTAAGTTACTCATGGACTTGCAGACCCCTATGCCAAGTACTCCATAGAGTATACCACCCCAAAAAACAACTGACATACATGTTCGCAAAGCACAGAGGCTCTCACTCACTCAGTCAGACTGCAACGGGAAGAGACTTACACATTCACTCACATATACATAAAGTACTTGTGTATGCAGTAGTATCAAAAGCAGTTACAGACACACTTACATACCCCTGTTTTTCCTAACAGTGGCACTGAAGTATTCTTCCAGACACTTACATACACATTTAGAGAGTCATAGACTTACTGAAAACTGATAGTCAAATACTGAACCACTTACTTAAACATCTGAAGACACTGCTAGAATGGACTCCTACACTCACTCTGATATGTAGCCAAGTATTAACGCAACCTAGTCATCTAATCAGACAAATACTCCATTAAACATGGGTCAGGCCTAGTAGTGCAGCGCCTGTCTGTGCACACTCACTGCCAGTTGGACTTGGCATGTAGAAGCCCTTCATCAAGTCTTAAATAAGTCTGGGCGGTGAACTCCGCTCCGCTCGCGGAGTTTGCTGTGTTTTCCGCACTCCGCGTTACGTGGAGCTTGCGGAGTTCCGAGGAGCAGAGTTTTTTTCCTCACTCGCATTCGTCAACAACAAGTTGGCGAGCGCAAGCAAGGAAAATCAACTTCCCAGCGAGATTTCTCAACGCGGGAGGTCAGATTTCTCATTGCGAGTGGTCGTGTATGCTCGTGACCGCTTGCGTTGAGAAACTGTCCGTTTGTGTTGAGAAAGCTGCCACTCGAGTAAAAATCAACTCGAGCAGCAGAAAGGAAGCAGCGCCTGCCTGCGCTGTGTATGGTGCCGTTAGCGATGATTGCACAATGCGGACAAGCACCTGGCACTGAAAATCATCGCGAACAGCATTTATCTAATGCACTCCGCCACTTGCGGAGCTCCGCATAGTGCAGCGGAGTATTTTTTGCACTTCACGGAGTTCTGTGTAGCGGAACTCTGTGAACTCCGCCCAGGCTTAGTCTTAAACACATTTTATTATATAAAACTCATCTCTGAGATAAGCTGCAGATATGCGATAAAGCACAGTGTTTTGTGCTTAAATGGTGAGGGATGTTCTTTTGCACTCCATATACTAAGTACTACATAGAGTATACCATTCATAATGCAACTGATATACATGTTCTCAAAAGTATGGAGATTCTCACTCACCCAGTCAGAGAGTAAATGAGAGACTTATACATTTACTTACATACACAGGTCCTGATGTATTCATTCAGGGACTTACAAACACATTTACAGAGCCTTTGATTTAGTGAAACGGAGAGTCATATATCGGCATGTTTACATACACATCTCATGGCACTGCTACAGATTGTAAGAGGCTGGCTCTCTATATAGTGCACTAAAAAGAAATACACTGTGCGGAGAGTCCAGTGAATTCCAGATTGGTACACAGAGGCAAAAGTAGATAATACTAACGCTCTATTTGCGGTAGTGTCGGCGAGCAGTTAGGTCTATCAGAGGGTAGTGCAAAGTGTTTGCTGTACTCACAGAGGCAATAAATGAGAATAAATTGAGACCAAATAGCAAAAATAACTTGTGTGTTTATATAATTTTTTGAGACCAAGAACTTTGTTTACAGGTAAGTACTCAATTTCCTAAAATTTCTTAAAGTTTGGAAAATAGTTCACAGTTGTGCGCAATTACACACAATGTATCTCTATGGGAGACAATGCTTAGAAACTAGTACAGACAGTTTTAAGGGTTCACCTTCTGTAGTCAGAGTTGTAGCCCACCAAAGTTCAAGAGGCCACCAGTGGTTCATCGGGAGAGTCCCGGATTCAGCGATGAACAGGGTGCTGAGGAGTTGGTAGCTGGTGTGCTACAAAGAAGAGAGTCCACCTCAAAGTAGGCTGCAAAGGGGGATTTGTAGGCATGTTTGAGAGCTCAGGTCGCAAAGGTCTCTGGTGCATGGAAGCACAGCCGGTTCATTGGTACACAGACCAGGAAGGCTGGATGCAAAGCAGGTTGTTCAGGCGGGCTCTGTGTACAAAGGCTGTCTTCGTGGTAAGGGTCAAACTTCTTGCAGGGACAATTTCAGAACATCTGGGCCACTCAAAGAGTAGGTCTCTAGGTCTCGACGACCTTCGATGGGTGCTTGCTTCCTGGGCAGTTGAAGTCCGGATTGGATTCTGTCATTCGATGTTGGTTTCAAGGCATCCGGTACTCCGGGGATTGGTATGACACAGCTCCGGTAGGTCCTGGTGTCTTCACACTTGGTAAGGAGACAGAGTTGACCTTCCAGAGCACTAGTACCTCTTCCTGGGCAGTTGTGGCTTCGGTCGGGCCGAGGACTGCAAGTCGGTAAGCCAGACTCTGTGGGTTTGGTGCCTGTGGTCTGCAGGAGAGTAGCTCCTCTACTCCAAGGGACTTCTTGGGTAATTGGTCAAGGCCTGGTGGCCCTCTGGGGTTCTTAGAGGGCTCATAGTTGCAGGACAAGACAGCTCACCATGATGGTCGAGTCTTGAATGGCAAGCAGTGTTTTGAGACAAAAGTCCACAGGAGCCACTCTGTTCTCAGGTTCAGCAGCTCTTCTTTGTCCATTTCTTCTTTAGGTCCATTGAATCTTAAGTTCAAGGTTGAGAGGTGCCATCTAAATACCTAATTTAGGGGCATTACAGGGAGTGACAGGTAGCATCCAATGGGCTACCTACCTTTATGGTGTCTACATCCTTTATGTGGCCACTTCCCCTGGGAAGGGGGCACAACCCTGACACTAATTGGCTAATTCTCCCCCACCTAAGATGGAGGCATCTGAAAAGTGGGGTTCACATCACCTGCCTCACCTTAGAGGTAGTGCTGGCTGAATGTGAGCACACCTCCTGATCTTACTAATTTCCCGCCTCACCTTCTGCAAAAAGTGGGGTCAGAACAGCAGGGTTGTCATCCTCCACTAACTGGCGAAGACTGGGTTGCATTTCAAAGGCAGCATTGCCAGGAAAATGTCTAGTGGTGGCAGGCTGGCTGAGAACTGTCGGTAACTACACTAGTAGCTGGTAGGTTTTCAGGGTACACCTCTAAGGTGTCCTCCGTGTGCATTAGTTAATACATCCATCAATTGCATCAGTGTGGATTTATTAAGATGAGATGTTTGGTACCAAACATCTTGGGGTACAGTGAAGCCATCATGGAGCTGGGGCACTCATAAAGGTGAGTGCCCAGCCCATGTACTCTCTATGGTTTCCCTGCACACTTACAATCTCCAAGAATAGATTCTGGGTTTATAGGGTCATATCTACTCAGGCATATATGTCCACATGTGGATTATAGTGCACCCTGCCTTACGGCTGTAAGGCCTGCATTAGGGGTGGCTTACCTATATCTTACACAGTGTCTGGGTGCATGGCACACCGGGAGGTGTGCCATGTTAAAGCTTCAGTTTTGTCTGGAGCAAGATGCACAGCTTGCAATGACAGTTTGCATGATCTTGGTGAGGGGTCCCCATGGTGGCACAATTCATGCTGCAGCCTAGGTGAACACCTTTACAGTCCCAATGGTCTAGGTACCAGGGGTACCACTTACTGGGGACTTGCAAGGGGCTGAAGTTGTGGAGCAATGTTACATTTTTGGGAATGAGTCCTGGCACTGTGGACCTGGTTAGCAGGGACTTCGTGCACTTTCAGTTGAAATCACATCACGTTCCAGGCAAAAAGTATGGGCTAACCATGTCAAATGAGGCACTTTCCTACATGACCCCCCAAACGAAAGAGGATGAAACTAATCTTTCCCTAGAGAGTCTTCATCTTCTAAGTGGAAGAATCTGGAAAGGCCATCTGCATTGTCATGGTAAGTCCCAGGTCTGTGTTCCACTGTAAAGTCCATTCCCTGTAGAGATATGGAGTACCTTAAGAGTTTAGGGTTTTCCCCTTTCATTTGCATCAGCCATCTGGGAGACCTGTGGTCGGTTTGAACTAGGAATTGAGAGCCAAACAGATATGGTATCACCTTCTTCAGGGACCAAAACACAGCAAAGGCTTCTCTCTCAATGTCACTCCAATGCTGCTCTCTGGGGAGTAATCTCCTGCTAATGAAAGCAACAGGTTGATCATGGTCATCATCTTTGGTCTGGGATAGGACTGCTCCTATCCCTTGTTAGGAGGCATCTGTCTGCACTATGAACTGCTTGGTGTAATCTAGAGCTTTCAGAATGGGTGCTGTCCACATTTCTTCTTTCAGGATGTCAAAAGCCTTTTGACAGCTCACTGTCCAGTTAACCTTCTTTGGCATCTTCTTGGAGGGCAATTCTGTGAGGGAGGCCACAAAGAACCCATACCTCCTCACACATTTCCTGTAGTACCCAGTCAAGACAAGGAAGGCACTGAATTGAGTCTAGGTGGTAGGAGCTACCCAGTCCAGAATCATCTGGATCTTGGGTTGAACTTGTCCTCCACCTATAAGTGGCCCAAGTATACAACTGTGCCCAGCCCTATCTGGCACTTGCTTTTCTTGATAGTGAGGCCTGCACTTCGCAGAGCCTCAAGGACCTTGCCAAGGTGGATCAGGTGATCCTGCCAGGTAAAGCTAAAGACAGCATTATCATCAAGATAAACTGTGGGAAAGGTCTCCAGCCCAGCAAGGACTTTGTTCACTAACAGTTGGAAGGTGGCAGGGGCATTCTTTAATCCAAAGGGCTTCACAATAAACTGGTAATCCCCTTATGGGGTCAAGAATGCTGAGTTTTCTTTGGCTGCAGGGGTCAGACCTATCTGCCAGTACCCTGATGAAAGATCAAAAGTACTAAGATATTTGGCTGCCCCTAACCTGTCAATTAGCCCAACAGCCCTAGGAAGTGTATGTGCATCAGTTTTGGTTACAGCATTGAGGCCCCTAAAGTCCACGCAAAACCTCATCTCTTTCTTTCCACCCTGGGTGTGAGATTTGGGGACTAAACAACTGGGCTGGCCGAGGGCCTCTCAGAGGGTTCAATGACTCCCAATACCAGCATCTTGCTTACTTTAGCTTTGATGCTCTCCTTAACATGATCAGACTGCCTGTAAATTTTGTTTTTGACAGGTAGACTGTCCCCAGTGTCCACATCATGTCTATACAAACCTCGGGCGGCGTACTCCTCTCTGCCAGCGGAGTTTGCGGAGTTTTACCAGCTCCGCTGGGAACGCGAAGTTGAGGCAAAAACTCTGACTTCGCGGCGGAGCAGAGTATGCCCCTCAGCCCCCTGTGCCACGGGCCAGAAAAGGTAAAAAAAACACTTACCTTGTCTTCTCTGTCGTCTGCGGGCCGCCCTCCTCGCCGCAGTGTCTCCTGGCTCGCCTCCTTGCCGTCCTCCTCCTCCCCTTATGTTTTACGTCTTGCTTGAACTGCACATGCGCAGTTCACGCAAGATGTAAAACGTAGGGGGAAGAGGAGGATGACAAGGAGGAGAACCAGGAGAGAGGAGACACTGCGGTGAGGAGGAGGGCAGCCTGCAGACAACAGAGAAGACAAGGTAAGTGGGTTTTTTTACCCTTTTTTTCTAATTTGTTTGTGTGGCTGGGGCGGAGTTCCACAGAGTTTTTTTTTAGGAGAAGGAGAAGAGTTCAGCAAAGTGATTTAACACTTGCCTGCAATCAGTCTGCTGTTGGGCAGTGAGGGTGTCCGATAAGACCACTCCTTCCACTGACCTATATTTAGGGTTTTTTGAGAGGAGATCATTGAAAGGTTTACTTTATGCTTCCTCATCATCGTCTGTGACCATCAGCATGGTCATGTCAGCACTGTCATCATAGGGTTTAAGGCAGTTTAAATGGATAACCCTCCTGGGGTTCCTGCATGTGCCAAGGTCCACCAGATAGGTGACATCCCCTTTTCTTTCCAGGATAGGGTAGGGCCCAGTCTATTTGTCTTGGAGGGCCCTAGGAGCCATAGGCTCCAAAACCCACACCTTCTGCCCTGGTTGAAACTCCACCATGGCAGCCTTTTGGTCATAACAAAGCTTCTGGAGCTCTTGGCTGTCCTCAAGTTTTTTTCCTGCATTTTTCATGTACTTAGCCATTCTGTAATGAAGACCAAGCACATAGTTCACACTATCCAACGTAGGCTCTTGGAGAGGTCCGTCCCATCCTTCCTTCACAAGACACAATGCTTCCCTTACAGGATGACCAAAAAACATTCTAGAGGGGAAAATCCTACTCCATTCTGTGGCACCTCTCTTTAGGCAAAAAGTCCATTGGTCTGTGGGTGATATGGGGTAGTAAATGTGTAGGTCACTCCACATTCAGCCCATATGTGTTTAAGGTAAGCAGACATGAAGTTTGTACCTCTGTCTGATACCACTTCCTTAGGAAAGCTTACCCTGCTAAAGATACCAAGGAGGGCCATAGCCACTGCAGAAGCATTGGTTGTCCTTATAGGAATTGCTTCAGAATACCTGGTAGCATGATCTACTAATACCAGGGTGAATCTGTTTCCTGAGGTTGTTTGAGGGTCAAGAGGACTGACAATGTCAATCCCTACCCTATCAAATAGAACCCCAACCACTGGAAGTGGAATTAAGGAGGCCTTTATGTGGCCACCTTTCTTGCCACTGGCTAGACAGGTGGCACAGAAGTTACAAAACTCCTTCACCTTCTGGGATATGCCAGGCCAGTAGAAGTAGTTCACCAACCTTCTCCGAGTCTTGGTCTGGTCAAGGTGCCCAGCTGGGGAAATATCATGGGCCAAGGTGAGGAGAAACTCTCTAAACTGCTGAGACACTACCACTATCCTAGGGGCACCAGTTTTGGGGTCTCTGGCCTCAGTGTAAAGGAGTCCCTCCTCCCAATAGGTCCTGTGTGAGACACTGACATCTCCCTTTTCCTGATTAGCAGCTTGCTGCCTCAGGCTTTCAAGAGTGTGACAGGTCCTCTGCCCCTGCACAGATCTTCCCTAGAGGGTCCCCCTGGACCCAAGAGCTCTGCCATGTAAGGACCCAGCTCCTGGGTTTCATTTCCCTCTGGGGCAGACAAGTCTTCTCTCTGATGAGAGGGACTTGATCTGTGGTCTGTTATGAGCTGGTTTCCCAGGCTTCTTGCCCTTTCTCTTGGAAGTTTGAGCCATAATTTCAGGCTCCAACACTTCTTGTTCACCTTGGGTTCTACACTGTGCTCTGGTGTTCACACACACCCATTCAGATATGCCCAGCATGGCTCCATGGGCTTTGCTCTCTACCTCAGCCCATGCTGAGGACTCAAATATATTGCCAGCAGATACTGTACAGGGGTTGCAGGAAAACCACCACCCTTTTAGGCCAGTAACCCCTCCCCACTCCAAGGACACTAACGCCATTGGATATACCTTAGCCTGATAAACAGCATTGAGGACTGTATAGGTCTCACTAGTCATGCATTTTTCTAAGGACACCAGTTGCTCAGTCACCATGGTGACAATGGCACCAATGTCTCTCAGGGCTTCAATTCTGACCCCATTGATATGTGGCTGTTGTCTGTACTTCTCCAGGTTACTTGGCCAGACAGCCATATCCACCCCACCCTCTGAGACTAGAGTTGCCTCTGCAGGCTCTCTGACATAGTCATGGCCCACCTGTGATCCCATCTGGAGACTTACCACTGCAATTACTCCAGGTGCACTAGAGACATTCTTTTTTTTGTTACAGCTGGGGTCTCCAGTTTGGTGTCCAAGAGCTCTAAAATCATGACACCGAGCCTTTTATGGGATCCAAATTCTTACCCTGGTACCCACCGTTTAAACTGTGAAGTGTTTTGAGGCCCACCCTCCTGATCAGGTTTTTTGTGGGCCTTTAGAAGACTATTTGTTCTTATCTCTGCTTTGGTCACCATCTTTCCCTTGGGAGGTCTTTTGGCCTCTTTCTTTTGTTTATCCCCCATTTGTGGTAGTTTTGGTCACCCTTGTTTTGACCCAGTGGTCTGTCTTAGTCCCCAGCTCCTGAGGAGAGAGAGGATCCAGGTCTACCAGGAACTGATGTAATTTCTCTTGATAACAGTTACTCAACAGATGATCTTTCGTGATAAAATTGTAAAGCCCTTCATTGTCATGCACATTGTTACCTTACAACCAGCCACCTAGTGTCTTTACTGTAAAGACTGCCAAATCTACCTAGGACTGACTCTGGGTTTTTCAAGTCTCCCTGAATTTGATTTTGTATTCCTCAGTGGTGAGTCCAAAGCCCACAATCAGGGTACCCTTCATGAGGTCATAGGACTCAGCATCTGTCTCATTCAATGTCAGGAGTCTATACTTGCATTTACCAGGGAACAGTTACCACAAGCGAAAGCCCCAATGCTTCCCGTTTACCATTTTACTGATACAAGCTCTCTCAAAAGCTGTAAACCATTTGGTGAAATCATCACCATCCGTATATTTGGGGACAAACCCTTTGGGGATTTTAGGGTCAAATATGTCCTCCCTGTCTCTAGTTATGACATTGCTGCCACCAGAGATGGGTCCTAGGCCCAACTCTCTTCTCTGTTTCTCAATGTCCAGGAGTTGAGCTTCTATAGCTACCCTCTTGGCCAAGTGCAAGTTCTTCCTCTGAGCGGCCTTCCTCTTTTGACAGAAGGGACTCTAATGTCTCCTCAATGTTGCTACCTTCAGTCTGATCCTCAGGGGATTCAATGTCATCCATTGGATGGTCTTGCTCATATTCTGCCAACAGCTTCTGAAGCTTTGTAACGGTAGCATGTGAGCCACTTTTAATTTGGCAACCCTTACAGAGGGCCCTTAACTGAGAGTAGGACATCTGAAGTTAAGAGGTCATGTCAATCTCCTGAGCCTGGTCCTCTGGATTATTCATTATTTCCACTACATTTGTAGCCTTTTTGAGAGAGGTAACAAACCCTAATAAATACTTTTTGTCCTAACTAAAGTAAAGTCCTCTAAATTCTAACAGCTAGTTTCAGGGACTTAATTAAGGCCCTAGAAGTTAATTTTAGAAATTTAGAAGAATAGACCAATTGAAAAATACAACTAGCTAAAGACAATTTTTGTATTTATTTGTGTGGTCACTTATTGACAGAGTGGCATCAGCAAACACAAAGTCATAAACCCCACTGCTGATCCACCAATGTAAGAGACTGGCTCTCTATATAGTGCACTAAAAAGAAATACACTTTGCAGAGGGTCCAGTGAGTCCCAGATTGGTATAAGAGGCAAAAGTAGATAATAATAACGCTCTACTAGTGGAAGTGTGGGCAAGCAGTTAGGCTTATCAGAGGGCAGTGCTAAGCATTTATTGTGCTCACAAAGGCAATAAATGAGACACATACTAAAAGAATAAATCAAGACCAATTTGTAAAAATAGCTTGTGTATTTATAACATTTTTCAGACCAAGAACTTCGTTCACAGGTAAGTACTTAATTACGCACAACGTATCTCTATGGAAGAAAATAGCAAAAATGCATAGAAAATAGCATAGACAGTTCTAGGGGTTCACCTTCCAGATTTTAAGTTGTAACCCACCAAAGTTCAAGAGGCCAGCAGCGGTTTGTCGGGAGAGTCCCGGATTCGACTGGGAGCAGGGTGCTGGAGCGCTGGTAGTTGCTGCGCTACGAAGAAAGGGGGGCACTTACAAGTAGGTTGCAAAGGGGGACTTGTAGGCAAGTCCGAGAGCTCCCAAACAGGGGCTCAGGTTGCAAGGGCCTCTGGAGCACAGGAGCACAGCTGGTTCATCAGGACCGAGGCCGGGCGGGCTGTGTGCAGAGCAGGCTCAGTGCTCAAAGGCGGAATTCGCGGGCAGTGGCAAGATTCTTGCAGGGAAACTTTTAGGGCAGCTCGGCCACTCATGGACTAGATTTCAGGGGTCTTGACATGCCTTGATGGGTGCTTTCTTCCTGGGTAGTTGGAGTCCAGATTGGACTCTGTCATTTGGTGTTGGTTACAGGATGTCCAGTACCCTGAGGATTGGTATGGCATGACTCCGTTAGGTCCTGGCGTCTTCACACTCAGTGTGGAGAGAGTTGACCTTCCAGAGCATGAGTATCTCTTCCTGGGTGCTTTTGAGAGTCTTTGTACTCTCACTTGTAGCTCATGTTTGCATGTAAACAAACAAATCATCAAGTCTTAAACCCATGTCTTAGTATACATAACTCTATCTGAGATAACCTGTAGGTATGCCATACAACAAGGTGTTTTGTGCTTAAAAGATGAGGGATGTCCTTTTGAGTTTCAATAAGTTACTTGCAGATCCCTATGCCAAGTACTACATAGAGTAAACCACCCATATGCAACTGACCTACATGTTCTCAAAAGCATAGAGACTTTCACTCACCCACTCAGACAGTGAGAGAGGGATGTATACATTCACTTACTTACTCAGAAACTACGTGCGTATCCAGTAATTTCAAAGGCAGTTGCAGACACACTTAGATACCCTTCTATTCTCTAACACAAGTGCTGATGCATTTGTTCATCCACTTGCATACACATTTAGAGAGCCATAGCCTTAGTAAAACAAACAGTCATATACCAGCACATTCACTTGAACATCTGATGGCAGAACTACATGTGGACACATACACTCACTCAGATATGTAACCAAGTACTGACACAACCTAGTCATCCATTCAGACAAATAGTCCTTTAAACATGGGTCAGGCCTACTAGTGCAGAGCCTGTCTCTGCACTCTCACTTGTACCTCTACTTGGCATGTAAAACCCCTTCATCAAGTCTTAAACCCATGTTTTAGTGGACATAACTTACCTCTGAGGCAAGCTGTAGGTATGCCACAAAGCACAATGCTTTTTGCTATAAAGATGAGGGAATTCCTTTTGAGTTTCAATAAGTTACTCATGTACTTGCAGACCACTATGCCAAGTACTACATAGAGTAAACCACCCATAATTCAACTCGCATACATGTTCACAAAAGCATGGAGACTCTGACTCACCCAGTCAGTCAGCAACAGAGGGACACATTGTGGGAGGCTGGCTCTCTATATAGTGTACTAAAATGAAGTACAACTGTGCAGAGAGTCTAGTGAGTCCCTTATTGGTTTACAGAGGCAAAAGCAGATAATACTAATGCTCAATTTGTGGTAGTGTGGGTACATTTAGGCTTATGAGATGGTAGTGCTAAGCATTTGTTGTACTCACAGAGGACACACACTCAAGAATAAATCTGAGACCAAATGCAAAAATAATATCGATTTTTATATAATTTTTCATTCTGCAGTAAGTATACTTTTAGAGTCCAAAAAATCAATCACATTTGTGCGCAATTATGCACCATTGAAATCAATGGGAAAAAAACAAAAATGCATGTAAAATTGTACAGTTGACTTTCAAGGTTCACCTCTTGAATTTTGGTACTTAGCAAGGCCAGGTCCAATGTTCCACCAGCGGATTCTCAGGAGCGTCCTGGATTCGGTCGGGAGCAGGGTGCTGAGGTAGTTAGTAGCTGGCGCGCTATGGGAAAGGGGGCCACTTGAAAACACACTGAGTAAGGAGACTTACAGGTAAGTCCAGAGGGACCCACTCGAGGTAGCAGGTTGCAAGGGTTTCAGGACCACCGAAGCATAGCTGGATCATAGTTACGGGGGTCGGTCGGGCCGAGCGCAGAGCAGATAGGTCAGCCGGGCAGCGTGCATCAAGATGTTCTCGCAGTCGGGTGCAGGCAACCTGGAGAGGTGACTTCGGGACAGCTGGGCCACTCACACTGTGGTTCTCACTGGTCTAGATATCCTTTGATGGGTGCTTGCTTCCTGGGCAATCGTACTCCAGAAGGGACTCTTTGTTTTGGTGCAGGTTACAGGCGCAGCTCCAGCAGGTCCTGGAGTCCCCAAACCTGGAGGGGGGACAGATCTGACCCCCTCCAGAGCTGGTGTACCACTTTTGGTCTGGGTACTGTGTTGGAATCGCCAGGGAGCAGCAAGTCAGTAAGTCTGGAGTCTGAGGTTTGGTGCCTGCTGCTGCTGGGAAGCAGAGCAGCCTCTGCTCCAAGGGAGTTTATCTGGCAATTTGTCATAGACTGTAGGTGCTCTGGGGTTCTTGGAATCCTCACAGTGGCAAGGTGAGGCAGCACACCACAATTGTCGAATCCTGCCGGCAGCAGGCAGGGTTTAGTGCCGATTTCATGGCAGCAGGGCTTCAGTTCCCCGGGCAGCAGCTCTTCTTGGTCCATTCCTTCTTTGTGTCTGTCGAATCTAAGGTTCTATGTTCTGAGATGCCTCCTAAATACTACATTTAGTGGTGTTAAAGGGGGAGACAGGTAGTAGTCAATGGGCTACCTACCTTTAGGGTGTCTACACCCTCTACATGACCACTTCCTATGGGAAGGGGCACTACCCTGGCCCTGATAGGTTATTTTCTCACCATCTCAAGCTAGTGGATTTTCAAAAGTAGTGTCTGCATCGCCTGCTTCACCTTAGGGGTTGTGCTGTCTGAATGTGGACACTCCTCCCCATCTAGCTAATTGTATCGTCTGTCTTTCTGCCGAATGTGGAGCAGGACAGGGGGGTTGGCATCCCCCACTATCTAGGGAAGCCTGGGCAGCACTTCAAAGGTGGCACTGCCTTCGAAGTTTCCCGATCTGGAAGACAATTCTGGCCTGGAGGAGGTGTGAAGCACCTCTGCCTCATAGCAGGCTCTGTTGCAGGCCTCTAAGAGAGAGGGCTCTCACACCAGGAGGTCAGAAATATATCTGTTGGTGGCAGGCTGGCTATAACAAGTCAGAGACCACACCAGTGCTCAGTAGGTTTTCAGGGGACACTCTAAAGGGTCTCCTGTGTGCATTTATTAATAAATCCAGCACTGGCATCAGTGAGGATTTATTAAGACAAGATGTTTAGGACCATCTTAGGGTACAGTGAAACCACAATGGAGCTAGGAAACAAGTATCTAGCCCACATACTCTATGGCTTCCCTGTACACTCACAAGATCCAAGAATGGCTGAGATGTTGTATTTGTTTTTGTGTTGATATCTCTTTTCTATTCTATTTCTTTTACGTTGGAAATCGAGATCTAGCTAGATACTTTACATGTAGGTACAATGGACCTTAGAGATCACTAGAGATCATCATTTTTAAACCAAATCACATATCCCGCTTTGGTGCAGGGCAGGGATATTGTATTTAGTCAGTACTGAAGAAATGCCACAGAACCCTCCTGGACTACGCAGGCATAAAACATGTTGACCTTTTGACACACATTGTGAGATTGTCACAGTTAATAATATCCCACTGACAACCTTCACATTCTTGTTTTTAGCCCTGCCAAGGGGACTACTGATTAAAACTTAATGGTACTCCCTAGGTAGTTTTAAGACACATTTCACTATACACATTACCCTACCTCCACATACCCTCACTCATTATTATGGCTGAAAGAGGAGATCTCCGCCAAAGAGCCTACTTGTGGGGCCCATGGGGCAAGGCAGCACCGGCCCCACGAGGAGCGAAGCCATATGATAAAGCATGACACCCAATTGGGTGTGTGAGGGCTCTATCTTCCAATAAGTAAGATTTTCCTAATCAGAACACATTCCAACCACGCCTTTCACTTTTCTCTATAGGAACAGCTACCCTCCATTTGCAGATATTATAGGGTCATATCTGCTCATGCAGGTATGTCCACACATAGGATATAGTACACCCTGCCTTAGGGCTGTAAAGCCTGCTGTAGCAGTGACTTACCTATACATCTTTCAGTATATGGGGGCATGGCACACACAGTTGTGTGCCATGTTGACTCTTTGGCAGTTTGCATGGTCTTGGTGAGGGGTCCCTAGGGTGGCACAATTTCTGCTGCAGCCCTAGTGGACCCTCATCAGTCCTGATGCCCTAGGTACCAGAGGTACCCTTTAATAGGGACTTTTAGGGGTTGCTGAAGTGGTGCCAATTATGCTACATTGTTAGGGAAAGAACACTGTTACTGGGAGCCTAGTTTGCAGGGACCCAGTACACCTTGGTCAAATTTGCATCAGAACCAGGCAAAAAGTGGGGGGTACTGCAACAGAAACCCAGTTTCTCACACTGGGAAATCAAGATGGTGGTGCCCATATGTCCCTAAGAGTCATCCAACAATGCTGAGTCTGATCAAAATAAGCTGCCCAGGCTGGAATTATTGAGAGTGTCTGCCAGGACATCGAGCTGAGCAGCACGGGAGGGGGTTCTTATGGGTGGGTGGAGAAGGTGGCCACCTCTTGGGACACACAGCTTTAATCTGTCTCAGACTGTACAGTGATGCTGGTGCAGCTGAGTGAACATTAAGGAGGTATGCAGGCAGTTTACCGGAGACAAGTCAATCACAGGTTGCTCCAGGACCCAACTATTCCTATCAATGTTGAACTTTTCTTCCGGGAGACTAGCATTGTTCTGGCTGATTGAGCAAGCTCTAAGCTGAAGGCCCTTCTCTACTAAACACTATCTGGTGTCTCTACTGCATTATATGGTATGGGAGCAGGCATAAGATATTACCTCAATTCAAAACTCATGATGACTCTTCGTATTACGGTAATTATTGTAATTGTATTTATATAACGCTTACTACCCCTGATGAGGCATTGAAGCAATTCACGATGAGCAGCATGCTACTCCAGAACCCAAGGTTAATAGTTAATCTAGTGGTTATTGTTGGTTATTGCAATTAGTCATGTGTTCTTAGGAAAAAATGCATGTATTTGCTCCAGTTACTTTGTGATGTGTTATGTTAATGCCAGTTAATGTATAATCATTAGTGGGGGCTAAATGGTTTAGGTGAATGGCTGGTGAGATAGATAGGCTGGTGGGGATTCAGTCATGTTAGTTTACAAGGATAGGGTATTAAAGAGGAGAGGTTTTGATCTATGAAATTAGACATCAACCAATTTCAGAATAACAATTAGAAGTCCTAAGGCAGGCATGAGATTGGGAGGACACTATACTCAGAAATAGAAGGCATTCATTGGATGGAAGGTAAGAAGAGGGTCACTGAAGAAAGAAAGGAGAGGAATCAAGAGTAAATGCATCAAGGCAAATTTTTCCGGCAGGATTTTAGGAGTATAGTGGGGAAAGTCTTTCTGAGATAGCAAGCATTTGGAGGACATAAGCTGCAGAAATAAACAATATTTTACATAGTGCTCCATATCCGAGGCATACAGCTAAAATTTGCAGTTCCCAGTGGACACATCATTTAAACATTAAGAGCCCCAGACCGTTGTGTGCCAAGTCTAGGGTAGCCCTTTTGAACATAGTCTGGAGTATCACAACCTTGGTATAGGGTCTTTATCCTGCATAAGGAGAGTTGGTGCAGAAAAGAGAAAAGGTATCATTTAAAGATCTTTCCTCCATATTCTGTAATTAAAGGTGTTTTTACTCACCCACTAAACATGAGTTATTCAGCACTGGCTGAGAATGTCTTGCTAATGGGCAGTCAGAATTATACCTTTTTTGTCACCTAATCCCATCCAAGTGTATGTTGTGTGTGTTTGTATATGTGGCTACTGTAGTATCATCCTCATTCGAGGTCAGAGGGTAGGTCAGAGTACCACGGACGCACTCAGCACAAAGCCTTTATTGAGTGAGCCTCGTCCTCGATACCAAAGGGGCCTTTGCCCACTATTTGGAGGATCACTGGGCCTGATTCACAGAACTAACTTACGTCAAAAACATAAAGTTAGTACTTTTTGGTATTCACAGAATGAACTTACTCATTTCGGTATTCACAGAAGTTAGTAGTCCTAACTTTAGGACTCCTAAATGCCTTCTGTGAATACCGAAAGTCTTAAAGTTAGGATTTTTCTCAGTTTAGGAGTAGTAAAGTTAGGACTCCTAACTTTAGGACTCCTAAATGCCTTCTGTGAATACCAAAAGTCTTGAAGTTAGGATTTTTCTCAGTTTAGGAGTCGTAAAGTTAGGACTCCTAACTTTAGGACTCCTAAATGCCTTCTGTGAATACCAAAAGTCTTGAAGTTAGGATTTTTCTCAGTTTAGGAGTCGTAAAGTTAGGACTCCTAACTTTAGGACTCCTAAATGCCTTCTGTGAATACCGAAAGTCTTGAAGTTAGGATTTTTCTCAGTTTAGGAGTCGTAAAGTTAGGACTCCTAACTTTAGGACTCCTAAATGCCTTCTGTGAATACCGAAAGTCTTGAAGTTAGGATTTTTCTCAGTTTAGGAGTAGTAAAGTTAGGACTCCTAACTTTACTACTCCTAAACTGAGAAAAATCCTAACTTTAAGACTTTCGGTATTCACAGAAGGCATTTAGGAGTCCTAAAGTTAGGACTACTAACTTCTGTGAATACCGAAATGAGTAAGTTCATTCTGTGAATACCAAAATGAGTAAGTGTATTCTGTGAATACCAAAAAGTACTAACTTTATGTTTTTGACGTAAGTTAGTTCTGTGAATCAGGCCCACTGTTTTTATTGAACACACACATTAGTGCATGAGTCTTTTTGCTCTCTCTTTTATATCACATTACTACACCTTGCACTGGGTTGAGGACCCTCTAAGACATGATAACCCCCCCTATTTCCAGTAGACTTGGTATGTAAACATATTGGTCCTCAAGAAATGCCACTTCTGAATCCATTGATGCACTAAGGCATGAAATATGTGGACCGATTATTAAGATTAGTGTGATTATACTTGATCCTGTAACATCTAATGTACCTCTACTATTGTTTTTCCTTCAAGAGACTTGGATCGTTTTGTCCATGAGCATCCCACACTGTTTTTAATGTGACATACACCTGAACCCCTATTAAAGTTATAGCTTTACCAGGTCTATAGTTGATTAAAACTCACTCTCTCCAATCTTCTCACGCACGACTGGAACTCCCTCAGTTTCCATTTCCTCACTGACGATTAAAAGACCTCCAGTCTAGCGCTGTCTCGTGGGGCCCGTTGGGGACTGCAGCACCAGCACAATGAGGAACCAGCCCAATGATAATGCATGCCACCTTCGAGTGAGTGAGGGCATTTGCTCCTACGAGCACACACTCCCAGTGACTATCACCAGACCACATGTGCGAGTCTGCATAGTCAGTGCAGAACAGTATACCCTAATTGTCACTACTGTTATATATGCATTGTACTTATAAGTGAAGCAGCGTGCTGGTGACCTGAGGGTTCCATTTTGGAAGTCCTGTTCCTGCGCACAAAATAGGGGTGATGCTGTTCTCTCAGACAGTTAAAGTGTATTACAAGAGATGCTGGTGGAGAAGACCTACACAGTGAAGTGAAGACAAAAGAGACAAGGCCCATATAGAAATTTGATTAGGTTCTTCCTGTACCACAGCCACTTGGCAGATGGTGGGGTTGAAAGGGGCTGCAGTCTGTAGTTCAGAAGGGTCTTTTAGGTAAAACCAACCTTTTGTCTATTTCCTGATCACTGTCTTTGTGGTTGTTCACAGCCAGGAGCAGATAGCAAAGACTTCTTTGTGCCTCTGTTGTGGCTGCCCCAGGCTAGAGCCTACTTTGCTGTGAGGAGCATCGCCACACAGAAAGGCTGTGTCTGCAGAACTGCATTGAGGTACTTGAAAACAAGAAACAATCCCAAACCAGTTCGCTTGCCTGCACAATTCTGAAAATAAAAATAAAAAGTGTCAATTTTCTGTGGAGTGAAGAGCTACAGTCTGGCCTCTGGCTTAAGATGAGTAGTTCACAAACAACTCGGCAAAAAGAATTAAGAGCAGGCTGAATTGAAATGCTGAGGATTCCTGTTTCTCGCCTTCAGTGTGAGGGCAAAGAAAGATTGCAGCATTGTGGTGGAAACACCTGGTCAATTTGTGTTCCAGAGAGAATGGAACATGGAAATGGAGCGATGGGCCAGTGTAAGAAGTAGGAATTCACTCCACTCACAGGAAGGCAGTGCAATGCTTGCTTGCCTGGCAGTCTGCATGTGGTGTGAAGGTTCAAGACTGGAGATCAGCCGTGTTGCTCTATTCAGCACATTGTTTATGAGGAGGGGAGTAGGAGTGCCCAGAATAAGGGAACTATAAACAAAGTTCTTAAGAGGAAGGATAGAAAAGCAGGACTTGTGGGTACTGCTGCCACCAAGATCGGCATTAGTTAGACACATTAAGGCATTCTTCCAAGCTGTGACTTTGTGCGTTTATAGGACTGCAGCACTGAATCTCTTTAAATGCACACAAATACCTAAAGCCCCTGTCATTTTTAAGTCACAAGTCGACCCCCTCCCAACTATTAAGAAATTAACATACCAACCATGGCCATCACTAGAGTTTAAATGATCACCAGGACTCATCCAGTTAACTCAAACTGGATCAGGAAGCCCCTTCTCTACTGTTATGCACAACTCTGCATGCCTACATCTATCAGTATACCATGGGCCTGCCATTCACGGGCCAAGGCTACCCTTCAACGGGCCCCAACATGCAAGTCACCCAATTTAAAGGTACTGTACTTTTCAATGGATAGTAAACAACTGTGCTAAAACTTGCTGTTTTACTGTTTCTAGGATTAATTAAAAATTACTAAGAGAATAGAAAATAAATAAACACAAATATATGGGATCAAAAATGTCTATCTGTTTAAAGCCACACAAATAGAAACCAATCAACAGCTACAACTCCATGAACATGCACACCACATCACCATATACAAGATGAAATACAAATAAAGACAAGTTACACTGTTATGACCTCTGTAAATGGTACTTTAGATCAGGTAAAGGTCTGACTGAATGTATTAGCACCTGTAGGTAAGGTGTGCTTAGTGGAGCGGGGATTAAGGTTTTGTGGTAACAGCCTGATGGAACATTCATAATCACAAGATGTGAGGCTGGACTTTACACAAAGTCATAGAATGCTAGAAGCCTGCTCATGATGTCTCTGTGAATGGATGCATTATTGTTTTTTATATAGCATACTTTATATCCTATTTTCACACACTCCTATTATGTGCAAACTATTACTCATATGTTTTGAGTTTTTGTGGGAAATTCTTTATCCTCCTTGTAATTTTGCAAGTGTAAACAAAGACAAATACTCCAGTAATGAAGTAAAAAGTATTTTTGTAAGCTAAGGCTGGTTCTACAGCAAATTCTATAACAACAAATACCCACAAAAGGGCTTTGTGATTGGGGAAGTAGGAGTGTCCAAATGACAAAATGCAATTTTACCCATGGCTCCAAAGATTTTGAGAGTGGAGTTGATTAAGCTGGTAATTAAATCAGAAACAGAAACTGATCCGAGGAGGTACAGAGCTCCCAAACCCCATTGAAATTTATAGTATATTTATCTCTGGTTAAATGCTATGATCACAAAGGTCTTTCAATGTTGAAAGGGTTTGTATTAAAAGAATAACTGTGAACCCAGAGCTTGCAACATTCCTTCTTAATATGAGGTGAAGAACCAACCAGTGAGGACACAAGGAATTGTCTTAAACAAACACAAAACATTTTCTGTTATTATCCTATGTCATGCTGGGTAAGGATAGCTGCCTAATGTTTCTACTACTTCTTTGGCAAACTACATCCAATTTCCAACGTGCCATACCTTAGCAAAATTCAGAAAAGTATTGCAACAGATCTGCTAAAAGAATTCACATCTGAAAACTGACTGCTATACAACCTTATATAAATGTTCAGGTCTTCTAGAAGAACAGAAGCAACCCAAGCAGACAATAGGAAATGCCTCATCATTCGCAATTAGGGCCAGCAGGCTGGCTTGATTCTATTTCACCTTTAGGCATCCTATGAGGCAGTTAAGCACAATGCTCAGTTGACCAGATTGAACTAATGGTTCAGGATCTTTGAGATTGCTTCACACTAGATCAGCTCTTTCCTCACTAAACACATACAGCAGATACATCTAGGATCATTAGAGTCCTCTCCTCGAAGACCACAGTACTGGGCCCCCCAGGATTTTACTCTATCCCTTCTACTGTTTACGTGTTACATGAGTCTCTTGTCACAACCATCAGCCCAATGTATGATCCATTTCCAGGTGTACACGTATGATGATCACATCTATATCTACCTTGGAGATAATTTATAGTGCTTCTCCAAAATCATCAAGTGTTTAGATCACATACAACAGTTGATTAAAACAAGATACTTGTGTCTTATTGATGAAAGAACTGAAACTTTGGTTCTGGAGGAACACAGCAATATATCTGATCTATTTAAATGACCATCTAGTGTAGGACTTACCTTTTCCACCACCCTAAAGTCCAAAATCCTGACACCCTCTTTAATTCAACCCTTTCATTCACTTCCAAAAGTAATGCTGTTGTTAAGGGTATCAACATGCATGCTCTGAAAAAATATCCCTCTGATTCAGCAGCCCTTAGGATTGAATTTATAAGATTCCTGGTCAAGGGTTGCATTTATCATTGTAATATGTCCTATACAGGCTTCTGAGTAGCTGACTAGCAAATTTCAAAGACTCTAAAATGGTGGCACTAAGATGTCCCCGGAATTGTGAAAGACAGCCCATAAAACACTCAATTGGCTTCCAATGGGGGCCACAATCAAATTTAGGACATTCTGCAGAACTAACAACCCACACTGCAACTACACCTACAGAAACTGGTCCTGTACTACTGTCCTAGCAGTAATCATTGTTCTACCTCTCAACACCTGATCGCCCAACAACAATTCAAGCTTCTAAAACATGTTAGTCAATTCTTTGAGCACATTTGGCAAAAACTATGCAATGTCCAGAACCCTAACTCAGAGCTGAAACAAACTACCTCCCACTCAGAAGACTTTATAAATCTGAACCCTTCAAGAATATATTTCCCTGAACTTGTCCTCTGGAATAGCAGGGGAGGAAGGAAAAGATCTGTATTGATGACAAGTACTATGTGGAAGTGTCAATACTTTTAAGATGGAGATAGTTCTTAAATAGTGCAGTTAGTACAGGTAAGAGTTCTGATTGCTCTCTTGATCAAGTCTTAGTATGCAACTTCAAGAAACTAAATATATAATGGGAACAGGCTAAACAATAAGTTTGATCACTAAACACACCTATTCTTGAAGACCCCAACTGGCACACCAACTTCAATGCTTCAGAGCATTCCTCTATGCCCCCCTACATCCAACACACCCCACTGACCCTGTGAAATTAGAATCCACATCACATCCTACTGCTACAATCTCCTGATCTAGACATCCTAAACAGAATCAAATATCAGTCTGCCAACACAATCTCACAAGAACCATGTCCTCTCATCCGAATAACCCATCTCCTACACACCAAAGCAAAGATTAATTCCTGAAAAGTTGATAATTGATCTGATGTCTCTAAGGCAACTTCTACATCTGCCCTCATCGAAGACTATGACCATGATGTTATTTCATTCCTGGAAACCGGATTCTACTCTTCCTCTACACTAATACCTTACTATTAATATAGAGAATCCTTTACCCTCCAGACCAGCACCAAACTTATAGAGGGTCCTTTATCCACAAGGAGGTCATTGAAAGCAAACTGATTAACTTAATAAATGTCTTCATGGTCCAATTCCTGAATGCAGGACACAACACCTCAAATACGGAGGTTCAGCATCTTACACAACTCACCTGGCAGCAAAAATTTGCTTTTTTTTAGTATGGTTTCTGTAATTATAGCATTGATCAACTCACCTCTTTTATGGTCTGCTTTTTCTGTGAGATTTCAATCTCCTGTTGGACAAAGACTAAGGCCCTGATTACGAGTTTGTGTTGAGGGAATTTACCACATGGTTTTAAGTAACAAACATCTCCATACAAGTACAAGTTTACACGGTGTGTTTCTATACCTGAAAATATCACATGCAATACTATGCACAGGATATTTTGCACCAGGAATATTGCAATTCGTAGCTTCACACAGAGAAAAACAGGGTGCATAAAAAAATTATATTCTTGGTTGCTGCAGAGGCTGCCTAAGGTCAGGATTAACGACCAGTATTTTCCTCCAGTCTGCTCCAGGTGGTCAATTGGAGGAAATCTTATTGATGCAATATTTTATACTGAAGCTTATGCTCACTTAACCTCTACAATTTAGGGGTTACATTCACACTGATACAACATCCTTGTACTTATGGCAGAGAGTCCATAACCACGTTTAGCTATAACACTCCTTCCATGTAATAATGCGTTTTAAGCAATCGTCCACTTTTTAAATATTTCTAACACTCAATAAATACTAGAAAATTGCACCTTTTTTTAGTGTTACTTGCCTTCCGTCTAATTCATAAACATTAACGATGGGTTAAATTTAAATACAGCATAATGTAACAAAGACCACTCACTCCTCCCTGTTCGTCCTACGGTAAAAGAGCCAATCAGCCAGTTTCATAGATTGCCTAGTAGAAGTTACATTGAGGGTGCGTTTCAGTTATAAAATATCCAATTGATAGGGAGATTGGAATACTTGATATCGAATGATAATTTATTTAGAATATATGATCATCTTTAGAGGCAAGGCTTACACATAACAGGCGCTCCACTAATTAATTAATTTATAATTGCGAAAAAATCATGGACCATTGTACACCTGTGAGTTCTAAAAATTAATTTGAAATACTTGAAATTCGAAAAGGTCCTTCCTGAGCAATTGAAGTAAAAAGAAAGGTATTAATACTTTGTGTAAAGGGCTTTATAGCTTTAAATTAGAATGATGCTCGTGTTCACAACAATAGAGAGTAAATATTTTTTCGTTTTTTTAATTTTTTGTAAACATTTAGGTTGTCATATTTTGAAGGATTGATTTAACAGTGAAAGATTTATACAGGTATACATTGTATGTTAGTAGAGTGTTAATCTTCAAGAAGGTGGTCATAAAGATAAAGAACCACCTAAACACTTTACATTGTTAAGCTACTGTTACTAAAATGCATGCAATTCTGATGCATTAAATATTGTTCCTTCCTAACCACCTCTTCAGCCAACACCTGAAGCTCATGCTCAGAAAATATTTGCTTCCTAAGGCGTTCTGCTGCCATGGTGTTTGGTTGAGCTGATCATTTTTGGGACATGCCTGTCTGAGGCAGAGCATCACGATGGATTGTCTAGTGACTCTCTTACTCACCCGAGGATTCAGAAAATAGCTACCAGAAGTTGATCCAGCGGAAGCAGGGTACATTTTATAATCATTTACAATTATTCAATATACCATGAATCAAACTATATAACCATTTGCTAAACCAAGAGTTTGGGTCCATAGAAACTCTTCAAACATTTACAAATCATGGGGTCCTCCGATAGATCTTTGTAGGAGCTAATAGGGACTCAGATAATTTGAGAGGGATGAATTTCCTTCATGAGGACCTGTAATGAAGAAAATACCTATCTAACAACAATAGTCCACATATATATTGTGTCAAAATATATCTCATCAAAAATGACAAACTAAGAATATTATCAAGATACTTTTATCGAAACTTCAAAATGAATGGTCATTGTACAAAACGCATCAGATTTATCAGTTCTTTTAGTAAATTCAAATGTAGTACAGGTAATATCACAATAAATCACAGTTCAAGCAAAAATCCATCATAAATCAATAATTGGCATGAGAAAGGGAGAGAGAGAGAAAAAGAAAAACATTGCAATTTCAGTATGCAATTCAAGGTTTCATACAAACCTAAGGTCAATGAACAAATGCACAGCGTGCAATAGTGTGAATAGCTAACCTTTCAGCCGAAAAGGTATAGATTGTGCAACATTACCAGCCGATGAGGTGCAAGAAAAATTCAGGAAAGTTCAGTTCGGGGAAATTTAGAGTTCAGACTGACAGCATGTCACGCCTGAGTAGTCAGCACTAGATGTGCAGGAGGAGCAGGAGCACAAGTCAAGAGCAAACTGCATCCGAATCTATCCACCGACCTTTTTCCCATGGGGATGTTATACCTCCGAATGGTCACAATTCCAGCCCCCAAATGTAGTTTATTCACAGTTTTACACAATTTTATTGTTTAGGATCCATGGTGTGATTATGGTATGATCATTCTCCAGTCCAAATTCATCCGGAACTCTAACGTAATTCTTTTGTTCATTTGTACATTATCAAATTACCTTGGAAATAGGAAGCACATTGAAACCTTTCATATCAATGTGCTTGCTTCTATTTTATGCTTGCACGAAGTTGATACAACTTTTCATAGAAAGGACACTCTAACCTTAGGAAGGAAACTCTAATGATAAACATTCATGACTGAAGCAAATAGATAGGCTTTTTAGAAATATTGAAGGACAAAATACATTTTTCTGTGGCCTATGTGAGGAAGAGAAAATAATACACTAACAGGCTTGAGGCCTATATGGAAAATGACAAATTCATCATTTTTTAATGAATAAAAACACACTATTATTAAAACGTATAGGAAGATAGAGAATGTATCAGAAACTATATAAAAGCATCATTTAAATTAAACTTATAAACAAAGTCTAAATACGATTTTCTAAAAATATAAGCAATCACTGTTTTTTTATTTAGATTTTCATGTTCAGTAGGAAAAAACCATAAGCAAGAATCATTTTACTTTCAAGCATTTTCATAATCATATTTCTATATTACAACCTGCAATTAATTTTTATATATATTTCTTAGTACATTTAGTAAGTTTCTCTCTCATGACATATATGATTTCTCATTACTCCAGTTTGCAAGCCTTCTGCATGCTTTTACGATGCAGCTTTTTATTAAAATGACCTCACTATTAGTCATAATTTATTAATAAATATTAGTTCACACTTGATGAGCAGACTTGATCAAGCAAAAATTATTCTTTAATAATTATGCTCCATCAATGTAATTACCTGTGAAAGGAAAGTAGGATCTGCTTCTTATGGTTACCCTCACTTTTTGCTTGATGTAATGCTGTTTTTGACTAGTCTGACTGGGATCCTGCTAATCAGGACCCCAGGCTATCTGCTTTCTCCCTAAACTGTTAGGTTATGTACTTAGGTACACCCCAGATTGGATACTGGGGTACCCTTGTCAATCCTTAGTGTATGGTACCCATGTACCCAGGGGATAGGTACCCCAGAGGTCTCCCATGGGCTGCAGCATGTATTATGCCACCCATTAGAGACCATTCAAAATGGAACTACAGGCCTGCCACTGCAGCCTGTGTAAGTTGGTGCATGCACCACTTACTTGAGATATAGGCTCACTATATCTAAGGGTCAATGCACCTAAAACCTATAAGTCACCCCTATAGAAGGCCTTTACAATCCTGAAGGCAGGGTGCTTGATTCTAAGTGAGAGGGTGCCCCTGCATGAGCAGGACACCCCTGCATCATACAGAGTCCATTCTCCCAGGTTGTCAGTGAAACAGCCATATGCTAATATAGAGGTGCATTACGTGACCGCGTGATGACCATCTTGAAAACGGCTGCAACGAAACCAATCGTGTTTTGTGTCAAACATGTTGGAATCATACCCCCACACCGGTAACCGGTGTGGGACGTATGATTCCACCCACCAGGAAGGCCCTTCGTGGGGCTCTCGGTGTTCCCCGTACCAGCCTTCTAGCTCTGGGCAGCACAAAATGGTTGCTGCCATCCAGAGACACATTCCTGCCCTCCTGCTGCTGGGCCAAGCTCAAGCAGGGGAAGGCAGAACAATAGGCATCCCGTCACAGGGAGGTGTGACCACCTCCCAGGTAGGATTTAGGGCCAGATGTACGACCGAAGGTTTTAGCGAGTCGGAATTTGCGCAAAATTGCAACTCGCAAATTGCGACTCGCTAAATTGAATGTACCTACACATCCTTCACGCAAATAGCGACTCGCAACGCAAAATTGCGAGTCGCAAATTGCGATACGCTAAACGCTCGCAGATAACCTCCGCGGTAGAAAACATGCATTTTGCATGCGCAATTAGCGTAAGCGATAGAAAGCTTGCATTTTGCATTCGCAAATAGCGAATTTGAAAATGTTTTGAAAAAAAACACTTCCTAGTTGATCTGAAGGACACCAAACCAGGAAGTGGTGTCTATGGAGATTCCTGACCAGAATTACAAGCACATGGCAAGGTGCAGCAGATCAGTTGAACACTGCTACACAGAGAGAACAGCACAGCAGGATGGCCAGCCAGACATCTGAGAAAGATGGCAAGAAGAGGCTGCGCAAACTTAAATTTTCCGACAAAGAAATTGATATCATCATCGAGGAGTGCTGCAACAACCACGAGCAGCTGTTCGGTTGGACTTCACATACCGTGCCAGAGTCTGACAAGCGGAAGATATGGCGTGACATGCAGCTGCATGTGAATGCCCTCGGTGTTGTGGGCAGGTCTATAGATGACATCAAAAAGAGGTGGTATGACCTCCGTTCCAGGGCAAAGGAGAGGGTGGCAGAACGGCTGAGGCAGAGGCAATGGTGGAAGCCACCCTAGAGCCAGAGTCAGTCGTTGGAATTGGAAGCCTGGACACATCCCAACCTCCAGCACCCACAGGTAAGTGAGAAATGAAAGCCATTGTATGTCACACTCAAGCCAGCACCCCACATGCCTGCACCACACACAGGCCAAACTGCATCTACATGCTCCGTCTACACAATGCACAGTTGGTGCATCATGGGAAATGTAGTACGTGACACAAATGTTGCGGTTAGGGACTGACATGAGTTGTGAACATAGTACCACGACAGAGATAGTGACTCAAATCATTTCCTTTATTTCTCCTTTTACAACATAGATACATCCTTGGGAGAAGAAGCAAGGGAGGAAGACACTGACTCAGAGCAGGAGCATGGGCAGATGGACCAAGGGCAGGGTGATCCCAGTACTCCACTCTCATTGGGGAGTGCACAAGGGCTTGATACAACTTGATACAACAGCCCCACAGCAGCAGCCAACCACATCGCACTCTGGGCACAAGGGGCAGGGTACCACGTTTGACCACGCGATCCCGGAGGCAGCTCCGAAGCCGTAGGCACGCTCCTGCCAACACCATGGCAGTAAATGCATCTCCTTCTGCTGGCCTGGAGGAATCCATGCTCAAAATCCAGCACCTGCAACAAAAGCAAATGAGGCTAATTAACTTTAAGTTGAGCAGGGGGTTTGACAGAATCACCAAACAAATGTCTGAGTATCAGGTCTGTATGGAGTGCAAAATGGATGCCATGACTGATGCAATTGTGCAGCTGTGCACAGAGCTTAAGCAGGACAGGGCACATAACAGTAGGATGGAGCGCAGCAGGTCACATGACATGAGCTCCATGACGAGGGCAATTGGACGTCTGGCAAATGCAACAAGCCTGCACAGCAGACGCACCCTAGCACTGCAGGTAGAAATGGGCCACTACAGTGGTGATGTGGCAAGGGGACTACAACAGATCACAGCTGCTGTGGAAGCAATGCAAACGAACCTGGTAGCTACAGGAGGAGGCACAGATGTCTGGCTATGTGGTCCCTGGGCCTTCTCCCCTCTGCTGCTGCGCTTCCCTCACTTGGTTGGTGGGCTGGTGGTCCAGGCTCTTCGTCATCCGAGTCTGTATCTGACAACTCCATGGGCAGGCCACGCCTGCATGCAATGTTGTGGAGTATTGCGCAGCTTGCCACAATTTTGCAGGCTGTCTCAGGAATGTACTGCAAGGCACCTCCACTCTTGTGTAGACACCTGAAACTTGATTTTAGTATGCCAAAAGTGCTCTCGATGACTGACCTGGTGCGTCTATGGACCCTGTTGTATCGCCTTTCATGTGCATTGGAGGGAGACAGGTACAGTGTGAGGATCCAGGGACAAAGGACATACGCACTGTCACCTGCAAGGGAATGTAAGAATTAGAGACAACATGCAGACAGACATTTATGAGCAAATACATCTCACTGTGGGTGTGGGGATTCATTACCTAGTAGGTATCCTTCATCAAAATCACCTCTTTCTAATTTCTGGTATATGCCACTGTGTCGAAAGATGTATGAGTCATCTGTGCTTCCTGGAAATTTGGCAACAATGTCTGTGATTATGTTGTTTGCGTCACAGACAACTTGGATGTTCAGTGAATGTGTGCTTTTCCTATTGCGGAATATGTATTCTATGCGTGATGGTGGACATATGGGCACATGGGTCCCATCTATGCACCCTATGACCTGTGGGAATCTTGCTGTTCTATAGAATTGCATTTTGGTATTTTCAAGTTCCTGATCATTCCTTGGCAGATAGATGTGTTCATGTATGTGGTGTAGTAGGGCATCTAGGAAATTGCGGAAGAAACGTGAAAGCGCACTCTGTGACACACCTCCAGCCATTGCAATTACGTCTTGAAAGCTACCAGTGTCCAATAGGTGGAGGGAGCACAACACCTGCACATGTGTTGGGATTGCATTGCTGCGCTGGGTTCTGCTTTCGAAATGTGGCTTCAGGGTGTTTATGAGGTCTAGGATGATTCTGCTACTCAGCCTGTACTGCTCATATATCTCTTCCTCAGTCTTCTCAAACAATGTCAGCCTGACTCTGAAAATCCTCTTCTGTCTCCGCCTCCTCTGTAGAGCAGCTCATATAAGCATCCTCCTCGCTATCATGTACAGGGCAGCCATTTTGGAAAGTTTCTGGTGCATTATGGGCCTGTTTTTATAGTTTGGGACTGGTTGCCACCTGTTTCAGGTTAGTGGTAAATTGCATGCACAAATGGCCCGTTTTGCGCATAGTCGCAATTTGCGAGTACTCCGTACATTCGATTTTGCGAGTCGCTATTTGTGAGTCGCTAATTTGGTAATGCTAATAGCGTTCGCTTTTTCTGCGACTTGCTATTCACTCGCAACGCTAATTTCGAAATTGAGAGTGCATTTCGTACATAGCATACAGTAATTTTTGCATGCGCAAATCGATTTGCGACCGATTTTGTGCATGCAAAATGGTCGAACTTCTGGCCTTTAGTGTATTAGGACTGGGTGGGTGCACTGGCCAACGCCTGAAAGTCTGCATGAGGGGCACATTTGGTGTCCCTGTGCGTAGTCCAGTTCAAACCAGTCCTGGGAGTCGTTGGCTCCCACTCTGGCGTGAAACTGGACAAAGAAAATGGGAGTAACCTCCCCCCATCCAGACCCTCCCCTGGGAGGGTCCCCTGAATCTTTCCAACCCTCTGCTGTGGGACTTAAGGGCTTACCTGGCTGTAGGACCTTAGATTTGTCGTGGACAAGATTCAGAATTGAAACCACTGGACTTCGACCGTCTGGGCACTCTGGACTTCTCTGGGCTTTGTTTAGGCCTGACTTCATCTCCCTTCCAGTCTGAGGCATCGCCTGTGCATCCTCCAGGAACCTTCCAAGGGCTGTGAAGCATCTAAGACAGCCAAAGCCTTGAAGTGAAGGAGTCACTCCCCTGCATTCGCAGGCACCGCAACGAAGATGACCAGTCTGCAGATCCTGAGCTCCTCCGGACACTGTGGGCTCTGGAACTCAGGTGGTGGTTTTCCTCAGCCCCCGAGGCCTGTTCTCCTCTCTGACCAAGTTTGTGGCCAGCAGCTCGAGTGGGGGTTGCAATAACCGATTCCCTGGGTACTGCATCACCTTTGCAGTTGCAAAGGCTTGTTGACATCTTTGCAAGAAGATCTCCGGGCTCCAAGTAGCCCCAAGCACCTTCTATGACCAGAATATTTGGCCACACCGCATCGTGTGCATCGTGGCCTGCCTCTTTTGGTGAGCTGCTCGAGGTCCTCTTGCGACTCCTGTGCCATTGACTTGTGGATCCATTTGAGGGTCACCTTTGATTACCTTGGGCTCCCCTGATTGCTCGGGCCTGCCCTGACTCCCCTACTTTTGGTGAGTCTCCTGGACCTTGCTGGTCCGAACTGTTCACTTTCTTGATTTCCTACGTGGTTTGCTTTTGCCAAGTCTTGTTGGTGCTCCCGCTGAACACCGACCCCTCAGCTCTTGACATCCTTTGTGGCACAGCTCGTATTTGGCTCCTGGTCATCCTCAGCATCGCCTGGTTCCTACAGCTGCAGAGTTAAGGTCATCGACATCTATCCTGAAGCACCCGACATCGGTGGGCATTCATCTACCGAGCCATTGGTCACTCCCAAGTGACCCAGACTCTGTCCCCTCTGCTTTCAGGTACTCTCCATCAAGAATACATGTTTGGATTTCTCCGGACAGTTTCTCCTCCCGGCAGCGGCACTTTCCTGAAATCCTCCATTGGGTTCGACAGCGGTTTCTGACGCCACTTAACACCTATGCACCTGGCTTCCCTGGGATAGGAAACTTGGGTACCATGGTATCCACAGGTGGGGTGGCTCTCCAACCTTCTGTGTTCCCCAGGGTTTCTTCAGGGTCCACTGGTAAGGGTCCTTAATCCTTACAATTCCAACCGTGACTTGCACATAGACCTGTACGGAGCACGCGGTCGGGTTCACACACTGCACACGCACTCCGTGAGGTCCCTGTCTACTCACCTTGGGTGGTTCCTTGGGGTCCCAGCAATTCTACGTCCTCTCGACATTGTCCTGACTCGAGTTGTGGTTCTTATACCACTTTCTTAGTATATGGTTTGGTCCCCCCAGGGCCCGCTGTGTATTAGTGCTATTTACTGTGATTTCTTTGCTAAAGTATTGTGTGCTTTGTGTCTATCTCCGTGTGGGAGATACTGTAACATACTAAGTAGTGTTATATAATAAATACATATTTTTATAACTACTGTGTGGTTCTCTTTTAATTTAATCTATACTATAAGATTGCATTCTGGTCAAACAAGCTGCTTTACACTCCAAGACTAAGCCTGAAGGCTGCTCTCCACAGCTACCACTTGGATAGCTTTCTAAGGTTGTCTCAACTGCCTGTTTTAGCCTAGGGGAATAATATATTCCCACTGTGTATTGCTTTGTCAAAAGACGCACATGTACTGTATTTCTATGGGAGATTTTTCTGTACCAAGTAATTATGGGTGCAAATTTTTGCATGTGAATATACTAGCTGCTGAAAGTAGTTAAAACCCAAGTTTGAAATTTAGGCATTACTGACTGAATCAGACCAGAATTACGTATCCCCTTGGTTATTTCTCATTTGCTAGTGGACCATTAGGGTGCAACAAATAATAGTTTGGATTTTCCTGGCCCCGGAGTTACCCTTACCCTGGCCTATTTTCTGGATCACTTATAAAGAGGGCCTTAGGGTCATATTTAGAGTTTGGTGGAGTGGGAGATACTCTAAAAAGAGGCAGATCCCCGCCTGCAGCATGTCATGGGTCATTAAAATGAATGCACTCACAAATCAGCGGACAGGACATCGGTTACTTTTTGTGGATGTCCTGCATCCAGCTAAACCCAACTAAAATCTAAAGACATCAACACATTCCTCCTGAAATCATTTTAAACAGAGAAAAATCTACTGCAAGCTACTAAAACATTACATCTTTCCTACCCACAGTAAGTGCTTTTCCTGGACATTATTCTCTTAAAGAAACACGACATACAAATGTGTAAATCTTTCAAACTGAAGTGCCAGTCTACATGTTTATTTCTTTCAAAATTCTGACCTTAGTTCCCTCTCCCCATGCTAAGGATGAGACATGGTAAAATCTAGAAACTTTAAACATATTGATAGAGATTATTGTCAAAGTTGAAAATTCTAGACCAGTTGCAAATATTGAAGTATGTGACGCTATATAGCAACCTCCATTGTATTTTGTTCTGGGAAGGGAACATGAGTGTGTCCGATGTGTTTATGCCCTCTTAATTCCTTGATATGTTTGTACCTGCTTTCATTTCATGAACATTTTTGTCACAATACTGCCTGGGTTCACTAGCGCAACTTAAGGTGACATCACTAGACATTGGTGGTTGTTCCATCCACATCAGACCTACTTTGCATACATTGGGCTCGATTTTGATGGCTATCGGACCCCAACCGTTGGCTCTTCAGTTATGGTCCGACCGCCATCTTCTGCTGCAGTAAGACCAACGGGGCCGGACTGGCCGTAGCGGGCACCGGGCGTTTCCCCGGTGGGCCGGAAGGGTGGGGGCCGCTTCTGGACCGGTGGGGGCTGTTTTTGTTACTGGGTGCCGGTTTTGCAGCAGCCAATCGGCTCCCAGTAACAAGCGCGCACGCAGCAGCAGTGTTCCCGTCAATACATGCCCCCCCCACTGGGGCCGGTCGGACCCAAGTGCCCGGGCTGGTTTGCGATCCCAGTCCGGACCTGAAGACCAACGCATTATAATGCATGCGGTCGGAGGCAGCAGGCGGAGGGACCATCCAGCACTTTCTGACGGGCTCAAGGAGCCCTTCGGTGCGTGGGAAGACCTCATACACACTTAATGATGCCTGCTCCGCCGTCGGGATTTTGATGTCTGTTTCCGACAGCCATTCCATGTTGGTCATTCCGACATGAAAGGCTGTTGGAAAGCGACATAATGGGCCCCTAGCAGGGCCCCCTTCCCTCCTGGTCCTCCACATTGTGGCCTGACATCCATGCCACACAGTGCAGGGATGTTTGAATCCATTTTTCAATGGATGCTTATGCTGTGGGACTTTTCCGCCCGCCACACAAGCTTGCATTGAAAAAATGATGTTTCCCACCGCCCTATGGGTGGTCGCATGCAAATAATGTGGTCCAGCCTGAGACGCCTGACATCGTAATTAGCCCCAGTGTTGGGTAGTTCACTTAACTAACCGTTTGCTTTTGTACTTGTGGTAACTTTTCAAACAAAACTAATTTTTCATGTGTAAAATGACTGAAAGTGTACATTGGATTGCTTTGCGTCGTATGGGAGTCCATGCGACACTTTGACACACCTGGATTAAATGAGCCACAAAAAGAGACAGGTTGCTTAAATTCACGTCACATATATGTTGTGCAAAATTGTACGTGCGTGTGCATGTGATAGCATATGAAAACTAGACCTACTTGCTTTGAAAACACATGTTCTTGATCTCTCTTGGTTTTCCTCCATTGCTGAATAGTTTTAGATCATAATATTTGTTTGTAAACTATGTCATTATGTTTGAATTATGAATTTATATGCGAGCAATACCCTGCAGAATTGAAAGTTGGTGAAATTGGGGAATGATTGACAAATTGATGGCCCTTGTGGTGCCAATTTTAACAGGATACCTTTGTTTGTTCTTAAGACTGTGGTATAGGGCTCGTTTGCTGGAATGGTTTGGCATCTTGCCTAACCCTCAGGTGGTCTAAAGCATAATGATGGGAAAAAGACTGTTGGGTGCTGTAATTTGGAGCAAACTCTAAGGGGCATATTAGCAAGAACGGCGTTAAAATTATCGCCGCTTTAGTGGCAGGAAACTGCCGCTAAAGCGGCGATAATGGGCTTGATAATATGCCCTTGAGAATTCCAATAGAGGCCCAGGATCACAGCAGAACATGGGCTTCTATTGGTATTCTCAAGGGCATATTATTAAGCCCATTATCGCCGATTTAGCTGCAGTTTCCTGCCACTAAAGCGGCGATAATTTTAACGCCGTTCTTGCTAATATGCCCCTAAGTCCCTTAATGAATTTGAAATTTCCATTGTTGAGGAACTCTAGGTCTCAGCATGACTATTGTATCAATAATTTGGAAAGAAGGCCAGCCATTCCGTCTGATTGCTATCAAAAGCTATCTTGATAGGATGTTCCCAAGAGTAAAGTTTATAGAAAAAAATGGCATCTAATTCTGTGGTATTCCATATATAATAATGCAGCTAAGGCCTTTAAATGAGTCTAAGGCCTTTAAACCAATGGTGTGGCATTAACTAAGGCTGCATTTGGGCTACTTTTAGTTGCCTATTCCTTATTTGTGCCAAGCTTCCAAGCAATGTTCTCATTTGTTTTTAACAAGTCTCTTTTTTTGTTTTATTCACCTTTGTGAAGAGAAGGATGGGAAACATATTGTACTTTGGTTCTTTCAGGCCAATTAAGTAGCTAAAATATTTCTATCTAGGGACATGATTCGCCAAAATATTTGTGCACATTAACTTAGCTTACACGTTCAAATAACCTTTTTATACCCGTAACTCCACTTTTGCTTCACAAAACACAGTGCCCAATTCACAAAGATAAATTTGCACCTAAGTGCAACACTAACTTTTTGCTACAAGTAACTTCACTACCATATTTTACGTTAAGGCTGCTTGGCAGACATGTTCATCACTGGGGCAAAAACCTATGTCACAAAGATGGAGACCTCCGCTACAGAGTTGGAGCCCTGCACCATCTAGCTGGAGTTGTCTGAATGGAAGGTGTTAGAACTGGGATTCCTGGTTGGCTGAGGTATGCACCCAGGCCAGACAGGAACCACTTCTCTAGTCAGGTTAAGCTAGATACATACTACAAGTTAACCTGTGCTCACCTTCTGGTAGCTTGGCACAGAGCAGTCATGCTTATCTAAAGAGGCAATGTTTAAAGTATTTGTGCAAAACACACACACACACACAGTAACACAACGAATACACCACAAAATGATTCCACACAGGTTTAGACAAATAAAGAATATTTATCTGAGTAAAACAAAAGCAAGATGAAAAAGTAGAATCAGTATATGTCGAGATATGAATTTTTAAAGATTAAATGCACAAACAGTGCTTCAAAGTCACTAGTGGTTAAAAGATTACTTGATGTTGCGAGAGACCACTGCAAATCCAAAGTTCAAGCCGACCGCGATGGAGGGCAGTCCGGTTACACGACCCATGCAGGGCTTGCTGAGAATGTTTCTTGAATGGAGCAAAACATCAATGCTGAAGTCACAACACATCACTCTTTTCCATGCAGTCGGGTCGCTGCATCGTTGACGAGCTTTGCAGAGGTGAAGTCAGCGTGTCATCATTGAGCTGCTCAGAGTGTCATCGTCGGGGCACACAGGCTGTAGAACCACTGCCATCGAACAGTCTCTGTGTCGGCGTCGAAGGGCGATGCATCAGCTCTGATCGGTGCAAATATGATGATACGTCGGCTTTGTAGCAAAACAGCTGCAGAACCCACTTCTGAGGCCCAGAACTTGAAGAGGGCACCTCAGACAAGGGTAGGACTCATAGAAGGTAAAGTCCAGCAGCACAAGTAGAACTGCTGGAAATCGTTTGTGTTCCTGAGACTTCTAAAAACAGGAAGCAAGCCAGCAAGCCCTTGGAGATTGTTGCTCAGATATGAGTTTACCTTAAATAAATGAAAAGACAAGAGGCATTTGGCAAAACAGGAACAAGTTGGTTTATTTATCTGTTGTGGCCGGGACATCCTTGACAAGGTGCATCTGCTCAAAGTCTGTCGGTATACAAAGTTTTGACTATTGTTATAAACAGTTCAAGAGGTACAATAAAGCAATTTCTATATTCCAAAAAAGCATCCCAGTTGTAAATCAACAAGTGCGGTCATCTGATAAAAACACTGATTGCTCACGACCTCAGGGAGAGCTAGTGTGGGCCTCTGTGTATGTGTCTATATGTCTGACATGAGGAGCGCGTGATCACTACGTGTGCTGTGCATGTTAAGTCCTGATTAGTTGAGTGTTTCTATCTCCATGGGGTATCTAGCTTTTTGGTATTTTGGGGGGAATGCAAGCCCATGGCCAAACCTGTTTTATTGGAGCCAATTCCCTCGGACCTGTTTGTGGTGCAACTATCTATACCTGGGTGCGTGCTTGTCTTTAGGTTAAGAGAGATCCCACCTGTGACCTGTTATTTGATAGGTGTGGGTCGTCGGACTTGTCTAACCACGTATCTCTGACTCGAGGTTGATGGGGAAGTCACCTTGGGTGAGTCTGACAGCAATGATGTGAGCTCATTAGAACTCCTGAAGATAATGTGGCAGTTCACCGGTATCATTTTTATCAACTTCCTTAACATTGTGCATTCAGCTGTCATAGCAAACATTGACATTGTTCTTACTGGTATTGACACGTTTATATTTGTTTATGTCATAACGTGCATTGACATTGTTCTTACTCGTAACAGTATTGTCATTTGTGCATGGATTATGACATATATTGATATCGTCATTGCCTGTGTCTGCGCTGCTGTCCGAGTACAGGTTATGACATGCATTGACATTGCATTGACAGGTATTGGCATGGTCATGTGGGCACAGGTTATGGAATACGATGATATTGCATTTATTGGTATTACCGTTGTCGGGCCTGCATATATCATGATATTCATTGACAATGTATTCACCCTTTCCAACAAGATCACTTGGAGGGAAGGCAGAGTCCAGGTCTCCTTCAGCAGAGTCAGGGAGCAGCAGACAGCAGGGAAACAAGCAGAAAAGCAGTCCTTTCAGAAAAGCAACCCAGTTGAGTCCATTAACCAGCACAACAGGCCTTCTAACAGAGGTCCAGTTTAAGATCCAGAAGTTTCTGATTTTAGGGGGTCAGAGACCTAGTACTTGTACCCAAAACTGCCTTTGATGTTAGGGGTGACTTCAAAGCAGCTCTCTGGAGTGCACAAGGATCCCTTTCATCCCAGTCCTGTCTGCCAGGCTGTCTGTGGGGGGTAAAACAGTACTTTTTGGGTGGGCAGGACACTACCTATTGAAATGTGTCAGCCCCTTCCATTCCTCCCTGCCCAGGAAGACCCATCAAAATGCATATGCATGCAGAAGAGTGCTCAGAATGCAGATGAACCTCACCTTCCTGTGTTTGAGGCTGTCTAGAGGGAATGCACAAAGTGTAGCTGTCACCCAAACCAGACATGTATTGGAGACAGGCTGCAAAGTACACATAGATATAAGCACACAGAAATGTCCACTTTCTAATAGTGGCTTTTCTAAACCTGTAATGTTAAATCCAACAACCAGTAAGGAGAATTTGTCATTACCATTCCAAACATATGAAACATGAAAAAGCTACTATTCTGTGATCAGGAATTACAGCTTAAAAGTGTATTAAGGAATTACTAATGCTATCATATGAAAGGAGTAGCCCTCACAGTAGGGAAAAACAATATAGACTGTTTGTCACTATCAGGACATGCAAAACTTCACAGTAATTGTCCCACCATTCATTTACACAGCACCCTGCTCTTATGGCTACCTAGGGCCTTCTTTGGGGATGACGTATGTTTAATAGAAGGGGAGTTTCAAGCTTGGGAAGAAGGTTTAAATGCCAAGTTGAAGATGCAGTAAACAATACACACAGGCACTGCATTGGCAGATCTGAGACAGGTTTGAAAGGCTATTTAGTTGGGTGGCACAATTAGTGCTACAGGCCCACTAGTGCATTTGAAGTACAAGCACTGGGCATATGAAATACCACTTTACAAGGAACTTACAGGTAAATAAAATATGTCACACAGGTGTAAGCTAATTATACCATGTTTGGAGGAGAGAGCACATGCACTTTAGCACTGGTCAGCAGTGGTAAAGTGCCTAGAGTCCTAAAGCCAACAAAAAGAAAGTCACATTCAACCTGCAGGATTCAGACTACCATGCTAAAGGCAAAGAAGAATTTGCTTGAGAAGACAGTGATTGTAGTTACATTTATGGTCAATATTACCATTCGATGGTCTGCCTCCATTCATACGCAGTGGAGCACAAAAGGCAAGCTTTTGTCAGAAGGTCACAGACTCTGACAATGCATTGTGGATAAGACATCCATTGAGAATAAAAGTCAGGATATGAAGGAGCAGGTGAAAGAAACGTTCTCCAGGATTCAGGTGGCAAAGGTTTTTTTGGGAGGTGCATCAAGATCCTGTCTCTGTCTTGCATTATTTGACAAGTCTGTCCTATCGAAAATGCATCCTTACCTGCTATGTGTCATGCCTGTTGCAGACAACCCTAATGTAAGGCTAGACAGGAAATACCCTATTTATGTTATGTTGTTATGTAATGTTACACTTATTTGTAGAGCGCACGTTCACTGGGCGTTTACATGGCATTGAGGTAAGAGAAGCATTGTGCATAACATACTAACTACTTATAGGGTAGTCTAAAAAGCCTAGTCTTCAAGAGTTTCCTAAATGACAATAAATAACATCCAGATGAGGGGGACAAGTACAGAGAATCTGGAACTGCCAAGTTTCTTTTTTTTAAAAGGAGGGATGATGAGAAAGTACAGGTGCATAGATCTTAGATTACGGGTGGGTGTGTATTTTTGAATACGGGTTGAAATGAAGGCAGGACTGCTACTCTGTAATGATGTAAAATTAATGCAGCAGGCCTTGAAGAAGGAACACTCTTCTACGGCACCCAGGGCAATTTTCTCATCATGGGAGTGATGTGGCAATTCATAGACAAATTCGCAATAATCAGAACTCTGAGACTCTTGACTAATTTCTTGGGTTGGGGGGGGGAGCCTATTGTGGCAAGCCAAAATGTGGAGTTCCACAAATCATGTTACCTACTAGTGATTAGGGGTGGGCAGAACTTGTGGAGTTTTACTCTGCAGAATTCCACAGAATTGCATAAAAACTAAGTCTTGGCGGTGAACTCCCCTCCGCTCATGGAGTTTGCGGAGATTTCTGCACTCCACGTTATGCAGAGCTCGCGGAGTTCCGGAAAATTCCGGGAGCGGAGTTTTTTTCCTCGCTCGCGTTCGTCAACATCAAGTTGGTGAGCGCGAGCAAGGAAAATTCACCTCCCGGTGAGATTTTTCCTCGTTCGCGATCGTCAACATCAAGTTGGAGAGCGCGAGCGTGGAAAATCAACCTCTCAGCGAGATTTCTCAACACAGGCGGTCAGATTTATCATTGCGAGTGGTCGTGTATGCTTGCGACCGCTCGCGTTGAGAAACTGTCCTTTCGCGTTCAGAAAGCTGCCGCTCGAGTAAAAATCAACTCAAGCGGCAGAAAGGAAGCAGCACCCGCTTGCGCTGTGCATGGTGCCTTTCGCGATGATTGCACAGTGCAGACAAGCACCTGGCACTGAAAATCACTGCGAACAGCATTTATCCAACACACTCCGCCGCTTGCGGAGCTCCGCATAGCTCGGCAGAGTTTTTTTTGCACTACACGGAGTTCCGCATAGCAGAACTCCGCGAACTCCGCGAACTCCGCCCAGGCTTAATAAAAAATCATCGGATTTCCGCAAAGTTTCACCCACCCCTAATTAGAAGGATTAGGTTAGGGTACTGCGCTCTTTTTGTGGTAGTCTGAGGGAAGCAGTGGGGAGCATAATGAAGACAGTTACCACCAGCACAGAGACAAAGCAGTTACAAAGGAGCACGAAGCCCGGATAAGTGTCAAGAGGCTCAACGGCACACACTGAGAGGGCTGATTGGATGAAGCTGCGCCCCCTCAAGAGGATTGGTCCTCAATTTGCATTTTTCTTCAGAAATGGCCTGCATTCTTTGCATTTGATGACATCAGAAGTAAGCATTTTGCAGAAGGAAATATTGTGCTGTAAATTTCTTACCGTCATGATGGCTCCCACCGAACTCCAAACACAAAGGGCACCTGACATTCCAAGCACAGACTGGGGTGATGGCAGGTGCAAGACCCTTTCTCCTGATTCCAAGATAGGTCTTTAGGGACAGTACACCTCTGATGGGTGTACAGTACCTCTCTCTGGATGCTTTCCTACTCCCTGCTGCCCCTGTGTAACCTCCTCCCCAGGGCTGATTCATCCTCTCCATGCCGCACACACTCAGAGGAGCGCGGCCTGTAACTCTGAGGAAATCACCTCAATCAGCGGCAACAGCACAGGGGGCTTTGGGAGGCACACCAGAAGCAGAGCAGAGAGATTGGGAGGAGAGAGAAGGCATCACACACTCACCCTCCTCCTCCTCCTCTGCTCCGAAATACACCCCCTCGGCGGCTTCTGTCCTTTGCAAACCAGTAACAGTTCACCTTAAGTGGAACAAAATTAAATGTCTCTGTTTTTAGTATATGCCGTACCCAAGAGTGTGCCTCTGTTGGTTACCGATGAGAGGGCATGAGACTAATATTAAAGGATGAATACAGATGCTGCAGTCAGTATCCAGCTGCTTGTAAGTTTATATCACTTGGGACACTTTGAACTTGGGGGCATATTAGCAAGAAGAGGCGATAATTATCGCCAACCCCCTTTAGCGTGAATTTTTTTATCGCCGCCAATCGCCAGAATCTATCTCCGCATTAGCGGCATATTAGCGACACGTCGCTAACAGGCAATAGCTACCCTTTCCGGCGGAAAGGGACGGCGATAGATTCAGCGTGACGGCGATAAAAAAACGCACGCTAACATGAAAAAAGTAACGATGGGCCAATCAGCGATAGAATCCGCACGGTAATCGGCACCAGGCTTGCATTTAACGCGTTCAGCGGGAAAAATGCACTATAAAAGGCCCGCCAAGCAGGGAAAAAAATGGAAACTACCAGAGGAGCAATGGAAGAAAAAGCTGGGACCAGTGCAGAGGCCAGAAACAACCCCCCAAATACCCAGGAGGACCAGGCAGAGACCCATGTGAAGGCCAAGAGGAAGAGGAATCCTAAGTTCAGCCCACTGGAAAACCAGGTCCTGGTTGCGGAGGTGACACAACACCAACAAGAACTGTTTGTCAGCTCCACAGTGACATTGGCAAGGAAAAAAGATATATGGCAGGACATTGTGGCCAAGGTGAATGCCGTTGGAGAGAGGAGGAGGACAGTGGATGAGTGCAAGAAGCGCTGGCATGATGCAAAGAGCAAAACCAAGAAGAAACTAGGAGCCAACCTTAGAGCAGCGAGACACACTGGAGGTGGCAGTCCAGCTCCACAGGAAGAGCTGGATGAGCTGGAGGAGCAGGTGTCCCGAGTCATCAGTGAGGAGACTGTTGTTGGAGTTGCGGGCCAGGACAGTGCTGAATGTGAAGATACACAACAACACCAGGGTGAGCATCTACCAGGGACAGGGGGACGGGGGTGGATGGGCCCAGTGGCACCCATGTACAATGAAATGAATTGAAGTGCATACCCACATGTACTGTGGGACATGTCCTGGATACCCCTGTCCATGGTGGCATAGGGACATATCACCATCCTCAAACAACACATTACACCACACACAGGGCCATAAGATCAAGAATGACGCTAACATCATCGTCGCTACAGCGGCAGGAAACTGCCGCTAAAGCGGCGCTAAGGGGCTTGAGAATATGACCCATAGAATTCCAATAGCAGGCCAGGTTCACACCAGAACCTGGGGCCATATTAGCAAGAACGGCGATAAAATTATCGCCGCATTAGCGGCAGGAAACTGCCATTAAAGCGGCGATAAGGGGCTTCATAATATGCGCTATAGAATTCAAATAGAAGCCCAGGTTAGATGTGCAGGACATCTAACCTGGGCTTCTATTGGAATTCTATAGCGCATATTATCAAGCCCCTAATCGCCGCTTTAGCGGCAGTTTCCTGCCGCTAAAGCGGCGATAATTTCATCGCCGGTCTTGCTAATATGGCCCGTGGGCTTCTTTAGGAATTCAATAGGGCATATCATCAAGCCCCTTACCGCCGCTTTTGCAGCAGTTCCCTGACCCTAAAGCCGCACAAATGTCATCTCCTTACTTTAAAAAGTGGCCATAGATGGCTTAAGTTTCACACTGCCACTTCCTTGGTAACATGCCCCTGCCTGGACAGACAGCCACAACAATTGAAACAGACTAAGAACCACACTCACAACGGGTCTCCCAAACGGAGGGCACACAGCAATGCATGCCAGAAAAAACAGGAAGGACGACATGCACACCAGACAAATCACAACAGACAAAGCCACAAGGATGTCCATGTGTACCACATAGGGCAGCACATGTTGAAACAGCAAGTAAGCTCTCCTTGCTAATGTGCCTAAAGTGTGCCACAATCACTCCGAAACATACCTTCACTAACAACACGCACATGTGCAGTACCCTGCAATCTTGCGTGTCTGTGAGCAACACTGACAAGGCAAGTGACAGTGCCTGATGAATAGCATGCCTGCAGGCCCTACGTATTTACATGTATCAGGCCAAATCACTGAGGTGGCTGAGTGTGGACTACACCCTGAAACATGCAAGTCACACTCTGACACATCCTTGTGTACATACAACTCCTGACGTGAAGAAGAAAATCCAAGTAAAAAAATGCCCAACGTACACAACTCTGACCAAGACTCACATACCACCCAGTTTGCCACAGCACCTGATCGTAAATGCACAGAACTCGAAGGCTCACACCTGAAAGGTAGGATGGGCAGTGAAACAAAGCTGTAGGTTCCACCAGCACACAATGCAGTGCATACACAGACCGATCTGACCCCACCAACAATGACTACTCTGTGTGCAAAAGTGCATTACTCACACAAATGAACAGAGGACACAAATTGGGATGCCTGTGTGTAGATATTGTCCCAAGACTTCAGTCATGTCTGGAAACTGTGGGCCATATTATCAAGAACGGCGCAAACATTATCGCCGCTTTGGCGGCAGTTTCCTGCCGCTAAAGCGACGATAAGGGGCTTGATAATATGCCCTAGAGAATTCCAATAGAAGCCCAGGTTCTGGTGTCAAGGACATCAATCCTGGGCTGCTATTGGAATTCTCTACGGCATATTATCAAGCCCCTTATCGCCGCTTTAGCGACAGGAAACTGCCGCTAAAGCGGCAATAATGTTTGCGCCGTTCTTGATAATATGGCCCTGTGAGCTCATAATGTACTACTACAACTTCACATACGCAACGTCCTCAATATCATAACCATCCTGCAACAAATAGGCATCTCCTCAAAAACAGTATGAATTGACACTGTCCTGCTGTCTGCTAGTCTAATCATCCAAAGCACGATTGTACATGACAAACACTGCTAAACTGTATCTCCCCTATCACATTTCAGAGGGAGAGACAGCACCTCCTGGACAGCAGCCTGGCCAAACCTTCACTGATGACCGGGATGGTTACCACACCATCGATGAGGAAGCCCTGCAACGCCTGCTAGACTGCATCAACACCTTACCTCCAGGAGCAGGGCAACCCAGCAGCATTGTGCCAACCCCACCCCCTGCACAAACCAGCCAGCAGCAGGCACCTCCCGCCACAGCTACCTCCCAGGACCCCGAGGCCACAACCCTGGCCTTCCAATGCTGTGTTGTAGAGCTCCAGCGGGAGGTGGCGGAACAGGTGCGGGTGGGGTTTGAGCACCTGGCGGACAAACCTGAGGCCATACGTGGGTGTCTCAGTCCCATCAGGGACCACATGCAGAAGATCACAGACACCCACATCCCCTTCAATGCCCTCCAACGGTCCATGGCTGACATTGTTGGAGTCATGATTCAGAGACACCAATCACTGTCTGCTCAGAGTGGCTCCAGTAGTGTCAGCCAGGATCTGGCCAACATCAGTCGGATAATGGAGAGCATGGAGCGGGTGCAGGCCCAAGACATGGCTGCCAGGGCTACCCACAGGCGTGAGGTTGCTGGGATCTATCAGGCCCTGCACCAGCTCATCGCCTCATTGCTGCCACAAGGTTTGGTGCAGATGCCTGCTGCTGCTGCCTCCACATCCTCAGCTCCACCACCTGAAGTGTCAGTGCCTCACAGTGCTGCACCCACAATACCACCACCCACATGTGAGGCACATGACACATCAGATGATGGAGATGAGGATGATAGTGCATTTTTGCTACTGAGAAGGCGGTAGCATCCATCTGTGCCAAAAGGCCAGTTGCCTCCTTGGTGCCGTGCTCAGTATCATGCCACGGCTAAACATCTTGCACTGTCTTCCACTGTCCCCCGGAAATCACCTTGGGCCCCCACATGGACTGCCATATCACTCTTTTCCTTGCCAATGCCACTGCAATCAGCCTGTGGAATGAACAAGGCCTCTTCCCTTGGGCCTGTTACCATTAAATGACTCTGTCTTGCCCTCCAACGGGCATCCATGAAATGTGGGCATGTATGGCCAAGCACTGGTCCAGTATTCATCCCCTGAATGTAAATAAAAAGGATTTACTCACACATATGTGTGTGGTTCTTGAACAATCAAGTATCGAAGTATGTAAAAAGTGTTTGGACACTGATTCACCCAGAAGGTACACCAAGGGAAATACGAGCAATGTACATGTTTAACCTGATACAGAAATGCAGTGAGATGGGGCTGTATGTGTGAACTGGTGGTGCCCCCATTGCACTAATACAACGATATAGCAACATACCAAGCAAGCCCAAATTCCCATCTTGTAAAGTCATGTATCTGTAAATGTCCAAGTCCGTTGCTGGCCACGGGTTGTGTCCTCCTCAACACTTGTAAACTGAAATGTCATGTCACATCCACTCACACACGACGTGGTGGATAAACCCTGTTGAGATGGTGCACATTGCACGTCACATTCAAGAGTCAAGAGAGCATATCCACACTGATGAAGACACGGAAGGGCACATGTCCACCATACACATACGGAACCACAATGTCTGCATCAATAAAGTAGAGTGGCACATAGGGGCCCACCCCGATGTGCAAGCCGTCTGTCTGCCTGTCCCTGTTGCCAAACAATGTAACCCCAAATATTACCCCCTCATGCTGTGACCACTGTGAGCGTATCGGGCAATGTGTGTAGGGATGTATGTGGCACTGCACTCAGCATACAGTCAGATGCACTGACAACATTTCAAGGGTGGCATCAGCATGAGTCAATGGCAGAAGTAACAGCTGGAACAGGTCTCCATTACACTGGCACTACAGGGAGCTATGCAACATTTCCCCTTGTGTGCATCTGAACAGTGTGCCGCCACCCAAACGTCATACTGGAGAAAGTCTAAACCTGACTAGTCTAGTGAGTCACTTAAGCCATGTAGGAGGTGTAAACTCTGTGGAGCAAAATACACTACTCCCACAATCACCTTGTGAGTAACGTCAATTGTGAAGTCAACACTTACTATCAGAATACTTTTGTGATTCAGGATACTGCTGTGCCATGTCCTGTACACAATGCACACAGAGTACTTAAAAATCATGGATGGTCCTGAGAGTGACCGGACATGTATTGGAACATATCTTGCAAAGGAAGCGGCCACACTGGCTCCACGCAGCAAGTGTGGCTATGTCTGTGCAATGTAGATGGACTCTGTGCCAGGAGCATCTGACATGCGGGTGTGTGACGGAATCTCTTGAACAATGTGCGTCCTTCCATCTCCATGATGGATAACAGTAGCTCACTGTTTTCACTTGCCATGGCATCATATTTGGTGAAGTGCAAAATGGGCTACATGTGCAGTCCAAATCCGTGAGTCACACAGTAGATGCTGAACGTAACAGACGACTGTCCCTATATTAGGAAGTGAACCCAATTTTACTCCCTGTCATCCATGCAAGCTCAGTGTGCTCACATCTAAGGTATCCGGACACAATCCATTCTGCCAGCTTACATGTCATGAGCATACTTAGCAATTTGAATGGATAGTCCAGTCATGGCAAAAGTTGCATACAATGGCATGAGCCACACTCCACAACCTCATCCCTGACATAAGTGCAAGCAGATATCAAAAGTATCAAAATATTTATTTTAACAGTATAAATAACCATGTGATCTAAACCTACACTTATCACTAAAAAACACTACTTACATCTAATGTAACTAATGAAATCTAACTTCCCTAAACTATCTACCCTAACTAATCCTAAACATGCAACAACACATCCTAGACATCAATCCCCCTCCCACCCTTAAGGCACATCACAAGACGGGACTAAGACAACTAAGCTATACATAAACTAGCTACACATGTAACCTACAGAAAGATACATTTTTTTGGTTTTTGTTTTTAATATTTTTTTAAGAACAGTAAAAACATCAACCCCCCACCCAAAGGAAAAGGAAACTTATCCCCAAATATGGATGAACAATTAAAATCTAATACCTACCTAAATAGCTAACACTAACTAAATTCTACACTAAAACTACACTACCTAACTAATAATTTACTAACCTAACACTACATGAACGAGGTAGCGAACATGGGGGGAGGGAGGAGAGGGGGATGGTGTCCAGCAGGTCCACCCATCATGGCAGTCCCAGGTGTTGGTGAATGTCCATGACCCGTCTGTTCACATCTGAGATTTGCTGCTGTATTGCTGCCAACGAAACCACAATGTCCTGCAGTGTCCTCTGGTCCCGCAAGGTGAAATGGACCACCTGATCCCCATTTGCCGATGTGACAGTGCCTTGGGTTGGGGGTGGTGCGGTAGGGGGAGGTGCCACCTGTTGTGACTGGGACACACCACTGACACCTGATGGTCCAGGGGGGGCTGTGTGGCATCCGTGGCATGCTCTGGTACCGCCTTCCACGTGCCCTTTCGACGTTCATCACGGTACCTCCTGGACATGTTGCGGTACCCCTTTGCCACCTTCTTCACATGCTGGTAACGCTCCTTACGCACCTCAAAGGCATGGATCTGGCCTGGCATCATGTTGACTGTAAAACATACACAAAGCCAAATAAGAGTCTGGTACACATTTACATTCTTGTCTGTGCACTTGTGCAATACAAGATCAACTTAACAGGCTAGCCTACACCACAGCGTAACCATATGAAGTCAGCAAGTGACCTGGACAATGGCATGTAGAAGCATGGATCAGTGAATACATGCTGGGGAGACTGACATTACAGTGCATGACATGGTACATGCACTGTCACTCACAAATTAGCCTGACCGTGCCCAATGATTGTGCCATTACATACACGGGCAGAGTGTGACATGTACAAGCATATTGAGTAGGTAAGCATCATCCCCCTGTGTGTAGCACCATCCTCATCCTCATCCTCAATCAATCTGGGGTCCATTAAGCGCACTACCTACCTGTGAGGGTCCCAAGGCCCTGGGGTGGGGGGATCAGCACCAGATCAGTTGAAGATCCAGGTCTTGAGGTCCGTCCTGAACATGTGCAGGGTTGTGGAGCGTATGATGTTCACTGGGAGAATGTTCCAGGTCTTGGCCGTGGTGTAGGATAATGCCCACCCTCCTGTTCTTTTACTGCGTATGCGGAGTACCCCTGCCAGGGCGAGGTTGGCGTAGACGAGGTTCCACTTGGGTATGTGGAAGGATACTCTCTCATTGTGGTATGTCGGTCCAATATTGTTGAGTGGTTTGTAGGTGTGGGTGAGGAGTTTGAAGGTGACCCGCTTCTTGCCGGGGATCCAGTGGAGGTCTTGTAGGTGTTGCTTACTGTGCTTGTGACGCGGTGTCCCGAGGACGAGTCTGGCTGCGGCATTCAGGACGCTCTGTAGCTTGTGTTAAAGGGTTCAGTTGTTCCAAGTGTATAGTGCTTTGCCGTCGGCGAGACTGCTGGTTATGAGTGCGTGGGTGACGGTCCTTCCGCAGTCAGGGGGGTTCCATTTGAAGTGCTTTAGGAGGATGCATAGGCAGTTGAAGCTGGTGGAGGCAACAGCGTAGATCTTGCGGTTCATGGAGAGGGTGGAGTGGAGGATGATGCTGAGGTGTGGTGCGTGGTCAGTAGGGGTGGGTGGGTTTCCGAGGGCGGGGGGCCACCATGTGTTGTCGCGGCGGAGGTGCAGGTTCCAAGGATGAGGACCTTGCTCTTCTCAGAGTTGAGTTTCAAACAGCTGTCTTACATCCAGGCTGCTACATTCCCCATTCCTTCCTGGAAACTGGTGTCTTCGGGCTCCTTAATGGGTGAGAGGATGAGCTGGGGGTCGTCTTCGAAGGATACAATGCTGAGCCCATGCTGTCTGACGATGGCGGTGAGGTTGGACATGTAGATGTTGAATAGCGTGGGTCTGAGCAGGATCCTTGGGCTTTTGCCAACTGATGTATGGCGTTGATTACTTCCTTGGCGTTGTTCGTGTTGGGCGGGCTTTCGTCTGTTAAGAAGGTCAGTTTGGTGTCTATTATGCGCTAGTGGTATTCCTTCAGGGAGCTCCTGTGGTTGATCCGACTGTCCTTGCTTTACTTGTTTTGCAAGGTTTCCCTAGTCATCTACAGGAGCCTCTGGCTTCTTGTGGTTCTGTGTAGAACCAGGCGGCCTTCAGTGGGCGTTGTTTAGCAGGGTGGCGTAGGGGTTTGAGCTTGTTAGCGCAGCTGGAGATCCTGCAGTGCAAATCATTGGCAGCGGTGTTGTTGTCGGTCGTGGCGCTGGGGGTGTCTTGGGGGAGGGTGGTGTTGAGGAGTTGCTCTGCAAGCTTGCTCAAGTTCTTTCGTGGTGGGAGCGGTGGGGGCTTGTGTGTGGTGGTGGTGTTGAAGGTGAAATTAACGTAGTGGTGTTCCGTCCAGGTGGGCTGGGTGGTGTGGCTGAAACGGATGTTTGTCCCTCCCGCAGAGATTGGCTGGAGGGTGTATCCAGCTTTGTGTGTGAGCGTGTTGACCAGCATTTTCAGTCCAAGTTTGGCGAGGTTGGCTAGGGGAGTGCTGGCGTCGGTGTCGTGGCAGTTGTCCAGGTGTACATTCAGGTCCCTGAGTAGAATGTAGTCTGTGGAGTAGATGGCATGGGGTGCGGAGAGCTTGGCGATGGTAGTTGAGGCCTGGTTGCGAGGTCCCGGTGGTCTGTTGAAGAGGGTGCCGCACAGCGTGGTCCTGGGGCTGGTCTGGATCTGGAAGTGGAGGTGTCCTGTGTTTGAGTGGGGGTCAATCATGCTGGATGTGGATGGCCAGAGGGGCTCCTTGTGTGCGATGGAGAGTCCTCCTCCTGGCCGGTGGGGGTGGTCCTTTCTCTGGATCTTGTAGCCTCGGGGTTGGCCAGTGCTGATGTCGGGGCCGGAGGTGGCTTTGCTCCACTTTTCGGTGAAGAAGGCGACGTTGGCCATGACCTCTACGGCGTGTCTGTGCAGGGAGCACACGTTGGTGATAATGCAAGTCAGGTATTCGGCCGCGTGTGCGTCGGGCGGTCCTCCGGCGTTTGCGTTGGTATTGTCGATGCTGGAAGATCTGTGGCAGAGTCTGCACGGGAACTCTCCATGGGTTGTGTTTGGCGAGGTTCTTTGGGAGTCTGTGTGTGTCCTCCTACTATGAGTGCTGTCAGGTTGCAGACGGGCGCAGACGGGCCTGCCTCAGGCGTGCACTGCGCGTTACCGCTGCGCAACGGCGCTGTGCCGCCATAATGTGGGGGAGGGGGGATGGAAGAGTGGCTGGGAGGCGGGAGCTGGGCGATCATGGGAGGGTTCACGGGTGAAAGCGGCTGCGGGAAAGGGGGTGAAACGCCGGGCTAAATGTAGGGAAGCAAAGTTTGGATGACCAACAACAGTGAGGCAAGTATAAGGCGATCAAACCCCAGGCAGGCACAATGCAGCTAATGAGAAGTCACACAGTGAAGAAAACAAAATAGCAGTCAAAAATAATTAATGGCTCTCACAGTCCTGTGACACATGCCTGCATGACAGGTACACTGCCCATGTGCAGGCATGTGTGGCCTCAAACACATGTGTGTGGTTCATCACGACTATGCCAACACAGGCAATCTAGCAGCAGAGTGCAAGGCCGTCTGCGAGAAGGGAGGTCTGTTCATGTGTAGAGAGGACTTACTTCTGGCATATGAACTGACCTGAAATGACAATTTGTGACTTTCATGTATGCCGCTTTGTGCGGCACACATGAGAGATACATTGTGGAAGAATGAGGTGCGTAAATGTGCTGGAAGGGCCACCCTGCTGTGCTCATACACACCATGTCAATGTTCAAATCCCATGTGGGCTGCACAAAGCAGGTCACGGGTACAAATCATACATGAGGAGCAAAAAGCATGTCTGCTCATTAGTCAAGAATACTACAGGGAGGTGATTGTTGTAGATTTGTGCACTGCAAACTATGATTTCCACACCTGGGACTCGGGGCCAGCCTCTGATGCAATGGGTTTTGCTGTGTTACGCCAAACACAAGCCACAATGCACGCCCCATTCACACTCAACACAGCGTGGCAGTGTACCTCATTGACAAGTAAGCGTTGATACACGTTGAATTTCTTAACGCTGCTTAGATCATGATGCTAGGCCCCTATTAACGATGCTACTTTGATGACACTCACGTTGACTGAGCGTATTGGCTGGAGGTTGAGCACCTCACTTTCAATGTGTGTCACTGGCTGGTGATGGGCAAGTCACAACTGTGAGACAGATGCATTTGTCCAGAGTCACTTACCGATTGGTGCACGCTGCTGACTTCCACACTACATCGTCACACTGTAGGCAAGGTAGCTGTGATACACACCCATACGTCATTCAGCAATGAACATCATGTGAACCAGACATCCATGCCACTGCAACATGCTAGTCAATTAAGTTCAAACTCACCAGTGGCGTGTGGGTCCTCAAAGCTGTCGATGTCCCCTGTGTGATTGGCGGACGTCCATCTGTGAGACATGTGAAGAAATATGTATGTGTATCAGCCTGGAAATCATATGTGTCTTATTCCTCATACCAATCATCTACATGACAGCATACGCGACATTACTGTAGTGTGGCATTGCAGGTTGACTACACAGTACATGATTGTGGCAACTTTGATTGCCATTGACACCAGACCTGTGACAGCTGAGTTTTTGGACTGGCAAGACTGCTATGCTTGCTTCCATGACCATAATCGTTGAGGCAGTCAGCCACAAGGCCCCATTACTCCATGTATCATGATGTTCTACATGCACTTTCTACAATTGAGTAGCTGCAGGTTGCAGCAAACTGTTACACAGGGGTTGTTTGTCTATGACAATCTGGAGATGTACACTTTCCTTAGTCCATTTATCGCCATCAAATACATTTCCACGCAGAAACTATGTCCAAAGGGCAGTGTAGCCAACAAGACACAAATCATGATGCCAGCTTGTTGACACTAGCTTTTGACAATCTATGGATAGTTAATGTACTCTCACACATGTCAGTCACAAACATTGATCTGCCTGCAAGCACATTATTTTACTGTGTGCCTGCAATGGCAGAACAGTGCTGAGTGTTGGAACAGCGCAGGGGTTGACACAGACTTGCAACAAATGCTTGACATTGTGATGCGTTGTTTCAGCTCTGATGTGCCAACAATATGCACAGACGCTTTGCGTCTCACACCTCAAACAACATCCATCTCTCACCATGTCAGTGGTGGCCCACACGTTGTTATTTTCATTCCTCACACTCTACGCAAATTGATGTGGATTTTGTACTTACCACCCTGTAGGCCTGTCATTACTCCCATGTAGTCCAGGAGGTCTGCCTCACGTGCCAGCATGTCCTGCCATCGGTGCTTCCATTGGCGCACGCTGCAGTCGACTCCAATGCACCGTAGCATTTGCACCCGCACACGCTCCCACCTGATCTTCCGCGCTGTCACATTGTACCCCTGCAGGATATGGCCGCCCCTCTCCAACATCAGTGGCAGATAATATTTAATTAGCCACAGGAAACCCCCCAGAGCCCCCTCGGACATCCTGCCCTCCCTGCCCACAGCTGGCATCTCCCGAAACACCTGTGACCCCAATGAACAAAAAGAAAACCCTCTTAACTTACCCCAACAACTATTGAATTACACTACCCCAAGACAGACACCCGACAAAATATGGCACATGAGACTATGTAACACACTTACTAAGTACACAACACTTCACAGAGACTAGACACAGGACACAGCAACACTCAGAAAACTCTATACTGCAGCACACACCACCAACACACCTCCAGCACTCTCAACATTCACCAGCAATGTGCTCAAAAGTGAAAGTGAAAGAGCAGAACACTACTCCAGTAGACAGGAAGCATGCAGACATCACTTCCTGTCTGTTTGCGGCCCGTTTTTGAGTTAGCAGCGAAAATCTGCACGCAAAGAGTCGCAAGGGTGTCCTTATTGAGTTAGCGGCAAAAATCGGCATGCAACGAGTCGCAAGGGTGTCCTTTAAATGTGGAAAAGTGTTGCGCGATGTATTTAGACATCGGGCGTGTGAAAAAAGAGAGAAATATTATCGCTTTGTCGTGTTAGCGGCAAAATCTGCACGCTAACAGCAAATCAATACAGTGATGCACTGTCTTAGTGCAAAAATCATGTCAGAGTACTGTAACAATATGTGGAAGTTGGTTGTCACTCACTTTACACCATGCAAATGATGTTTCACAACACATGTCACCCTAAGTGGCTATATTCTACACATGTCACATCATGTTAGCATAGCTCACAAGTGAGCCATCACTCAGTCATGCATTCTTTGAGTGTGCTACTCACCCATGGGGTACACATGACATAGGGGCAAACTTTCAGTCCGCTTCCAGTTGTCTGGGTACCTGCATGTGTTTAAGCTGATGTTAATGTTGCATAGTGGGTTGTGTGCGATGGTAGTTGTGGGTCTCTGCTAGATGTGAGGGAGCCAGGGGTCTGTGTGGGGCCCCAAATGGTTGTCTTTCCGAGTGGAGGAGGTGTCTTCACCCATGCCTGGTGTCCTTTTTGAGATGGCGTTCTGTTTGTTGTGTCAGTGGTGGTTGTGGTGCGTCTGCTTCGTCAATGTACTGGTCCACATACTTGTTGTTGAGCTTGTTGATCTGGACGTGGTCATGGCTTCCAGGCTACTAGCTACTGACACACAGATAAGTGTTTTGTACCCCATTTCACGCCCTATTTTCATATTTTACCCCATTGCACGCCCTAATTTCATATTTTACCCCATTGCACACCCCTTTTTCATGATTTGCCCCATTGCACACCCCATTTTCATATTTTACCCCATTGCACACCCCATTTTCATGATTTGCCCCATTGCACACCCCATTTTCATATTTTACCCCATTGCACACCCCATTTTCATGAATTGCCCCATTGCACACCCTATTTTCATATTTTACCCTATTGCACACCCCATTTTCATATTTTACCCCATTACACACCCCATTTTCATGATTTGCCCCATTGCACGCCCTATTTTCATATTTTACCCCATTGCACGCCCTATTTTCATATTTTACCCCATTGCACACTCCATTTTCATGATTTGCCCCATTGCAAGCCCTATTTTCATATTTTACCCCATTGCACGCCCTATATTCATATTTTGCCCCATTGCACCACCAATTTTCTGGTTTTACACCATTGCATGCCCTATTAGCATTTATTTGGACATTGCATGCCCTCTTTGCATCTTTTACCCCATTGCATGCCAACAACTAGCATCTCTTACCCCATTGCACACCAACAGCTTAATCTTTTAGCCCATTGCACGCACTATTTGCATCTTTTACCCCATTTCACGGCCTAATTTTTTAGAGATTTCACACTACGTACACACTCCTAATTAGCTTTTTTTAGCAATTACAACAGACTACAATTGTGCTATTCATCACAGACGACAACCTATTTAGGCAGATTTACACTTAGGAGACGCAACATTTTTACATTGGCTAGCCTACATTGCACCACGAAGACTCTAGTCTTACACACTTGACACACTGCAAAGCATCTCTGTACTGAGGAGACATTCCCAGCATCAATGGAGTTGTGTTCTTTTCTTTGCACATGTTGAGCAACGTCACACTTTTCAGAGTGATGTACCCATGCTGGACAGTAACATGCAGACAGGGTATGCGTGTATGAATTTTTATTGCCACACACCGTGTTATTGGTAAATTTGCTATGACATACATTGGAGGGGGACTGTCACAATGTGACGTGCTCAGTTGAAGAAATTGTTTATGATTCTGTTCCTTCGGGCAGTCCCAGCTGCATTTGCTGTGGGGTGTGTGCCACCTGCCTCTTCTTCATCATCTTCCTCGTCTTCATCTGGTGGTGCAGGCACTTGAATCCATGGTGCTTTGGTGCGCACACATATGTTGTGCAAAACACAACAAGCCATGATGATTTTGTTTACCATTTCAGGGCTGTACAGCAGGCTTCCACCTGTGATGTCCAGGCAACGGAAACGTGACTTTAGCACGCCAAATGTGCGCTCCACAATGGACCTGGTGCATCTGTGTACTGCATTATACTGCCTCTGGGCTTGTGTTGTGGGGTTTCGGAGGGGTGTCATCATCCACGGGCATAGTGCATATCCTTGGTCCCCTGTGACATGTGGGAGCAAGATGAATACATCATTGGTTGTGCTGGATGTGTTGTTGGTGTAGATGGTTTTGTGGGGTGTCATTTATGTTATGTTGTATCTCATGTTAGCCATGTGTTGCTTCTGTATGCTTACAAGCATGTTTTCAATTTCTATTGCCTCACTGTTGTTACTCCCTCCACCAAGCCAATTCAATTGTGTGGGCTGCTCGGTTGCATGAGTGGCTCTTCTCCCGTCTATCGCTGACACTAATCCACCCTCCTCACAGTCATTGCCATGTGAAATTTATGATGCAATAGGCCACACAAGACACAGTTTACATTCTGTTCTGCTGCTGCTGCCCGGCCGGCACCAACACACAACACATGCTGTTTCCTGTCACAAGCTGACACATATCAACAGTTATGTGCCCCCTCGCATGCAGGGCCCATTGAGGGCAGGAACGCTTCACCCACACCATCAACATCATCAGACGCAACACTTCCTGGACTACGTGCTCATTCCTGGCTTAGACTCCAACTCACATGCCACGACTGCTCCACATACCTTGTACTCGGTGAAATGTTTGCTGACATCAGGCTGGCCAGGGTCGCTACCACACTGAGCCACAAGGCAGGGCATGCCTTTGACGTCTTCTTTGCATGTGTGGACTTCGTCTAGTTCATCGACCACACTAAACGCACATGTGTTGTCCACTTACGCATGTGCAACCTTGTTGTTGTACCCCAAGCCACCGTTTCCTACATGCAGGCCACCACTGAGTTGGTAATGCACAGTCACCGAGGGGATGCTACACACCACCATCAACAGCAACAACCACAACACTGCAGTCGTCAGCTATGTCACAAGTACACAGTTTTCTATACATGTAGCTCCAACTGCGCATGCACCCTTGTCCCATTGTGCAACTGCTACATACGGCAGGCACTAAAGGCAACCTCAGTCAGCACCAACATCAGAGTTGGCTGATGCATCTGTGGACACATGTGGTGGAGCTGGTGCAGGCATTGGGATATTAGTAAACAGCACCACCCACATGGACCAGATGCTCATATTCACCATCAACAATACGCCCACACACCATACAGGTCTTCCAGGTGGGTTTCTGTGATTTGCAACAGTGATGATCTACAGCTGGGGCATGCTATCCACAGGGGAAACATGGGTCCTCCTCCTCGTAACAAAACATTCAGCATGTGGGATCATCTGGTGGGCCATTGCCTGCAGATGTCCCCACCGCAAATTTAGGTACCTAGGCCCCATATTTGGAACCTCCATCTCCATGTACCTACTGCTGTACACAGTGGCCTGCAGCTGCTTCGCCTGCCTCTGCATCCTCCATTCAGCCTTCAAATGGTTCCCCACATTGTCATGTGCAACAGTGTCCCACACAGTCATTGCCATCATGCTGGCCGACATATACACACTATATGCCAACATCTGCAGTCAGCTTGATCCCGACTGTCCAGCACAACACCTACACACTGGGACTTGTGTTCCTACTTTCTTTATGATTCGTGTGCCTCCATCGCACATACATGGTTCCCACCTCTCCCCACATTTGCTTAGGGGTGGCAGAGGGGCTACACCTTTGAGTAAGGTTGATCTACATATCTAGCCACAGTTCCCACAGTTCCTGGTGTTATTGTGTCTGGTATGTGGTGATGTTGTTTGACATGTTGTATGTGTGATTGTGACATGTACATTCTCACATTTCTTATTTGCATGTCTGTGATGTTGAGGCATGTGGTGTGTTACATTGGTACTTACCAACTAGTACTACATTTCCGTATGTACCATCCTGGAAGCGCTGGTTTATGATGGACTGTTGAAAGATGTAGGAATCATGCACACTCCCTGGGAACTTGGCTACGACATTGGTGAACAGTCCGCGGTGGTCCACTATTGCCTGCACATTCATGGAGTGGGTGTGCTTTCTGTTGCGGTATATGTGTGCACTGTCCGCAGGGGGCACAAATCGGACATGGGTGCAGTCTATTGCGCCCAACACTGGTGGCAATCCGGCTATGGCGTAGAATCCTTGCTTGGTCTCAAGCTGTTCCTGCACAGTGTTGGGGAAGTGAAGTTGCTGGGGTATCAGGCTGAGTATGCCATCCAAGACAGTTGGGAGGAAGATTGAGAAGGATGCCTGTGAGACTCCTCCGACTCTGGCCGTTGTTGGTTGAAAAGTCCCAGAGGCCAACTTATGCAGCACGGCCAGCAGCTTTGTCTGCGGAGGGATGTTGGTTCTCCGCTGTGTTAGTGGCGTCAGCCTGTGGGCTATCAGGTTCAGGATGTGTTCAATGGATGTCCTTTTGAGCCTGTAGTGGGCAATGACCTCCTCTGGTTTCAGGTCACCAAGGCTGAGTCATCTGCGCAGGGGCCGTCACCGTCTTTGGCGCTGCCTCAGTGGTGGTCCTGGAGGAGGTGGCAGTGGTGGTGGTGGTTATTGCCTTCGTGGGACTCCTAGCTGAATGACTAGTGCCTCCATGGCGTCTGTGGGTCTTCAGCTGTGTGTCTGGGCTGGTCTCCCTTATATGTCTCCTTTTATCACCAGTTTTTCAGTGTTTAGAACTGGTTTTTTCAGTTCTTATTTTCCTCCAGCTAAGGGGCCTTAGCGTCAGTTTTTTTATCGCTTCGCAGGTCCAGGACATCATTGGTAATAGTGCGATGGTGTGTTAGCAACTTTTTTCTTGGAATTTTGCGAGGGTACGCCTACTTTGCATGCCATTAGCGATAATTATCGCTGCCATGCACGGCGATAGTGAAAAGGGCAGCTATCGCCGGATAGCTGTCGCTAACGTAGGTTAGCAACATCTTGCTAATAGGGCGATAAAAAAATCACCGCTTTAACGGGAAAAAAGTCCCGCTAAAGCGGCGATGAGCCCTTGCTAATATGCCCCTTGTTTCTTTCTCTACCCCAGGGACAAAACAACAGGGAGCTGTTACTAGCAGAGAGCAGGGCCTTTCATATCATTTCAAAGCCATCTAAATCGCAATACAGTAAAGCAGAACATCTTGAGCTGGTTAGTTAATCAGTACTGCTTTTATTTGTGTGTATCTCTGTGAAGTGACATATTGGACTGATAGCTCTCAATACAGTGCAAACTAGGGGTGGACGCCGGTAAACTCTGCTATGCAACAGTGGGTGGAGTTTTTGCCAAACTCTGCTCTGCAAGCAGAGCACGAAGTGGCAAAACTCGCAAACTCCGCCGGCGAAGCGAAGTTTACCACCCACCTCCACTAGTGAGAATGATCTCAGTTATCTCGGAATTCAATTTGAGTTTAATGTTATTTATCCAATCATGGATAAATAACATTGTGTTTTGAAAAGTTGTTTTGGATTCCGATGAGTTGTCGATGGTGAAGATCAGTTGTTAGTCATCTGCGTAGTTATAAGCTTTAACCTTCATTTTATTCAGGGAATACACTAAAGGGCATATGTATAGATTGAAGAGGTAGGTGGGCAAAGAGGATCCCTGAGGTACTCCACAGGATAACCTAACCATGGGAGAATAAAATGAACGGAGCCAAACTGACTGGGACAGGTCTTTCAGGAAATAAATAATCCATTCTCGAACAGTACCCTGGAGGCGCACAGCCTCAACATGGTCCCTTATATATTTATGACTAAAAGTTATCCTACAACCACTCATGAAACTCTGTCCTCCCCCGCATACCCCAGCCCTACACTGCTATGCAGACATCCAACACAAACCCTTCAAACATAGCCTCTTACACCCACCCTTTAAATATAACAAAATTTATATTTATGTCCTTTTAATCCTATGATATATTCACCATTAAAAGTAATTTGGTTGCTATAGCTGGGGCAGAAGTATTCTATAATGTAGCAAGGCAACACACAGGCCTCTTTCCAAACGCAACCCTACAACACACATAGGTATGTCAATATGTTAGCAATGTCACTCACACACAACATGTGATTTCTATACCTTCATTTGTTGCAACATAACAGTATGTTTTAGAGGCATTTCATTTTGATGAACTAGTTTAGTTTACTATAACTTATATTGTATGTATATTTAAAAAACGAATATACACTTATTGTTTTACTCCACTTTTAAGTGCCTGCATTGCTGTCCCATCCACCAGCTGCTACTACGTCTACTTGTGCTTCTTTTGCTGAAACAAAAACAGAACTAGCTACTCAAAACATAGGGATTGTGGAGATGGTAAGCATGCTGTTTGTTCTTTTGGTTTCTGGTCAAGCATATAGCTCTCTTTGAAAGTAAAACAATAAGTGTATGTTTACTCTCCCACAACTCTCCATCCACCTATGTTCCCATTTTATTTAATTATTGACTATGATAGCTATCCTTTGTCATTTTCTTTAATACTAAGACTTGGCATAGTAATTGTAGGATAAGAGTATTTCCCTCAGCTTTTGTGTTAATATTCAGGGGAGGACCTTGTCTGTTTGTAACACTATGCATCCAAGACATCCCTATAGCATCATCATACCTTTTTTGTGTGTATCTTAGTCCTCTGTAAATGGCACTTTTGTCTGCCACAGTGAAACAACCGCCACTGGTGTTAAAATTACTACTAACAGCACAGATGACATAAAGCATCCTGGTAGCAGAAATTCAGACCTTTACTTTCCGTTGATAAGGTAAGCCTGTGAACATTTGATATCTACTTTATATTTCAGCAATTTTGTTTCTCAGCATCTTTTTTTCAAATGTCAGCTTTACATAGATGCATAATTTGTTATAGTGTTGCTTATCTTTCATGCACATGTTTCTGTAGTGTGTGTGTGTGTGTGTATATAAATATATATATATCTATATATACATAGATATACACACATACATACATATACATACATCTCAATGTTGCATCAAACGAATGCACATGAGCTCAAGACTGGATGAAAGAGGTGTTTAATTAGTGGGTACCAGCAAGATGCAATGCGTTTAAGCCCTTCTGGCCTTGATCATTCATCAAGTTTGTGAACAGAAACAGTCATATAAGTGCACACAACATGGGCAAGAAAGACAGACTTGGGTACTTGTGCAATATCTCCTGAAAATACGGAAAAGGTTATCAAAATCAAAGTGCGCATTTGCAATTGTCAGAATATAAACAGCGACCTTCTTTCAATGTGTCAATACAATAGGCAACTACAAGAATCAATTGACTTGTGTGCAATTTCTTCTGGAAACATCAGCAAAGTGCACTTTTTCACTATTACCAAGCTATATCAGTTAGCTTTCCATTGTAACCATCACACATGCCTCAATCCGTTAGAATACCGCCCAACTGGGATCTCAGTAGTGTCACTAAAAAGGTTTAGTGGTTAGCACCCAATAAGGCTGTATCAATCTGGTGAGAAAGATACACATAGGGCTTAATTGTATGCACAAGAATCAGGATGTGTGATAGAGACATAGAAACATAATGTCCCAGTAGGCACAACATAGTAAAAAAAAAAAAAAATACCATAAAGTAATATAGACACACTCCCATACCATGGTAAAGAATTAAAAAAGACCTCTGGGTCTGAAAATTGCCCCAGGGGGCAATGACATGCTAGGTAATGATAAATTCTCATACCAAGGTGTATGATAAAACTCATACGTTATGCACCATCATCAAACGACATATGTTGCCCCCGTGGGTTAAAGACACAGCCCAGGTGCTACACAGAACTGGCTTATACCAATGCCCACATGTACTGTCCCATGTCCAAGCAAGCAATAATATGACAAACAAAATATAACAAGAAAGTAAAAAGTGGAAATAACCAGATCAAACCCTCTAGAAGTGAATCATCAGTTCTTCTGTGGAAGAGCAGGGTAGGGTGCCCACGCCTGGACAGTCTCTTGCCACCCGATCATAGCCAGATTTAGTGAGTCCCTTCGTACCCTCATGTAATAAAAGAGAGTAAAGAACATGGAAAAATGTTGAGCTACCACATATCACTCGAATTAAAAAAAGTGACATTGCAAAACAAAGGCCTAACAGTATAAAAACCAAGCTACACTCACTCACTCAAAGTGGATATACAGTTTCTCTTAAGAGTTTAAACCCATTCTAATTCCCACAGGGAATTTGAACACGACTGCAGCAAGAACTGCTGAATGGAATTCCACCAAATTTGGCAAAAAGCTAGCTCTTAGTTCAGAAACTGTGCTTTTTGTTATTTGGTGTATATCCATTCAGTAGTTTTAAAGAAATTAATCGAAATTCAAATTTGTATATCTCAGGACGTGGACTCTCCACGGGTCTTCTCACGGAGAACCCGAGGACCTGCGTGACAAAGTAAGATTCTGATTGGCTGGCTGCACCTTCACAGAAAAGTTGCGGCCGCCGTTTAATGTATCGGGAAACTGTCCCCGGGGCTGAATAGTTGCTTGTTTCGTGAAAGAAGGGGGCAGGTGAGAGCTTTCCTGACCCCTTGTGTACGTGAAAAATGAGGGGTAAGTCGGTGTACTGGGCACTAAAATGGCAGAGAAGTTTTTTGGGCTATGCATGAGATCCACAGAGCCATCACATGGCTCATTGCGGCCCTTTGTGTAAATTCATGAACCTTGCAACAAAGTTACACAGGGGGCTGCGCTGAGCGATGGTGGATTCGCAGATTAATGAACAACCCAACCTAATTGGGCTTCTTCGCAGGAAACATGGAAAGGGTGAAAGAAATATTGACCATTTTGAAGTGGTATAACAAAAAAGAAAGATGAAAGGAAGCCTGTGATTTATTAGCTAGAGCAGCATAAGTAAAAACACATGGTGAAGGGTATCCATTTTACCTGCTTTTCTACGAAAGAGAAGATGGTTTACAGGAGTTCTCACTGGAGATTTCAAATGAAAACAGATGTTACCAGACATTGAAATAAACTGAGAGAACAGCAACAATCTTTTATAGGTATGTCAATTAGGTTGTAGTACATAGAAGCATACTGTTAGAAATGAAGGTCTCTAGTTGGCAGGTTTTTACCCTGTCCAAGTAGGGATCGTTCTTCCTAGTCAGGATAAGGGAGTTACACTACTAAAATAACCCCTGCATGCCCCCTTGGTAGCTTGACACAAGCAGTCAGGCTCATCTCAGAGGCAGTGTGTAAAGCATTTGCACATAACCAGCAGTAACACAGTGAAAAACTATAAAAGGACACCACACCAGTTTCAGAAAATATCCAATATTTTATCCGTGCAAAACAAGAACAAAAACGATAAAAATCTACCACACAGTTCTTAGAAATATCACTAAGCAAAAAAAGACTTAAAAATACAGTTCCTTGAAGTCGATAGTTCAGTCCAGATCTATCATGGCGTCGTGAACAACAAATCAAACAGTTCCGGCTTACCGCAGCATCACGGGACAGCTACAGTGTTGGGAAGACCCGCAAACAGTACATTTAAAAATGCTGCGCGTTGGTGACCTCGTGATGAGCCTCGAAGAGCCGGTGTCGGCAGAAGTCGGATCTGGAGATCTGTCCCCTGAAGTCACACGCGTTGCAGATCAAACTCAGTGCAGTTGAAGTCAGGAGCACTGGCACCGGCGGGCGACGGGGCTGCGGTGTGAAGAGCAGTGGTGCGACGTGTATTGCTCTCAGGTCGCGGTGCAGGCAGCGGCTCAGTGACAGGGTCCAGCAACCTCGGTGAGACCAGGGATGCGGTGTGAAGTGGGGTGGTGCTCGTTGCGGTGCTAGCAGTTCATACTGCAAGCAGCAGTGTCGTCATTGCTGAAGCGCTGCCGACGGCTGACAAACTGGAATCAATGACATTGGTAGGCCAAGGCAGCGGTGTGGGATGGGGTGGTGCATCGTGAAACTTACGAGCGGTTCCTTAAAACCATGGTGGAAGCAGCGGCGTCAACATCAACTTTGAGAGGCATTGTCGGGGATACCAGTGCAGCAGTGTGAAGCTAGACATTGCGAAGTGCGGTGCCCACAGGTCCTGGTGCAAGCAGCGGCTCAGTGGTGGCATTTGGCGTCATCGTCGGTGAGACCAGGGTTGCGGTGCAAAGTGCGGCAGTGCCATCTGTGGTGCCTTCAGCACACAGAGCCAGCAACGGCATCGTTGACGGTGTCGGGTTGCTTTTTCTTCTGTTGCGGCACAAAACACACAGTTCTCAGTGTTGGTAGCAGATGGACTTAAAGTCTCTGCTGTTCCTGAGACTTCTTGAACAGCTGGCAAACTCTAACTCAAGCCATTGGAGAAACTCAAACAAAGAAGTTGCAGAACGTTCTGTCCAGTCCTTTCTCTGCCCAAGACAGAAGCAGCCACTTCAGGCCAACAGAGCAAAGCGCACAGCAAAGTGGTAGTTCCTCCTCACAGCTTCTCCAGCTCTTCTTCTTGGCAGTTTCCTTGACCCAAAAGGGTTCTAAACTCCTGGGGTCAGGGCCCCAATATGTATACCACATTTTCTCTTTGTTCTCTTTGTGGCAAGGGTCTCTGAGCCCAGTCCAAACCAGTTCTGCCCTCTCTGGCCCAGCTTCACTACAGGAGGTGGAGACAGCATTGTGCAGAGGAGACATTGCCTCTTCAGGTGCTAGTGAAAACTCCTCCCACCACTCTAAATGCAGACCAGGCCTATTCAGCCCAACTATGAGTCACCCAGGAAAGGCAGGACACACCTTAACCCCCCATGTGGCTGTGTACAGTGAATGCACATCCCTAGCCCCTGTCACTCCAAAACCAGACAGTCAATACACACAGCAGAGGCACAGAGGATGATTAGACAAGAAAATACCCACTTTCTAAAAGTGGAATTTTCAAATACATAATATAAAAATAATCTTTCCTTAAAGATGTCTTTTTAAATCTTGAGTTCAGGCATACTAAACTCTATTTCTCTATATTGTCCCAATGGAAAGTTAGGCTTGTAAGATGTTACAACGCAACCCACATGTTAGCCTATGGGACAGATAGCTTTCCAATAGTAAAACACAAACATTGGCAGTATTTCACTATCAGGACATGTCACACACACCAGGACATGTCCTACCTTTCACATACACTGCACCCTGCCCATTGGGGTACCTTGGGCCTACCTGAGGGGTGTCTTACATGTCAGAAAAGGAAAGGTTAGGGCCTGGCAAGGGGGGGGGGGTTGCCAGGTTGACATGGCAGTAAAAACTGCACGCAGACACTGCAGTGACAGTTCTGATACACCTTTGAAAGGCTGCTTGGGTGAGTGGCACAATCAGTGCTGCAGGCCCACTAGCAGCATTTGATTAACAGGACCTGGGCACACACAGTGCGCTGTACTAGGGACTTAGTAGTAAATAAAATAAGCCAAACTTGGAAGCACCAATCCATAAACACAATTTACAGTAGGAGCACTGTAGACATACATGCACAATTGCAGTACATAGGCAATATGTAAGATGGTATAAGGAACAGTAGCAATACATTTCTGAGGTAGACACAAATGGCAGTACGTAAGAGAAGTAAAAGAATGTCTCAGTGATATAACGATATGACAATGCTTGGATACATTGGCAATGTGTAACATGAGGAGTAAGTAAACTACTTTTGGCTGCATCATGCGTAGGCGAAATATAGGAAGACATTAGGAACATTTTCTGAGCCATTTTTGAGGTAGCGAACCATTGATACAATTGCACAAGATGTCAGGGGAGTAACAAGACATAGATAAGACCATTAATTCACAGTGAGCTGCGATGTGTAATGGAGTTGAATGGGTGAGATATTTCATGGGTAGCTATAGGCTTTTTTGTGGTGTGGGGTGAGGCGTTTTCCCCAAGAGAATGGTACTAAGGCTAGACAAGGCTTTGAGAGTAGCAGCAGGAGCTGTCAGAGCTTAGGAGGGTGTGCTTAAATATTTGTTAATAAGAAGGAATTTCAGTTTAGTCTTGAAGTGAGGGAGAGAATGACTTTCACATAAGTCTTGTGGAATAGCGTTCCAGTTTCTGGGGGCATTTACAGTGAAGGAACAGGCTACAGTATCTTAACATTAAATAGGATATCGAGAGGCGGCGGTATCGCAGTGATTTTTAAATCTCACTATGGCTGTACGTTTGTTAAAGAGCCCGTGACAGGTTGCGAATGCGCACGCTTCGCGATCTCCTTCAGCGCCAACCACACCATGTCAGGTCTGCTGGTCTATCGCCCTTCTGGACCAGCCAAGGAGTTAAAATCCGCACTCATTGAGGTCACCAGTATCCTGGCAATGAGTACAGCTAATTTTACCATGTTTGGTGACCTGAACCTACACTTGGACAGCCATACAGATACAGAAATTAGTGGTTTTCTCGCAGACCTGGCAGCCTGTCAACTAACTCAATTAGTTGCAGGTCCTACTCATGATGCAGGTCACTTGCTTGACCCCATCTTCTCCAACCTTCCTTCCCTTACTGTTAATACACCTAGCCCGGTATGTTGGTCTGACCACTTTCTGATCTCTGTGTCCCTCCCGGCCTCTGAACCCCTGCACAGAGCTGTTCAGAAGTCCTGCCGTAAGCGCCCCTGGTGAAAACTGAATCTCGAGAAATGTCATGCCCTGCTTGCCCTAGAAACTCCTAAGCTGCCTAGTGATCCAGATGTGGCATATAAAACACTCTGAGACTGGATTATTCAAACATTGGACTCCCTCATTCTGGCCACATGGTCAAAATGCTGCAGCTCCAACTCCAACCCTTGGTTCTCTGATAGACTGGCCACCATGCGTAAAGCCTGTAAAAAACTGGAACGGGATTGGAGGAGGGATTACGATCTGGCAGCTAAGAGACGCTATCAGGCCGCCATTAAGAGCTACCACCGGGCTATACAATCTGAGCGGGCTGCCTACTTTACTAATGAAATAAGTCCAGCAGCAAACCAGCCAAGTGTATTTTCAAAATACTCAATGATCTTAAACTAAGGAAAACCCCTACGGCGTCCGTGATCACGTCTAAGCAGCACTGTGAGGACCTTGTTACTTTTTTTGTCACGAACGTGGAAACTATATATAAATCCTTCCCTGTGGTTTCTACTTGTCTCAGTCCAATACATACACCCCCTACTACCCATACTCCTACGGCCTTTCCCTCGGTCTCTCAGGATGAGCTTCGTCTGCTATGCAGCAAAGTTAAATCTGGCTCTCCTGCAGACCCTCTTAAGCCAGACCAGTTCATGAACTCGCTGCCTGTGCTCTTGGCACCTTTGTGCCAGGTGATTAATACCTCGCTCTCCACTGCTGTGGTTCCTAGGCTGTGGAAACAGGCAATGGTGGTCCCCCTCCTTAAAAAACCTTCACTGGATCCAGCCAAATTGGAAACCTTCCGCCCGATTTCTCTCTTACCTTGGGTGGCTAAGATTGCAGAAGCACACATTAATTCCATTCTAATGGCATTCTTGGACAAACACAGTGTCCTGGATCTCTCGCAGAACGGTTTCCGCCCAGGTCACAGCACGGAGACAGCGCTACTTGCTGTGACCGAACATCTGCGGACCGTTCTGGATGCTGGGAACGCCGCAGCACTGATACTGTTAGATCTTAGTGCCGCGTTCGATACGGTCTCCCACCATATTCTACTACATCGTCTGGAGGAGGCTGGTATGAGTGGTTTAGAGTGGTTTAGATCCTTCCTCTCTGAGAGAACATTCCAGGTGACCGCTCCGCCTTGTCTCTCTCGTGTCCAGTCCATCGGACAGGGTGTGCCACAGGGCTCTGCTCTGAGTCCTGTACTATTCAATCTGTATGTCCAACCATTGGCTGTGGTATCCAGGGAATGGGGTCTCTCGATTGTCTCTTACGCCGATGACACGCAGTTGGTGGTGGTCTTCTCCGACGACATTACACGGGATGCTCCCAAATTCAGGAGCGGTCTGGCGGCAGTCGCGGTGTGGATGACCGCCAACTGTCTCCAGCTCAATGCCAATAAATCTGAGGTGTTGCCGGTGGGGAGAGATACTGAGTTCTGGAGTGAGCAATGGTGACCGTATATCCTTGGGAGTCCACCCACCCCTAAGTTGGTGGTAAAAAATCTAGGGGTGTGGATGGACTCGACCCTCAGCTTTCAGGACCACACCAAGAAAGTGGCAGGCACGTGCTTTGGCTTACTCCGGGGATTGAAACCCCTGCTGGGGTTCTTTGATCCGTCCACCCGACAAATGATTGTCCAAGCGGCTATCCTGTCAAGGCTGGACTATGCCAATTCGCTCTACCTGGGGGTGAATAAGGCTGAGGTCATGCGTCTGCAAAGGGTCCAAAATGCGGCAGCCAGAACCCTGCCTGGGCTCCCTAGAAGCTGTCCGACAACCGGTGCCATTCGACGTTACATTGGCTGCCTATGGCCAAGATTATTGATTTCAAGGCCCTTTGCTTGGCCTTTAAAATTCTGAAGACCTCTTCCCCGGGTATTTTGGCCAATCTGTTAGTGCCTTATACACCCTTGCGCTGTTTGCGCTCCATGGGGCAATGCCTGGTTACTGTCCCTCGGGTGAAACGAGCTCGTGCCGGGGGTCGGTCATTTCGCAGCTTAGCGGCTAAACTTTGGAACTCCCTTCCCCCCCAGATCCGCTGTCTGGACAACTATCCGATGTTTCGGAAGGATATCAAAACCTATCTCTTCCCCCCGGCTTAGGCCTAGCCTCTATGTCTTGTTGCTGTCAGCGCCGGGACGCTTCTGCGCTGAGGCAGCTGTTGCGCTTTACAAGTTGGGCTAACATAACATAACAAGATTTCTCTTTCTTGAATTTAGATGGAATCAGGAAAAAACTGTGAGAGCTTCACAGAGGTCTCTTTAGCCCAGCTTTTGACAGCTTATTTGAAAAGCTTTGTGGGTTATGCATGCAGTTTTAAATATGGACCTTGCTTCAATTGGGAGCCAGTTGAGTGGCTTCAGAGTGGGTGTGATGTGGTCATGTCACCTCTCTCCCAATAGAAGCATGGCCACAGCATGGAGAGTTGCTTTCAGGGGGGTAAGGTATGTTTTTGGAATGCCCGTGAACGTTGCGTTACCATAGTTCAGCTTTGGGAGGACAAGGGCTTGTACCACGGTTTTTAGGTCATCATTGGGAATGAAGGGGTTAACTTTTTTTGATGTTTCAATGAGTATAGGGCGCTTTTCGCGCAGGTGGTAATATTATCCTTCATAGTTAAGTGACTATTGAGTGTGATTCCCAGAGATTTGACCGAGTTGGAGATGACAGTTTGAAGTTTAGTACAGTGATGTTGTTTATCCAGTCTGCTACAGGAAAGAGTTTTGCTTTGAGTTGAATGAGGAGGAGTTCTGTTTTGATGGGGTTGAGTTTGAGGTGCTTGTTAGTTAGCCAGGATTGAACTGTGTGCAGAGTACTAATAAGGTATTGGATGTCTCTGACTGACAAGATTTTCATGTAGAGTTGGGTGTCATCCGCGTAGAGGTGATAGGCAATTCTAGCGTCTTTTAGGATCATTGCGAGAGGTTCCATGTAGAGGTTGAATAGGCCCAGGGACAGGTTTAACCTTGTGGGACACCTTGACACCTTGCGGTACTGGCAATGCATTTGAGATTTCATTGTTGAAAATCACATATATATATATATATATATATATATATATATATATATATTCACAGAAAAAACCACAGGTTTCAGGGACGTTATAGTTAGAAATTAGCATTTAAAAAACATCAGAAATTCACTGAAAAAACCACAGGTTTCAGGGACGTTATACATAGAAATTAGCATTTAAAAAAACCCATAGAAATTCACTGAAAAAAACATAGGTTTCAGGGACTTTATAGTTAGTTGGACATTTCACTCGTACAAAACCAGAGAAATTCGGCCGTTATAGTTAGTTCAGCTAACTATAACTCGCGCCCCCGCAATGCACTGCTGATGACGTCACATATTACATCATTCATGACATGGTCAGTGACATCACTGATGACATCTCAAATGACATCACTGATGACATCACTTATGACATCATCCAGTGAATGTGTGTTTCTGTAAACTTTAAATATGTTTTATATATATATATGCCAAGGTGTATTGAAGAATGAGTGAGTGTATAAGTGCCTGAATAGATGATTTAGTAGGTGCGTGACTGACTGTATAAGTGAGTGATTAAACGTTTCTTACTGAATGCATGGGTTAGTGACATTTGAATATTAAGTCCCCGGGGCTGTGGGGGCCCACGCGGGCCCCCACAACCTAATTTTACATTGCCCCGGGGACCTGGCCCATCCGGGGGCTTTTTTAGTAACGAAGCGCGGGGGCCCGCGCTTTGTTTTTTTTAAATTTTCGGCAGGATTCGCGCACCCAGCGCGAATTCTGACGATTATTATTATTTTTTTTTTTAATGCTTTTTTGGGCCCTGGGGGTCCCTGTGGGACCCCCTGAGCAGGCCTAGGGGGTCAGGGTGTTTCTACCCTCCCCCTTTTCTTGTTTTTTAACCTCTTTTTCACTGTTTTCTTGTGACTCGGTTCTACCGAGTCACAAGATGGCTGCCAACACATTCTGGTTTAGAGTGTTGGCAGCCAAACAGAGTGAAGCTCGTGCCGGGAGGAGTCGCGACTCCTCCTCGGTGCTCAGATATCCATATTTTTCTTTTTCTAATTTCTCAGGAACTACTGAACGGATTTACACCATTTTAAAAAAGGGATCTTTCTGAACCAAGACCTACCTTTTTGCCAAATTTGGTGTAATTCCGTTCAGCAGTTCGGGCTGTAACTTTGTCTAAAGTTTCCTATGGAAATTAACATGGGAAAAATGCGTTTTGGGACCCCCCTTTTTTCTCGGCCCCCGCTTGACGAATCACCCCGAAACTTTCATGACAGGAGCTGATCAGAGCGGGCCACTAGGTTTGAAAATTTTGCGAAGATTCGTCAAACGGCGCCAAAGATATTGGCAAAACAAAAAAATGATTTTTGAATAGAAACTAGGTCGTAACTATAACTACCTACTGGCGACCGCCAGAAGGTAATATATATATATATAAATATATATATATATATATTTATATATATGTATCTATATATATATTTCACTAAAAAGACAAAGGTTACGGGACATTATATTTAGGAAATAGAATTTTAAATAAATTCGAAATTATATGAAAAAGACCAAAGTGACGTTATAGTTAGGCTGACATTTCACTTGTACAAAACCAGAGAAATTCAGCAGTTATAGTTAGGTAAGCTAACTATAACTCACAACCCCCACAATGCACTGCTTATGACCTCACATATTACATCACTCATGACATGGTCAGTGACATCACTGATGACATCACTGATGACATGACTGATGACATCGTCCAGTGACTGTGAGTGTTTCTAAAAAGTTAATGAGAAATTTCCTCACTGTCTTAGACTCCTGGCTGTGACGTCACCCACATTTAGAGCAAATGCTACCATATCCATCTACAACAGGACTATACTAATTCAGGCCACCGATCGCAACCTGGCCATCTTTGACGACAGATTCAACCTCATTAAAAAATCGCTCGACCATAGTGACACCCCTATTCACTCTAGGAACGACTTTCCCCTAACTCTGACTCAGGACCACCTTGATCCCTCTCTAATGTACCACAACCACCTCTCGACTGCCCCACACTCTTCGAACAACACTCATAGGGCCCTAGCTCCACCAAACTAGGCTCCACAGACTCACCCGCCGTGCCCAGATCACCCAGATTTGAGTGACTCCATTCCCGTAATGCTGGAGCAACAGTTATCCCTAGCTCCGAACACCTCACCTACACCTTCCCCACTCCCTTTCCTCCTAGCTCTCTCCTACATAACTCCCCTTCGCCACAGCTGACACACCCACCCTCCACCAGGAAAGCAGTCCCCCTTACCTCCCTCCTAGCGTCCAATTACCTTGCTCTCCTATACATCAGAGACGTAAATCCTCCGCAGAGGTTATCCCCCTCCCCTTTGTCCCCTTTCATTGTACCCGCCTACGTCAACCCTAGTGAACATCACTCTTCCTCCCCTCCACAAGAGCCATGACCCACAAGCAGATCCTGCTGCTAAGCTCAAGGAAGTAAATCAGGAACTTCTAAATCTCAAAACTATCATCCAAAATCTCATTAACACCACTGCTGAGTTGGCCTTCGATCTCTCTTCTAACAAGACCTCGCAGGGGATCCTGCATGGGATCCAACACCACCAAAATCCACCATCTCCTTCCACTAGGCCACCGATTGACCCCGGGCAGAAACCCCCAGACCAAAACTGGAATACCACTCCCTACCCTAACGCCCCATCTAGACCCGCCAGATCCAAAAATCCTCTATCCGAAACAGATATCCTCTCCCTCCTTCGAGCCTACAACGCCCCCTATACGACCATCCCAGTCTCTTCTGGAACCTCACATATTGCCCCTTTAAATGCCCCTGGAATGACTACTCCCAAGCAAGGCAACACGAAGGCTATACAAAGCATCACATCTAACCCGAACAGAGCTCCCAGACTCAACGCCAATGCCTTAAACATTAATAACCTCATGCAGATCCCCATTACGCAGCCCACGCTCACTGACCAAAAATCACACCTGAAATGCATGTTACTCAACTGTAGATCAGCGGTGAAACATGCCACGGACCTTGCAGATCTCATCCTGGCTCAGGAACTTGACCTCCTTATCCTCACCGAAACTTGGCTCACCGACTACTCAGGCCCCATCCTTGACATTCTAGTCCCTCCCAGCCACAACATTATCAGACTCGATCGAGTTAAGAAAACAGGAGGTGGCATAGCCTGTATCTACCACAACTCTCTCTCAGCAAAACAGTCCCCCTCAGCCAATCTCTCATCCTGTGAATACTTATGCGTAGACATCACTAGCAAGCATAGACCCTTATGCAGCCTGCACATCTTCTACCACCCTCCAGGTGACAACCTCCCTCTAATTGAACAAACTATGGTAACCATCTCCTCCAACCTGGGCCGATACTGCCCCCAGATCTTCCTTGGTGACTTCAATCTCCATTGGAATGACCCGCATGATCAGGCGGTTAATACTCTCAAAAACTTCCTAACTGACCTCTCCCTGACCCAATTTTGTGACAGTCCCACGCACATCTTAGGCTCGACCCTAGATCTAATCATCTCCTATCCCAACTCCATTCTGCTTGAATCAATTCTCCCACGTGACTGGTCGGACCATCACTATATCACCTTCCGTATCCTTGAAAGCTGGAACTCCAAAAGATCAAAACCACTAAAACAAAAACAATGGAAAGGACGCGCCATAATACAAATGTAAATGAGTTCATTTCTCACTGCAATATCTCCCTACTGCCGCCTGCATACATGACCGACGTTCAGGACCTCACTGAGCACTATAACAATGCCATGCTGTCTGCCCTGAATGCAACTGCCCCCCTTCAACTAAAAAGAAAACCCATCAAAGACTCCAAACCATGGTTCAATGATAGCCTAAATGCTGACAGACGCAGCCTGAGATTAGCAGAACGCACTTGGAGATCCGCTCCATCCACTGGGCCACTAAAAACCCTAAGACTAAAAAGGAGTAAATACAACAAACTCATCAGAACGGCGAAAGCAACCTTCTTCAAATCCCAACTTGACAAAGCCAAAAATCGCCCGAAAAGGCTATTTGAATTGATTAAGTTACAATCCAATAACACTTCTGGCCAATCCCCGCACATCTCCTGCCCCCAGCCAAACTGCGATGCCGTTGAAGCCTTCTTCCTTGAAAAGGCGAGTAAGATCGAATCTGACCTTAAGTCTGTAATAATCGAACTCTCAACCTCTCCTTACTCCTCCTTACCCTCGCCTCCTCTTACGCCGCCATGTCTCTCCCCCAAAAACAATGCCTCCTGGAGTCAATTCACACCCCTCAATGACACTGCCATCCTCAGCATACTCTCGTCCCTGAAACCTTCAAATCACTTCAATGGCCCTCTCCCCCCCAACTTCTTTAAAGAAATGATAGGATCACTAGTCCCACTCTGGTCCAAGATCATCAACGCTTCTCTTCTTCAAGGTGAGATCCCGGACTGCCTGAAAGCGGGCCTAGTTCTCCCTATTCTCAAAAAACCCACGGTGGACCCTGAAGACCTGAATAACTATCGACCCATCAAAAACATCCCTACCCTCGCAAAACTCCTTGAGAAATGTGTACATGAACAACTGCGCAAACACATTGAGAAATTCCAACTTCTTGACCAATTCCAATCGGGCTTCCGTTCTGGCCACAGCACTGAAACGGCCATCACTCATATAATGGACAATGCTCTCACTCTGCTGGACCAGAATAAAGCTTGCCTACTAATACTACTCGATCTCTCCTCTGCATTTGACACGGTCAAACATGACAATCTACTTAACCTCTTGGAATGCAGGATGGGGCTCTCAGACACTGTCCTAAAATGGTTTGCCTCTTTTCTTAACAACAGAACGCAAAGAGTCAAATCCAATCAATCTCTATCCAACTCCAGTCCCTGCACGCTGGATGTCCCCCAAGGGTCCTCACTCTCCCCCACGCTCTTCAACCTATTCATTGAACCACTGACTGTAATCCTCAAATCATCCAACATTCATTATCACATGTATGCGGATGATACCCAACTGTACATGAAAATATCTTCTCCCGAAGATATCAAATCACTCAACGGAACCCTGCACAAAACCTTAAATTGGCTTACATCCAACCACCTCAAACTAAACGCCCTTAAAACAGAATTCCTCCTCATTTCTCCCACTAGGCAAACCCCCACCGTTGAGAAATATCTAAGAAACCTCACCGCTCTCAACTGCACACCCCACATCATTGATTCCACGAAGTCACTGGGAGTTGTGCTAGATAAGAACCTAAACATGCAAGATCACATCAGAGCATCTACCAAAGGAGCGAACTTCCAACTGAGCATCCTCAGAAAACTTAAACCCTACCTCCCACAAGATGACTTCAAATCGGCGGTGCAAGCACTAGTCATCTCAAGACTTGAATACGGTAGTGCTACTCTTTGCGGACTTCCGAAACTCAGTTTAGCCCCCCTCAGAGGATCTCTGAATGCTGCAACTAGACTCGTCACTGGTTCCAAGAAAACCAATCACATCACGCCGGACCTGAAATCGCTCAACTGGCTTCCATTTGAGGCAAGGATTCAGTTAAAAATTGCATGTATGACCCATAGAGCACTACACTTCAATACCCCTCTCTACCTATCAAATAAGCTTGAACTTTCAGGTGGATCCCGGCCCTCTAGGAGCACCAGCACACTACTCCTTAAGCCAAAGAAATGTAAAAAACTAAAAACCTACAATCGTACATTCTCTGGCATTGCCCCGAGAATATGGAACTCCTTACCTGTGGAAACAAGGCTGATTCCTTCAACATTTGCCTTCAAAAGGGAAGTGAAAGCTCTACTGATGAACACTACGTTGAACTAGATGCTTTTCACCTTTCTTCTTATCTTGTTTTAGCGGATTTAGCTACTACCTGGCTTATGTTACAGCCCAGTCTCGCCCGCCAATTTGTAATTTCTGTTCCTGATGTATATTGCTTTACATTTCTTCCACTACTATCTACCTATGTCATGCACAACCTGTTTGTAAAGCGCTCTGATACCCGATTGGGTCATGTTCGCGCCATACAAAACTTTATATAAATAAATATATATGCCATGGTGTATTGGTGAATCAGTGTGTGTATGAGTGCCTGTATGGATGATTCTGTGGGTGCGTGACTGACTGTATAAGTGAGCGATTAGGTGTCTCAGTGAATATATGGGTGAGAGACTGGTCGTGTGAATGTTTGTATCAGTCTGTTAGTTGGTGTCTAAGTGGCTGTATGGGTGTGTGAGTGGGTATGTGGGTGGCTATATGGGTGATTCATTGGTTGTCTGAGCATCTCTAAGGGTGGCTGAATGTCTGTCTGGGTAGGTGAGGGGCTGTGTGACTGCCTGTTTGGTTGAGTGAATGGGTGAGTAAGTGGCTGTATAGTTTAGTGAGTGTGTGTGTGAGGAGCTATATGGGTGAGTGTGTGTATTGCCGTGTGCATGAGTGCATGAGTGCTGCATGGGTAATTGTATGACTGGATGAGTTATACTTGGGTAATTGGATTAGTGCATAGGTACTGCCTGAATAATTAGATGAGTACATGACTAGTGTCTGGGTGATAGCATGACTGCATTTGCAGTGCTAAGTATTTGGATGAGTGCATAAGTAGTGCCTGTGTGATTTATTGTGTGCATGGGCAGTGCCTGGGCGATTGAATAAGTGCATGGGTAGTGCCAGAGTGATTGGGTGAGTGCATGGTTAGAGCCTGGGTGATAGGATGAGTGCATAAGTAGTGCTTGGGTATTTGTATGACTGCATGTGTAGTGCCTGGCTGATAGGATGAGTTCATGGCTACTGCCTGCATAATTGTATGATCGCTTGGGTACTGACTGGGTGATTGGATTATTGCAAGGGTAGTGCATGGATGACTGCATGGGTTGTGCCTGCATGTTTGAATTACTGCATAGGTACAGCCTTGGTGATTGTATAAGTGAATGGTTAGTTTCTTGATTGATTGGATGAGTGCAAGGGTAGTGGCTGTGTAGTTCAATGACTGCATAATTAGTGCCTGCTTGATTGCAAGAGTGTATATGTAATGCCTGGATAATTGAATAAGTGTGTAGACAGTGCATGAGTAATTCGATGAATGTATGAGTAGTGGCTGGGTGATTGGATGAGTGCCTGGCTTACTGTGAAAGTACCTCCATTGCTATTAGATATATACAGTTGTGACTATATGTATGACTCATTGTCATGCATTATCCTACGTTGGATAATGCACTTACACATTGTAATAACCTGGCAGAGTTCTTTCAACTGAAAATTCAGAATATTTATCTGTCTTTTCCGTCCTCTCAGACCACCTACCACACGCTTCCTTCCTCTGAGTCGATCGCAGGAACCCAAACCCTATTAGCACAATTTCCCCTCCTGGACTCTGCCTCATTGGACCTTATTTTGGCTAACGTAAAATCAGGCTCTCCCATAGACCTCGCTCCCCCCCAGGCCCTCACCCTGGTTGTAGATATTATCCGCCCTGTTATTCTAGATCTGGTGAACTCCTCTATTTCTACAGGCATAGTTCCACTGGCCTGGAAATGTGCGATGGTTAAAGCCCTCCTTAAAAAACCTAACCTTGATCAGGCTAATTTGGCTAACTATCGGCCCATCTCCCTCTTGCCTTGGGTGAGCAAGATTCTCGAGAGACACATAAACACCACACTTGTATCCTTTCTGGAATCTAATAATCTACTTCACCCTTCCCAGACTGGGTTTCGCCCCCAGCTTGGCACTGAGACTGCCCTCCTTGCTGTGACTGAGGAAGCAAGAAGGATCCTAGATCAAGGGGGCAATGCAGCAATTATCCTTCTCGATCTCAGTGCCGCATTTGACACTGTTAACCATAATACACTGATCCTCAGACTCAAGAATTTGGGAGTGTCTGGCTTAGCAATAGCCTGGCTGCAGTCCTTTCTCAGCGAACGCTCCTTTAAGGTTTTTGAGGGAGATGTTGTCTCCAACCAGTTGCCTCTCAGCTGTGGGGTGCCTCAGGGCTCTGCCCTGAGCCCCACGCTGTTTAATATATATATGGGACCTTTGGCAGAGATTGTCCATCCATTTGGCATAAAAATCATCACCTAAGCAGATGACACTCAGCTCGTGGTGGTGCTTAACCACCCGAGGGGTCATCTAGCACCCTAGGCCGCTGCCTAGAGGAGGTTGCCAAGTGGATGGAACTCTCATGCCTTAAACTGAACGGAGACAAGACGGAGCTTATGCTCCTGGGCAACTCCCCTTCCTTCAACCCGGCATCACTTTGGCCCGACTGCCTGGGCCCCGCCCCAGTCCCTAAAGACCAGATTAAGAGCCTCGGTATCTGGCTTGACCGTTCCCTGACTTTTAATCATCAGGCAGCGAAGCTCTCAGCGACTTGCTTTGGCTTATTAAGGATGCTTCGCAAGGTTCTTCCCCTTCTCCCTTTTCACGCCAGAAAGATTATGGTCCAAGCTCTGATCCTCTCCCGCTTGGATTACGGGAATGCCTTGTATCTGGGAGCTCCACAGTATACCATCAACAAGCTCCAGATTATTCAAAACTGTGCCGCCCGCAGACTTCTCCAGATTCCTCGACGGCAATCCGCTAAACAAGCTCTAAGGAGCTTGCACTGGCTGCCGATCAGGGAAACGATTCAGTTTAAGGCTATGTGCTTGGCCCATAAAGCCTTCTGGAAGAACGGCCCATCCATTCTTCAATCTCTGATCACTCATTATCAACCGAGGAGAGACCTTCGGTCAACTGCCTCTTTTCTTGCCCTACTACCCAGAATAAGGAGAGCCAGATGTGGTGGGCGCTCCTTTTCATACAATGGGGCCATAGGCTGGAATGCCCTTCCACTACATTTGCGGAAAGAGCCTAATCTGCTCTCCTTCCGAAAGGTCTTAAAAACCTGGCTCTTTTAGATTTGCACTCATTCTCTGCTTTGCCTTCTGCACCTGTCCGCAGCGCTGGGAGGCCTCCGGGTAGCCATCGCGCTTTATAAATGACATTTCATTCATTTAAGTCCTTATGTCAGTATGAAACAACCTGTTTTAGTGTATCGATCATTTTCTACTGAGATAAGTGTGAGTGAACTCTAGATATCACACTTGATATAATACTGGATACATGGCTCTCTCAGAGCATACATTGCTCTGTTACTCAACGTGCACATGCATCACTAACTTTCTAAAACTGAAAACAATAATTCTCACTGTTTCAAAGCACAAAACCTTTTCTTAAGAGCATACCTACATCATTTCTCAAATATTTCTTCTGTCTTTAAAACATATATTCAGCGTTTCTCAAGGAAAAGTTACACACCAAGTGAAGCTAGCACAAGAACTCTCAAGAGACATTCTGCACTATTAACCCTCCTCAATTTTAAACACAGCATGTTTAAAGAAATGCACCACCCTCAACATATACATGAAATTTTCAACAGCCTAAAGAACATAGATCACCATGTAAACATATATGTGATTTCATAATAGATATACACCTTCAGGCCATCTTTCCAAAAATATATACTTCTCTACATTTTTAAGTAAACTCAAGAGTCTCATCGTACAAATAACTATCTGCAACCAGAAAAACCATATCTCACCATCTAAAAATATGCAGACCGGTCATATAAGTTAAAAACCACATTGACAAACACTTCCTAATACATACCTAACAAGTATTACTACTTTATTATTCATATACAGGCACAGCACATACGGTTATCTTTTATTCATGACTACACATCTCCTGTTTAATAATGTGACTAAAAGTACTACAATTCTCAGAATACAAATTACATAGATCTGTCTGTTATGGACATTATGCATAGACATTTAAAACATTGTCATTTTTAAAGTTATTGCTCATGGTAACTTTCAACAGTATTAACATCTTAAACACATACCCTCTGCCAAATACAGTGCATCTGATATATTTGTTTTCATATCACTGTGATACTGGTTTTTGTCAATTGGAATTTAAAGTTTTCTGTTACTTAAATTGTGTCATAGCTCTCCAACATTTAAAAAAATGTTCTGTCTCTTTAACAGCCTTCTCCCCCAAAACACTCGTAGTTCAGTCTATAGCAACCCAGTGGAACCAGTAGGTCACAAGTTCACAGCACATTCTAGAAGGTACACACTACTTCCAAATGAGATACAGCAGGTGTAGTTTATTCTACTGTTTCAAAAACATATCCATGTCTGTATTACATTTCTTTTTTTAAACAACAGCCAATAATAGGACTTCTTCCTAATGCGTCCAACACACTTCCAAATTTTACTGACTTACATTCTGACAGCATCCAATGAAATATATCTTTTTTTTAAAAGAGAAAGTAAACACCTCCATTCTAACTGTTTTTAATTTGGAAAACTACCTCATTCAGCTCTAGCCTTCTCCTGACTGATATTGCTCCTTCACTTTAAAATGCTTAGAGTGTGCATTCTTAGCCACAGCTATGTCTATTGGGCTAAAGAGGCTGCAAAAAAGAGGCATAGACAGGGACTTGGGTTTGCCAACTGTGGAGATTACTTGGTTTGGCCAGAGAGGCTTAAAGTTTCAGTTGTTGCCTTTGGTTAAAACCATTGTGTATAGTTGAGCTCCTCACCTGATGATTGTGCACTGTGCTGGCAATGACCATGGCACATTGACTGGTGTAGGAATGGAAATCCTAATAAAGGATGCCTTTGCACAACTAATGTTGTTTTTTCCTCACACTGTCTTGGTGTACTCAAATATAAGCAAAAGACAGAAATGGAAGTGGCCAAATCAATTCTGTCCACAGATTGACAAAACCAGGAAACATTTTAATAAAACTGCATCTCCTTTCCTCAGAGACTATAACATTGGCTCTATCTACAACAACAATCTGCATTTTGACATACATGGAATATATAGAGGTGATGGGGTTCACTTTACACACTAAGGGAACTGGGTGTTTTCTAGTCAACCTGAAACTCTGCATACAATCTTATATGTAGCTGTCTTCTACACACTCTCAACACAAAGGCTCTTGTCAGAGCCACCCAAGTGCCCAAAATGGTGTATATTTTCTTGTAAAATCATTATTTTTGTGAATATTTGAAATTCACGAAGATTACGCGATGATCGCAATCACGTCGCAAAATCGCAAAACAAAAGCACACATTCAAATACAACCACTATATTAAAAAATGTTAACTTAAAAAAATCATTCTAATTATTGCAATACACACATTACTAACTTAAATAACATGTTTGAAGGCGTGTTTTTGTAGTAACTTTTTAAAAAACTGTGTGAACCCTACTTCTTGTTTTCGTGATTACGCCTAGAGTTGCGATGACTTCAGTAACCGTGACAATCACGCCTTTTTTTAACAGCTGTAAAACACATACATGCACACATTTTACAGAATTGTAGACACTAGGGGTTTATTGCTGCACTCTTTAAAGTCATATTTCTATAGGGTGTTTGTATAAAAACAATCTTTTAAACCAATTTACCATGCTCACGAGTACTCCAAGAATTGCACAGGCATCGGTAACCCCGATGATCGCGTAATTTTTATGAAGTGTAAAACACATATTCGGATTATACGCACACAATTTACAGTCTTTTAGACACTAGGAGTTTATTAGTGCACTGCTTAAAATAATATTTTTCTAGGTAGTTTGTATAAAATTAATCTTTAAAATCGATCTTCTGTTTTTGCAGTGACACCGGGCGTCACAAATACGCCGATACCCACGAAGGTACCCAGGTGACCGCGCTGGCGGTTGCGGCGTCATTGCGAATATCACAAGCGATTAAAAAAATCAATTTTAGACACATAACTTGTATAAAACATGGGTCAGAGTATCACTACCTTGACCCCTTATGTCATTTTGAAAAAAGAATTTCAGCCCCTGTAACCATCCCAATACATAAAATGGCAGCCGCAACTTTCTGTTGCGAACAGCCAATCAGAGCATTCCTGCTGGTGCACACATTCACGAGTTCCCGTGAAAACATTGCGATTTAATTGCGATCACCATGAAACCGTCGTGAAATACCCACGCCCAGCGATATCACTATACTGTTCGGATTTAGTTTCACAAAAACTACTGAACGGATTTGCAAGAAATAACAAAAAGCACAATCTGCCTAAGAATATCTATCTTTCTGCCAAATTTGGTGTAATTTCATCCCTGACCCCCTAGCTCTGGTGCTGTGGTCTCCCAGGGACACAGTCAGGGCAAAAAAGCATTTAAAAAAAAAAAGAAATTGCTTTGAAATTGTGAATATTTGTGAATTCACAGCAAAAAAAGTATAGTCTCCTGTGCTTGTTTTTAGTTTAGCTCCCTGATGGGCCAGGCCACTGGAGCATATTAAAATATTAAAATAAGAAGGGGGTACACGGGGCCCCCATCCAAGAACTGTTTTGAACTCAGAGGACCACCATCGTTAATATGGGAGGGGGCTGTGCGGACTCCCATCCATTGGGGTCATTGAGCCCCTGGGACGACCACCTCCCCGGGGCTTTAAGAAAATAGTGGGGGGGCCATGCAGACCCACCTCCTGGAGCTTAATTATGCCCCAGGGACCACTACCTCCCTTAGGCTAAACTAATAAAGATGCCGGGGGGCTATGCGGACCCCCCAGGTCCCGGGTACCACCACCTACCCTGGGCAAAATGCATATTTGAAACTGGGAGGGGGGCTCCCCTCCTGGACCATATAGGGCCCCGGGGACCACCACCTACCTGGGGCCGACCGTGTATACTAGAGAAGGGGAACTGCGTAGCCCCCTTTCTGGAGTCATTTTTAGCCTTGTGGACCGCCGCCTCCCCCAGGGGCAGGCTCCCACTATCTCGCGAGGTGCCCACCCTCGGAGTAGCTGTTTGCTTTTGCTTGGTGGGAGCTGTGTTAGCTCCTGCCAAGTGAGAGTAAACGCTAACTCCACTCCAAGCAAGCAAGAGCTTCCAAACTGCTCACGCTTGCTGGGAGCGGAGTTTTCATCTGTTTACCTGCTCACTTTCATCCTGACAGGGAAACAGATGAAAGATTGCTCCTGCTTGCAGGGAGCTGCATATTTAGCAACTCCTTGAGTGCGGGAGCAATGTCGGCTCCTGCAGGAGGTTGGGCGCCAACAGGGACCGCAGGGGCATTGAGGGTTCCGCCATGGTCCCCAACAGAGCACACTGGGTGCCCCGGTGGTGCTAGGGCACACAAGTAGACGAGGCTGGGCCCAGAGGATGGGGTCCCTGGCCTGAAATCAGTCCTGGGTAGGGGCTGCGTGGCCCCCTCCCCATTGAACTTTGGCCAGTTCGCGGGGGATGGGGTCCTTGGGACAGAAAGCAGCCTAGGGAGGAGGGCCGCACGACCCTACTCTCCCATTGCAGAAGAAAGCAAAAAAACAAGATAAAAGGCAAAACAGAGCAGAAGAGGGCAAAACAGAGGGCAGAAAAAGGAGAGGGAAGGGAAGGGCAAAACAGAGGGCAGAAAAATTAGCAGAAAAAGGCAAAACAGAGGGCAGCAATACTAGCAGAAAAGGCAAAACAGAGCAGAGGAGGGAAAACAAAGGTCAGAAAAAGGCGAAACAGTGGGGAGCAAAACAAGCAGGAAAGGCAAAACAGAGCAAAAGATGTCAAGATAGAGGTCAGAAAAATGAGCATAATAGGCAAAATGGAGGACAGAAAAACAAGCAGAAAAGCCAAAACAGAGGACAGAAAAGCAAGCAAAAAAAGGCAAAACAGAGGATAGAAAAACGAGTAGAAAAGGGCAAAACAGAGAGAACAAAAATGAGAGAAAAGGCAAAACAGAGGCAGAAAACTAAGCAGAAAAGGCAAAACAGAGGGCAGAAAAATGAGAAGAAGAGGCAAACAGAAGGCAGAAGAACAAGCAGGAAAGGCAAAACAGAGGGCAAAAAAGGCAAAACAGAGAGCAGAAAAATGAGCAGAAAAGGCAAAACAGAGCAAGAAATGGCAGAGGAGGCTCAAACAGAGGTTAGCAGGTAGACAGGCAGCAGAGTATAGTGGACTGTGGGCAAGCTGGACAGGAGAACTGTCGTAGCAGGAGCTGGCACAAGGACCTGCTTAATTTTTACAGAAATTAAACCTCAACGGGAAACACTTACATATATAAACAGAGCAGGTGCCCCAATTGAAGCTCCACTTCTATAAAGGACAAATGATCCTGACGTCTTGGGCTTGACAAAGGCAAAGTCACTGTGTTTTCTTGCCAATCCCACATTGAAAGACGATCTGAATGCTTCATGGAAGTGAATGCATCGTTGAAATATTGGAGCGCAATGATTAGTGACTGGGATGAGTTAGCTCTTTCTTGTCCTTACCTGGTGAGATCAGAATATATTGTTCTCCTTTTAAAGGACCTTGAGTTAACAAGTGTGTGAAGTCACCTGAATCTCTGCCCGTTTGGCCCCGCCCTGTCCCCCGTCCCCCTTAGCAGTATGCAATGGTCTTCCCGCCTTTTGCCAGGAAGACGGGCAGCTTATCAAAAGGCCCCTTAGCGCTTCTCCCGCTGATTTTGGTAATGCGTTCTTGTTGCTGAGGAACATGAGGACATCCCCAACAATCAAAGAAGCACTTACGTCATTGTTTGGTAGAGATTAACCTCTTTGTACTTGTGTTGTCTCCTCTAAAGGAAGATTCATGTTATCACAAATTTCTGGATAAAGATGCACATGGAACAATCATATTGCCCAACACACACAAGGTCACTGGTGACATTTCCTTGTGCTCCATTACGCAGCTGTAGTGTAGAATATGCACTGGACATTTACCCAAGGAGCTAGCTCTTAGTAATTACCCAGTAGTAAGTATTGCACCTGAGTAGATATTTTGTGCAAAACTGTGGACTCTTTTTGGATGAAGGGGCAGGTGTGGTTCCATTGTGACCCAGTCACTGACACAGCTACTGATACACCCACTTAGATACTAATATACCCACTCACAGACCCATTCAGACACTTACACACCAACTCACAGACCCACTGGCACACCAACTCACAGACCTACTCAGACACTAAAGCACCCACACACAGACACAGTCAGACACTCTAACAGCCACTCACAAACCCACCCAGGCACTCATGTACCTACTCACAGTATCACTCAGATACTCTCACAGCCACTTAAAGACCCATTCAGACACTCATGCCCCCACTCACAGTCCCACTCAGACATGTACAGCTACTCGCAGACCCACTCAGAGACTCATGAATTCACTCACAGACTAACTCACACAGTCATAGAGGTAATTGCAACGCCCCTCAGATACTCTCACACCCACTCACAGACCCACTCAGACACTCATGCACCCACTCAGACACTCACATACCCACTCAGATACTCACACCCCCATTCACACATCCAATGAGACTCTTATGCACCCAGACCCACTCAGGTACTCACACAGCCACTGAGACATTTACGCACTCACTCACACACTCACTCTCAAATAATACAGTCAGGAAATAACCTTTAAAAAAAGTAGAAATTCACCAAAAAAACAAAATTTACAGGGGCATTAAAGATAGGCTCAGATTTCACTCATACAAAACCAGTGAAATGCAGCAGTTATAGTTACCTGAGCTAACTATAACTTACACCCCCTCAATGTACTGCTTATGACCTCACATATTACATCACTCATGACATGGTCAGTGACATCACTCATGACATCTCAAATGACATCACTCATGACATCATCCACAGAACCACTCATACACCCACTCACACCCTCATCTAACCTCTCATACACCTACTCACACCACCACACAAACACTCACATACCAATTCACATACCCATCCAAGTACTCACACAACTTCTCAGTCATACATAGAGCCACTCATGCACTCACTCACTCATGCAGCCACTCATACAACCAGTAACTCACCCAAACAGCCACTCACATAGCTGAAACTCACCCACACATCTATTCACACACCCGGATATTTACCTTTACAGCCACTCATACACCCAGTCACTCACCAATATAGCCTCACAACACAGCCACTCAGTCACCCATTGCATGAAAGTGCCTCTTTTGAAATGGTTAGTAACCACCTTTTGCCTGATGCATGATGTGATTTCGAGCTATAAGTGCACTGGGGCCCTGCTAACCAGGTTCTCAGTGCCATATCCCCTTCCAAAAAACTGTACCACAATTGGCACAACTTCAGAAACCCCTGTAAGCCCCTAGTAAGTTGTATCCATGATACCAGGGCATGGGTACTCAAGAGGGCCCTCTGGGGCTGCAGCACTGGTTGTGCCACCCCAGGAACCCCTCACCAAGGCTATGCATTTTGCCATTGCAGCCTATGTTTCTTGGGACTGAGAATTGACATGGCACACAGCCCCCCCTCCCCCTCGTAGGAACTGCATACTCATTTTGTTGGATCACTTTTGGGCACGTATGCTGGACCTGTATAAAAGCCCACAGTCCCCCCTTTTGGACACACAGCCCTGTGTGCAATGCCTCCCATGCACTGCATAAAGTATAGGTAGGTCACCCCAATTGCATGCCTTTAGCCCTAAGGCAGGGTGCAGTATTGCCTATGTGAGGGCATATCAGCAGGAGTAGATATGCTCTTTCAATGTCCAGTCTATTCTATAATGTTGTAAGTGACTAGGGAAGCCATAAAGAGTGCATGGGTTGGATACAGGTCAAAACAAGTTTCCTAGCTCCATGATGGCTTCACTGATTTCTAAGGTGTTTGGTACCAAACATTGTTTCTTAATAAATTCTCACTGATGCCAGAAATGGAGTTATTGATGAATTCACATAGGAGACCCTTTTAAAAGTTCCCCTGAAAACCTACCAAGCACTGGTGTGGTCCCTGACTTTTTTTTGTGCCAGTTTGCCATTACCAGACATGTATCTGACCTCATGAGATGAGAGGCAGTGCTCTCAGAGGAGAGAGAGGAAGCCTGCTCTCGGCAGAGGTGCTTTACATCTCCTCCAGGACAGAATGGCCTTCCTGGGCGGGAAGCTTCAAAGGCAACACCATCTTTGAAATACAAACCGGGAACCTCCAGGTAGTGGGGGAGGCCAAGCCCCCTTTCCTGCTCCTCCTTTGGTGGGAGTAAAGGCAGGAAAATTAGTTCAGTTAGGAGGAGGGTCACCACTTGGCCTGCACCACCTTTAGGCAGGGCAGGTGAGGTGAACCCCTCTCCTGAAATTCCACCATCTTGGGATGGTGGAAAAATAACCTATTAGGGCTAGGGTAGTGTCCCTTCCCACATGAAGTGGTCACTGCCTGGTGTAGACACCCTAAAGGTAGGTAGCCCATTGACTACTACCTGTCTCCCCTTGTAACACCCCAAATCAGAATTTAGGTGGCACCCCAAAACGTTAACATCAGATTCAATGGACCAAAGCAGACCAGGACAAAGAAGACCCACTGGAGGAGAACTAAAGCCCTGCTGCAGAAGAAAAAGGCTCCAAACCTGCCTGCTGCTTGAAGAACCCACAGTCATCACCTGCTGTGTTGTACAGAACCTGAAATGACTCCAATTCCCTGCACATGACAGGCACCAATCCCGTGAGGTTCGGTTTCTTGACTTGCTGCTCCTCAATGACTTGACACAGCACCAAAGCAGAAAAAAACTTCAGTGTCCCCATTCCTGCATCTAAATCTGTGCAGTAATTCCCAGGATTCATGTATGTACCTATCCCCCAACACTTCATACCTGTCTACCTGGTGATACTGTAGACTGTACTGAAATTGGAATGTCGTGACTGGCAATGTAATATAGCCATGGGTTAACCATTTTGAGGAGGGTGATTCAGCCATGGTAAAAGGTAACTGGTCCAATTTTTGTGCAGCATTGTTTACCTTGCATCTCATTGTGCCATTGTTGTCTGTCTTTCTGTTAGATTGTCTGCAGAAAACAGGGACGTACTGTTGATATATCGCCAGGGCACATGACAAGAACGCAATGATTGCAGCGTCCAGTTTAATAATAGAATGGATCGCAAATGCGATTACCCATGTTGAAGAATAGACAAATCCTGTTCTATTATATCTATTGCAGAAGACACAATGTTGCCCAATGAATAAACTAGAACAAGAAGGGAGTGGCCCCACTTACCAAGAGACAGGGTCCCAGGTACAGAATATGTAAAAATAGAGATTTCTCTTGGTTAATGCCTCATAATCATTCACACTTCACTCTGTTAAACTGTATAGGAAAGCATTCAACAGAACCCATTAACCAGCTATAAATTTAGCAAAAGACAGATATAAATATTGAATAGATTCGTTTAATAAAAATTCAGTTAAAGTTAATAAAAACAGTTCAGTAAATATATGCGTGTATATCATTACATTTCTCGCATGACGAAAAAAAGAAAAAAGTTCATTTAATATGTGCAAGAGACAAAAAAGAGTGACAACATAAAAATCATCATCGTTCCGCAAATCATGCTTTTTGTGATTTGGTGTAAATCTATTCAGTAGTTTTGGAGATATTAACTAAAAAAAATTTTTTATCTATAGGGACGCAGATCCACCCGCGGAGGTACTGCAGATTCACATGCCAAAGCAAAGTTCTGATTGGCTGGCTGCACCTTCACAGGAAAGTTGCGGCCGCCATTTGGTTTGTTGGTGTAGGAAACTGGCCCTCTGTAGAGTGTACTAAGATGAAGTACACTATGTAGGGAGTACGAGAATCCCCAATCTACAGAGGTATAAGTAGATAATACACTCTTTTTGTGGTAGTGTGGACTGGAAGTTAGGCTTATCAGAGGATAGTGCTAAGCATTTTTGGACTCACAGAGGTAAGACTTATAGGTAAGTCTGGTTGGTCTCCTTAGAGAGAGGAGGTTGCAAGTGCCTGGGGGCCACATTAGCAGAGCTGGTTTGGTCAGTGCTAGGGCTGGTGGGGCCAGGTGCAGAGGGTACAGGTCAGCCGGGCATCTTGCATTTGGAGGTCCTCGTGGTAAGGAGCAGGCAATAGGGAGAGGCGATTTCAGGACAGCTGGGCCACTTAGGAAGTGGATCTCGGGTGTCTCGACATACCTTGACGGGTGCTTACTTCTGGTGCTGTGGGAGTTCAGAGGGGACTCTTTTTCTTGGTGTTTGCCACTGGGCGTCCAGTACCCCGAGTATTGGTACGCAGCGGCTCTGGTAGGTCCTGCTGTCTCCAAACATGGTAGGGAGACAGATCTGACCCTCCAGAGATGTACCTTCTCTTCGTTTGGTGCTGCATCAAGGTTATTGGGGAGCAGCAAGTCGACAAACCGGACTTCATGGGATTGGTGCCTGCGGTGTACAGGGGAGTGATACCTTCACTCCAAGGAAGCTTCTTGGTGATTTCTTGACAACCGGAGGTGCTTCTGGGTTCTTGGAGTCCTCTATGGGTTCAGAACGACAGAGTAGCAGAGACTGTTAAGTCCGTGGAGTAGCAGGTAAGGTTTGGCACCTTTTTCTTCTGCAGCAGGATTTCAGTTCTCGTGCATCGGGTCTTCTTTGTCCTGGTCTTCTCTTGTCCATCAAATCTGATGTTAAGGTCTCGGGGTTACATCTAAATACTAAATTTAGGGGCATTACATAGGGAGACAGGTAGTAGGCAACGGGCTACCCAGCTTTAGGGTGTCTATACCCTCTAGTGACCACTTCCTGTGGGAAGAGGCACTACCCTAGCCCTGATAGGATGTTTTCCCACCATCCCAAGATAGTGGAATTTCAGGAGCAGGGTTCACATCGCCTGCTGTGCCTTATGGGTGGTGTAGGCCAAGTGGGGACCCTCCTCCTAATCTAACAAATGTTTCCGCCTTCCCTCCTGCCACAAGTAGAGCAGGAAAGGGGGTTTGGTTTGGCATCACCCACTATCTGGAGGTTCCTGGGTTGGATTTCAAAGGCGGCATCGCCTTTGAAGCTTCGCGCTCAGGAAGGCCATCCTGTCCTGAAGGTGGTGTGAAGCACTTCCACCCAGAGCAGACTTTGTCTCTGTCCTCTGAGAGTGCTGGCTCTATCCCAATGATGTCAGAAACATGTCTGGTAGTGGCAGGCTGGTGAAAACAAGCCAGGAGCCACATCAGTACTTGGTAGGTTTTCAGGGGAGCCTCTAAAATGGTCTCCTGTGTGAATCTATTAAAAAACCCACCACTGTTATCACTGGGGATTTATTAAGACAGGATGTTTGGTAACAAACACCTTAGGAATCAGTCAAGCAATCATGGAACTATGAAACTCGTGTTGACAAGTATCCAGCCCATGAACTCTTTATGGCTTCCCTCTACACTTACAACATCTCAGAATAGACTGGATATTGTGTGGGCATATCTGCTCATGCTGATGTGCCCACACATAGGATATAGTGCACCCTGCTTTTGGCCTAAAGGCCTGTGTAGGGGTGACTTACCTATATCTTATGCAGTGAATGGGTGGCATGGCTCACTATACTATGTGCCATGTCGACTCTTCGGATTTCTCTGCACCAAGACACAGCCTGCAATGGCAGTATGCAGAGCCTTGATAAGAGGTCTCTGGGGTGGCACAACCAGTGCTGCAGCTCCAGAGGACCCTCTTTAGTACTCATGCCCTAGGTACCAGGGTTACCATTTACTAGGGACTTTCAGGGGTAACTGAATTTGTGCCAGTCGTGGTATAGGTTTTGGGAAAGAGATCTAGTACTGGGAACCTTGTTAGTAGGGACCCAGTCACATTTCAAAATCACATCAGGCAAAATGTTGGGGCTAACCATGTCAAAAGAAGCATTTTCCTGCATGATCCCACAAACAAAAGAGGATGAGACTAACCTTCCTCTAGAGAGTCTTCATCGTCTAAGTGGAAGAACCTGGAAAGTCCATCTGCCTTCGCCAGTCCCAGGTCTGTGTTCCACTTCAAAGTCCATTCCTGCTAGGCATATGGCCCACCTTAGCAGTTTGGGATTCTCACCTTTCATATCCAATAGTCATCTAAGAGGCATGTGGTCAGTTTGAACAATGAAGTAAGAGCCAAACAGGTATGGCCTCAGTGTCTTCAGGGACCAGACCACAGCAAAGGCTTCCCTCTCAGTAGCACTCCAATGCTGTTTGCTTCACGAAGATCAGGGCCTTGGTGGGGCCTCGACAGGGATAGAGAGGGTCTCCCTGAGGAGGTGGTAAGGGAAATATCCTCCCTATGAGTAACTTGTTTAACGAAAAAGATATCCCTCCTGGAACCTGGCAAGGTCCCTACGTGGCAAAATGTAGAGAGGGGAAGAAAGGGTAAAAAAATAACCAATGATACTGGAGGGGGTGTTCTGAAGTGGAACAGAACACCTGAAAGAGTCTACACCTTGCTGATTCAGTAATGTCCCTGAGCTGAAAGGTGAGAAGGGAGGGATACCCTTTTGTTATTATAGCCCTCACTCACTCTAATAGTGACATGCTTCATCATCGGGCTCACCCTGGCTCCTAGAGGTCAGGGTGGGCTCGACCATTTTTCAGGCAGCACTTAAGAAGATATTTGGTATGGGGCGTAACGTTAAGATAAAATTCCTCTCCCACTCCTAAAGTATCCTTTATTAGTGGAGTGGGGGGGAAAGGTTAAAAATGACTATGGTAGGGTGGGAGGATATAATGGTCCTAAGACCCACACTGAACACCAACATGTTTCAGCCCTAATGCTGGCCTATTTATGGTCCCGGGCTTTCATCAGGGTGGGATGCGAAGAGGTCACTTCCCCCAGAGACGTGAGTGTGGAGTGGTCATGCAATTAACATGTAACACATTAGTACATATATTGTTACTATTTAAGGGACAAGTCCAGTACCTGCCACTGTTGTCTTCGAGGGATTTCCCCGGTATGACAGGGTGTAAGCTCCCAAAGGGGGGCTTAGAGGGGTAGGCCTTGTAGTCACACTTTCGTCAAAGGTCTATCCCCATAGGAGACCTACTGTGCTTCGTTCCCCTGCTTATCAGACAAGCACCCCTCTAAGCCCCCCATTGGGAACCCCATTAGTAATAGGATGCTGTCTGTATTTTTGTGTGTTAGTGGTCCAGTCAACTAAGGTGGTTATATCCACGTCACCTACTAGGGACACCTCAGTGAGCTCTCTGACATGGCCAGTGCTCTCCTGAGATCCCATCTGGAGATTGGCAACTGCAGGTACTGCAGGCGGACTAGAGGCATTTTGTTTGTTTTTACAGCCAGGGTCTGCAGTTCGGTGTCTAAGTGCCCTACAGTCATTATACCAAGCCTTTTTGTTACCCTGATACCTTTCCTTGGGCTGTGAAGAGGTTCTGGGCCCACCCTCCTAAACAGAATTTTGTGAGCCTGAAGAATGCTTATTTTAGCTTTTCCTTTTTTGTTTACCATCTTTTCCTTGGGGGGGGTTTGACCTCTTTATTTGGTCTCCCCCCTCAGTGGTAGTTTAAGTCACCCTTGTTTTGACCCAGTGGTCTGCCTTCTTCCCCAACTCTAGAGGAGAAAGTGGACCTATGTCTACCAGATGCTGATGTAACTTCTCATTGTAACAATTCCTTAAAAGATGCCCTTTCACAATTAAATTGTAAAGCCCTTCATAGTCATTCACATTGTTACTCGTAAACCAACCACCTAGTGTGTTCACTAAAAAAGTCAACTAATTCCCCCCAGGACTGACTCTGGGTTTTTGGAGTCTCCCTGAATCTTATTCTATACTCCTCATTAGTGAGTCCAAAGTCCTCAATCAGAGTACCCTTCATGAGGTCATAAGTCTCAGCATCTATTTCAGGCAATGTCAGGAGTTTATCCCTGCATTTACCTGAGAATAGTTCCCACAAGAGTGGAGCCCAATTCTTTCTAGCTACTTTTCTTGCTACACAGGCTCTCTCAAATGCAGTGAACCAGTTGGTGATATCATTATCCCCTGAATAGTTAGGGACAATTCCTTTGGGGAGTTTTGAGTCATAAGAACCTCTACTCTCCCTATTTATTTCTATACTGCCTCTAAAGGTTGGTCCTAGTCCCACCTCTTTTCTTTCTTTCTCTATTTCCAGGAGCTGAGCCTCTAACAGCAGTCTCCTGGTCAATCTTTCTAGAATGAGGACCTCATCTGAGGGGGCCTCAGCTGTGTCTGAGGGGACTGACTCATGTACATTCTCAGCATCATCTTCATTAGTTGGCTTCTCATCCTCAGATTGAGCTAATAATTCCGGATTATCTCTTTCAAACTGATCTATAAGCTGCCTGAGATATTCCTTCTTGGGACTACTTCTTTTTTTGATACCATAGCCCATAAATAGGGCCCTACATTGAGCATTGCTTAGGTCCATGTAAAGGGTCAGGTCAAGCTCTTGAGCTTGGCTATCATAATCAGGCATTATTTTACTAAAGTTGGGACCTTCTAAGAAGTTACAAAAAAATAACTATACACTGAATACTTTGTCTTAACTTAAGCACAGACTTTTACATTTCAGGGACATAACCAAGGCCCTAGCAGTTAATATTAGAAATTTAGAAAAAATAGACATATCAAAACAATTTGACTATCTAAAGACAATTTTCGGATTTACTCATGTGGTCACATATTGACAAAGTGGTTCCAGCAAATGCAAGGTCTTCTATCCCAGCGCTGAACCACCAATGTGGAAACTGACTCTCTGTACAGAGTACTAACATTAAATAAACTATGTCAGAGGTATAAGTAGATAATACTAACTCTTTTTGTTGTGGTAGTGTGGGCGAGCAGTTAGGCTTATCAGAGGGTAGTATTAAGCATTTGTTGTACTCACAGTATAATAAATGAGACACATGCTCAAGAATAAATCTGAGACCGATTTGTGAAAATAATATTGATTTTTATATAATTTTTAAGACCAAGAACACAGTTAAAAGGTAATTACTCCCTCTTCGCTGACGATGTCCTGTTGTCGCTGGCGGATCCAACCACGTCCCTTCCACCCCTGCAGTCAGAGCTGGTTCGGTTTGAGGCGATAGCGGGCTTTAAAATAAATCTGGACAAGTCCTACATCCTCAACCTCACACTCCATCCAGCGGAACTCTCCAGGCTCCAACCCCTCACGTCCCTTCAATGGTCCACTTCATCCATACAATATTTGGGGGTCCAGATCACACCAAGAGTGGAAGGACTCTATGCCGCTAACTTCCCCCGATACCCACGCGTATCCAAGCAGAGCTTAATAAATGGAAGCCCCTCTTTCTGACCTGGTTGGGTCGGATCCACGCCATAAAGATGACGCTTCTCCCCAAGCTCCTCTATTTATTTCAAGCCCTGCCCATAGAACTAGAGGGGGTCTTCTTTTGGCGCGTTAATGCTATGATCTTAAATTAAATTTGGCAGGGGAGAAGGGCTCGCTTCTCCTTTTTGATACTTCGTCGCTCCAGGGCGGAGGGTGGAGTCGGACTCCCAGATATCCATTTATATTACAAAGCCGCCCAACTCCGAGTGCTGATTGAATGGACAAAACACGACTCCGACAAACATTGGCTACATATGGAACGCAGTGTGACCGGGCGGACTATATGGGATCTGATCTGGCGGCCTAAACAAGAGAGACCCAAGAACACCTACATCAGCACTCCCACACGCACAACCCTTAAGGTATGGGACTCCGTGGCAAGTGATGAGAGATGGACCTCTTTTCCCTCTCCTTTCACGCCTCTTCATTTTAATCCGGCATTCCCCCCGGGGTTGCAGGCTGGACCGTTTGCTGCCTGGAGGGAGGGAGGCTGTTTAGCTCTAACACATCTCTTCCATAACTTTGATCCTCTTACCTTTGATAACTGTAAAAGGGACTATGGCCTGGAGAATACAGAACGATATCGCTATAGTCAATTACTGCATTGGGCCCTTACACCACAAGTCCGGGAGGCGACTACTCGTCCCCTCACAAAATTTGAAGCTTTTCTCACTAAGGCTAATGCTATGAAAGGCGCGATTTCCTTCATATATAAGTTTCTCCTTACCACTACGTGCTCCCCGCGACCACGGTACATGGCCATGTGGGAGGGAATCCTACAGCGGGACATCTCAGACGATGAATGGTCCCATTTATGGTCCGACATCATGAAATTCAACCACTCCATAGATTTCAGGGAAGCACACCTTAAGACCATGATGGATTGGTACCTCTATCCCTCCAGGTTTAGACGGATCTTTCCCACTGCATCTGATCGATGCTGGAGGGGATGCAGGCTTCTGGGGCACTTCCAGCATATCTGGTGGGACTGCCCACATATACGGCCTTTCTGGGAAGAAATACTTGCACATATTAAAGATATGTTGGGATATCCTGTTCCAACCACTAGGGCAGAAGTCCTGCTGGGGCTTCGTGATCCTGCCTTGGAACACCAGACCCGAGCTGATAAAACTATTATGTGGCTCTGCATCGGAGCGGCGAAGGTCACACTGGTGGCTGCCTGGAAAAAAAGAGAAGCTCCGGCAGTCTCCCTCTGGCACTCTAGATTATGGAAGCTACTTAGTATGGAACAAATGTCGGAAGTCTTTAGAGATAATTTTAAGAACTTCGAATTTAAATGGAGTCCCCTGGTCACCTTTCTTTCTCGTGGCCTTCCATCTGCTGTTTGCCCTACCTCTATCAGAGCCTTACACCTCTTTCAGATATGAAGTACAGCCTATCGCTACACATTGATGAATATGTTTTTAGGTGCCGCCACCATGTTGGGGAGGGGGAGGGAGATGGGACAGGGTTGGTTAATTATTTTATGTTTATTGCTTTATTGCTCCACAGATGGGAGCTGTTCTAATAAGTTCTGTAGTACTCCCTGTATAATGCCTTCTGACTAGGAGGACTCGAGAGCGTGCCATCTCGAAGGATGGTGGGACAGTTTCCCATTTTATTTGTTGTACTGTGCAGGACACAGAGACTTGCTCCGAACCCAACACCGTTGGACACTGTACCCTTACTTATGCACCACGTTTGAATTGGGTCGGGGTCGATCTTTAGCGTTGAGTACACTGCACAATGTCAGTTCAATCAATTTTTGTATCGCTATTCGAGCAAGAAAGAGGATGGCAAAATCATATGTTGTACTATGTCAAAAATTCAATAAAAATATGTTTGACAAAAAAAAGGTAATTACTTTTGGAGCTATGATTTTGCAAAGTCCGATAAATATATAACTTCAATGCGTAGTTACGCACCATAGGAAACAATGCGGAAAAAGCCAAAGAAATTGCATAGAAATGCAGGCAATGCTTTCACGATGTTCACCTTCTCATTTTAGGTTGATGTCAGGACCAGGTCCAAAGTTTCAGAAAGAGAAGTTCGGGAGGGTCCTGGGCTGAGATCTTGCAAGCTGATGCGCAAAGATAAAGAGGACCACTTGAAAATGCACTGCACAGAGGGACCTCCAGGTATGTCCGGTGGGTCTCCTTAGTGGAAGGAGGTTGCAAGGGCCTGTGGACTACAGGAGCAGAACTGGTTGGTCGTGCGGGGGCTAGTTGGGCCAGGTGAAGAGCGAACAGCTCAGCCAAGCGCTGTGCATCTTGAGGTCCTCGTAGTAATGAGCGGCAACTTTGAGAGTCGATCTCGGGACAGCTGGGCCACTTAGGAAGTGGGTCTCGAATGTCTCAATGTCCCTCTACAGGGCTTGCTTCTTGTGTTTTGGGAGTCCAGAGGGGACTCTTCTTCTCGGTGTTTGCCATTGGGAGTCCAGTACCCGTGTATTGTTACGCTGCAGCTCTGGCAGGTCCTGGTGTCTCTAATATTGGTGGGGAGACAGATCTGACCCTCTGGAGCTGTTGTACCATCTCTTGCTTTGGTGCTGTGTCGAGGTCGTCAGGGAGCAGCAAGTCTGCAAACCGGACTTCATGGGATTGGTGCCTGCAGTTTGCAGGGGAGTGACAACTTCATTCCAAAGGAGCTTCACGGTGACTTCTTGAAGGCTGGAGGTGCTCCAGGGTTCATGGAGTCCGTTCAGGTTTCAGGAGGACACAGCAGCAGCAATTGTCAAGTCACGGGAGCAGCAGGTAAGGTTTGGTGCCTTTTTTATATGCAGCAAGGATTCAGTTCTCGTGCAGCGGGTCTTCTTTGTTCTGGTCTTCTCTTGTCTGTCAAATCTGATGTTCAGGTCTTGGGGTGCCAACTAAATACTAATTTTGGAGGCGTTACCCGGGGGGACAGGTAATAGCCAATAGGCTGCCTCCCTTTAGGGTGTCTACGCCCTCTAGTGACCACTTCCTTTGGGAAGAGGCACTGCCCTATCCCCGATAGGATGTTTGCCCACCATCCCAAGATGGTGCAATTTCAGGAGAGGGGTTCATATCGCCTGCCACGCCCTAGGGTGTTGTAGGCCAAATGGGGACCCTCCTTCTAATCTAACTAATTTTCCCGCCTTTCCTCCCACCAAAAATGGAGCAGGAAAAGGGGTTTGGCTTCCCCCACTATCTGGAGGTTCCTGGGTTGGATTTCAAAGGTGACATCATCTTTGAAGCCCCCCCCCCCCAGGAAGGCCATTCTTTCCTGGAGGAGGTGTGAAGCACCTCCGCCCAAAGAAGGCTTTGTCCCTGTCCTCTGAGATTGCTGGCTACCACTCCATGAGGTCAGAAACATGTCTGGTAGTGGCAGGCTGGCAAAAACAAGCCAGGAACCCCACCAGTGCTTGATAGGTTTTATGGGGTCCCTCTAAAAGGGTCTCCTGTGTGAATTTATTAGTAAATTCACCACTGGCATCAGTGAGGATTTATGTAGACAACAAGCTTGGTACCAAACACCGTAGGAATCAGTGAAGCCATCATGGAGCTATGAAACTCGTGTTGACAAGTATCCAACCCATGTACGCTTTATGGCTTCCTTGTGCACTTACAAAATCTCAGATTAGACTGGACATTGTAGAGACATATCTGTTCATGCCGATTTGCCCACACATAGGAAATAGTGCACCCTGCCTTAGGGCTAAAGGCCTGCAGTAGGGGGTGACTTACCTATATCTTATGCAGTGTACGGTTGCATGGCACACAGTGCTGTGTGCCATGTCGACTCGTCATATTTCTCTGCAAAAAGACACGCAGTCTGCAATTGCCGGAAACTGTCCCTGGTGCTGAAACGTTGTTTTCATATTGAATGAAGGGGTCAGGTGAGAGGCTTCCTGACCCCCTTGTGCATGTTATAAAAGAGAGCTGAGCATGTGTCCTGGGGTCAGAAATGTGAAGAAAAAAAATGTGGCCGCGGATCCCTCGCAGGGTGCAGGATGGTCCCCCATGTAACTCTGCAGGGAATACACAGATCTAGTGCAGCACTCACACTCACTCTTACTCTCACTCTTACTCTCACACCCACTCACATCACCTTACAGATACTGTCACACCCACTCACATACCCATACAGACACTCTCACACCCACTCTTATACCCATACAGACACTGTCACACCTATTCACCAACCCATACAGAGACTCTCACACCCATTCACAAACTCATATAGAGACTCTCACACCCACTCTTACATCCATACAGATACTTTCACACTGACTCACATACCCATACAGACCTTTTCAAACCCACTCTAATCCAATGCAGACACTGTTACACCCATTCACAAACCCATGCAGATACTCTCACACCCACACTTACACCTATATAAACACCTTTACACCCACTCACATACCCATACAGACACTGTCACACCCATTCAAATATTCTACAGACACTATTACACCCATTCACAAACACATACAGAGATACTCACATCCACACTTACATCTATACAGAGACTTTTACACCCACTCACATACCCGTACAGAACCTCTCACACCCACTCTTACACCCATGCAGACTCTGTTACACCCATACAGAGAGTGTCATACGCATTCAGAAAACTATAAAGAGACTCTGTCACCCAGTGATAAAACTTATGCAGACACTGTGCACCCACTGACATACCTACACAGAAACTCTCATACCCACTCATAAAGCCATACAGACACCCTGAAACCACTGTTACACCCATATAGCTATTGCTACACTCATTCAAAAACCCAAATACACACTGTCACACCCAGTTTTACACCCATACAGAGACTGCCGTACCCATTCACAAACCCATACAGAGACTCTCACACCCACACTTACACCTATACAGACACTCTTACACCCACTCGCACACCCAGTGTCACACCTATGCAGATATCCTACATACACTTTTACACCCATTTACAAACCCATACAGAGACTCTCACACACCCACTTACACCCATACAGACATTTTCATAGCCAGTCACATACTGATGCAGAGAATGTCACATCCACTGATATACCCATACAAACACTGCTACAGTCACTAACACATGCATAGAGACACTTACAAGAATCCCATTTAGAGTCTGTTATACCAACTGTGAGACCCATTCAGAACCCTCTACTAGAAATATTAAATGTGCTCTTTTGTATTGAATGTGTGATTTTGATTTGTGGATCCACAGATTCAATAATGTTTTAAAAAAAGTTAAAAATGATAATTGCTTGGGAAATAGGGTGGATCTTAGAAGAGCTGTTGCGTTCGTTTGTATATGATGACTACATATACGAACAGATGCAGAGTTTCAAACTGCTCAGAAACTCTCTATTTCCTTTGTCTGTGCAGTGAACACCAGCTCTCCTGTGTATTCCATGCATGTTGAAGTGCAGGTTATTATGGTAGACAGAGCCCATGTTCTGTTCTCTGAGGAATGCTGAAACAGATTCATTAACATGTTTCCTGGCTTGCTCTATCTGTGGACAAAATTCAGAAGGCCACTTCCATTTCGGCCTTTGGAATATGTTAGAGACCACCATGGCAGTGTGAGGGAAAAGTTGCATTAATTGTTCAAAGGTATTTTTCATTAGAATTTCCAGTCATAGCCCAGTCAGTGTGCTCAGGTCATTGCCACCACAGTGCACAATTATGGCGTCTGGACGTTGGGAATCCATAAGGTTTACAGCCAATGGAAACAATAGCTGCCACCTTAACCCTTTCTGGTCAAACCAACTAATTTTCCCGTTAGGCAAACCCAAGTCCCTGACAATCCCACTCTTTCTGGCATACTTCTAGCCCAGAACACAAAGCTATGACCTACAATCCACACTCTAGCCATTTTGAAGGATGGAGCAGTAGCACATAGGAGAAGGCTGGAGAAGGCTGCAGCTGAATGAGTCCGTTTTCAAAATGAAGTCAGTTAAAAGAGACCCTAGGAAGTAACATTTTAAAGATCACATTTGATTGGATGCTAAAAATGATGGCACTGTTTAAAACTATGTTGTGGAATAAATTGAAAGTAAATACATGTGTGATTGGCTCTGTGGGATATGTTTCTAATTGTATACAGTCAACCACACCTGCTGTCCTGGGCTTAGGAGTTAGCATGCTGCTGTACAGACTGTTTTGAATGGGTCACTTACTTGTAGCAGAGAATGTTACAATGTTGGTCACCTGGAAACAGACCTACAGTAGAATGGGAGGAAGTGAACAAAAAAAGCCTCGAATGTCAATGTGAGGAGAGATTGTCAATGAAAGAAACAATTAATAAAGAATGTTTGGGAATTAATTTAGAGATTTGTAGGAAGTGGTGTGTAAGTGGTATTGTTTAGGAATAGTTTTTAAAAAAGCTTTCCGATGGCCACAAAGGATCCGCGGATCCACCGTGAGGTTACATGGGGGTTCGCTAAACGCCGCAGTGGATCTGCGGGCCCGCCCACTACCGAATTGGTCTTTCTTTAGAGGAGTCAAACAAAGGGTTAAGAAATGTGACCATTCACAAGAGCTGTATGATTAGTAAGAAAATGAAAGCAGAGTTTCTATTTGTTTGCAGCCTCTGTAACCTTGAAACCAAAGTTGGTAATGGGTTCCATTAATGGTTGCCTTGTATGAGAGTCGTCTACCATTCTTGTGCTTGGTTCGTGTGTGCTTTCTTGAGAGAAGTTTGACAACCTGATACTGAGAAAGAAAAATACAACCCAACAATCACATTTGACAGGTATGTGAAATAAGCTGTAGCAAAAAACATAGTTCATAGAGAAGGAGTGAGTGTGAGTAAGGTGGAGGAAAGTGAGCAGGATGTTTGAGAAAACTAAACGAAAATATTAAAAGAGGGTAGAAGATGAAAACAAAGTAAACTCTACTGATCAGGAAGTATCAGTGAAAAGTTGTGAAGAAAAACAAAACACAGGTATACACCAATGTAGGCAGTGACACAAGGGCATGATATACTAATGTATGCATCGAGATATTCAGGAAGTTTATTGTGTATACAGTTATGCAATGACATATACACAGATATATAGATTAAGATGACCTGGTTCACACTGATGCTTTTAGTAAGACAGCAAGTTATAGTTAAATATATTTACTTTTCACACATAATGATATAGCTGTGCATATAGTAACAAAGCAAATGATACAGTGATTCATACATTTACACAGTCAAATGGATGCTGATGTGTGCACTAAGTCACTCAGAGAGCTATTGATTTATGCAGTAGGATAACTAGCTAAATAGTAAAATGTAAGCTGATGTACCCAGAGAGAAACTGAAGTACATAGCAGGACATGTACAGATACTGGGCGGTATAATGAGACATTAAAGTACACAATTATATATACAGTAACACACATACACATAGGCACAAAGTAATGGGGCAGTAATATAGCTATGACATACAGATAAATACTGAGAGACGGTAAGCGGGCACTGTAATGCAGGGACAAGCACTACTAAAATTTCTAGAAAGATAGCCAGCAAAAGAATAATAATGCTATTTACAGGACCAGATATACAGTGAGAGACACAATAATAGACTAAGTGAAACAGTAATGTATGTAGTTATACACATGTGCACATATGAATACCTAGAACAATACATTCAGTGTATCTGTAATACCTATGTAAAACAGAGGTATATGGATAAACAGTTATTTGTTTGCACTGTACAAACCAGATGAAAGAATAAAAGGACAGTATATTTTGCATAACTATTTAGAAACTGTAGAATGCAACTATCGAGAAGCTATGAACACAGTGATGCATTAACTAACACGCTCACTCATGCTTATACTCAGAGACTCTGGGAGACATTGAAGCATACAGTTACACACTCATGGACACATTGGTACAGTCAGTAACTGACTCAGACACTTAATTATATACGCACTCAAACACCATGGGACACATTAATAAATACAATGAGGCACCCATGTACAAAGTAATGCACTCACTGACTGAGAGTTACCTACAAAAAGACTCTTAAGCAATGAAGAAAGAGTTATAGGAGGAAGCATGGGAAAATCTGCTAAAAGTCACAGAGACTAATGATAGCGTCCTTTTCTGGAAAACAGTGAATGCTCCAATTTTCTCCAAGGGCATAGCACCGTATTTAGAGTCCTCAATTACTCCAACCCAATGGACCGATCACTTTGGCGAGTTTTTTTCAAAATTTACCAAAGAGGAATATTCCTCAGAATGGGAACTGGGACAGCTAATATCAACTTTGGAATTTTTCTATGAGGAAGTGCTGAAGGCCATTTCGCCCCACCCAAATAGTAAGTCCCCTGGTCCGGATGGGGTTCCAATGGATATATATAAGCTTTTTCTATATTTATGGGCCCCACTTTTAACTAAGGTGTTTAATGCCATGGGAGCAGGATTTGTCCCCCAGTCCTGGTTCACTTAATTAATTATCCCTATATTTAAAAAGGGATCAAGGGAAGACCCCAAATGTTATCGTCCAATCTCCCTATTCGACTCTTCCGCTAAGATATTGGGAAGTGTCTTGTTGGAGAGACTGCAAATCTGGGCAGAGGAGAATTAAATCTTTTCGAAAACCCAATATTGATTCAAGAAAGGATTGGGGACTGTGGGCCAGGCGCTCAATCTAAATTTACTGATGAGCAAATACAGCCAAGCTAAAAAGGGAGCATTATATATATGTTTCCTAGATCTTAGCTGTGCATTTGATCTAGTGAACTATAGGGGCATGTGGGAGTGCATGGATAAGCTATGGGCACCGAAGGAGATTATTGCACTGTTGGCTTATTTATATAGAAATCTAACAGTTAAGGTGTGTTATGGGGCGAAAGGAGAATTAACTCCTCCGACTGATATTGGAAGGGTGGTGAGGCAGGGGTGTGTGTTGGCACCCTTCCTCTGTTCCCTCTATATCAATGATGTGGGGAAATCATTGCAGGCCATAGGGGCGGACACTCTGAGGATTGGGAGATGTCAAATCCCAATCCTTTTATCTGCCGATGATGCAGCTGTATTGGCACTTACTCCTAACAGCCTTCAGGCCCTGATAACTCCTTCACGGATTACATGGAGGGAAAGGGCATGAAGATTAATGTTGTCAAAACGTTCACTATGACCTGTGGTAGACCCAGGGTAAAAACAAGTCCCTTTTACTGCTGTTTTAATTATTTGGGGATCCAGTGTTCCTCCAACCTAGAATGGAAACACCATAAAATAATTAGCACCTCGAATATGTCCAGTTGGGCAGATTTGCCTCTAAGTTAGGGCTCAAACCAATTGCAGAGATGCTAAGACTGTAAAATGAAAAAAACTTCACCGCAGCAATTTATGGGGCAGGGATCTGGGGAACATGGGAAAACAGCTGTTTGCAAAAACAATAAAATACGTTTAAAAAAAATCTATTGGTGGTTCCATTCTCACCTGCAGATTCCATTGTTCATTATGAGCTAGGTATTGAGTACTTTTCAGACATTACAGAAAGTAAACCATTGCAATTGTGGCACTCTATATGGTGTAGACGGGAAACACAATTTACTATAGATATGATTAGAGATTGCATGAGATTAGATCAGGTGAATCGAATTTCATGGCTCTCCTTCATTAAAAAATCCCTACGGGATTTGGAAGTGGAAGATAGTGATCTATGGGAAAATCCAGAGGGTATTGCCACTTACTCCAAGAAAGATGTATGGGGGATTATTTTTAATGCATGTGGTGAAAAATGTCCAAAATAGAGAAGAACAAGGTCTCAGTAGAACGGTATATAAATCTAAATGAGGTGACTCGATGCAAGTTGTATCTTTCGGCAATTAATAATGCTCATCATAGATACCTTTTCACCCATTATCGTCTTCTAATCTTTCATCGCAAAATTGCATTTCCACGGAAAGAGGGAGGGGGCACGGTTAGTCACAAATGTCCATGTTATAAACTGTTGGTCTAGTCCATGCAACATGCTATGCCTTTTTGCAAATTGTATTCAGCCACCCAGGAAATTGTATTTCAAACCCCTTTTTTTATCTGAAATAATTTTTTATTATCAGCAGGCTTTTAGGCATTTGTATGATCTGAAAGATGGAAATACTTGTTTTAGGGTAGCTATGTTCCTCTCTTCTGTTAATCACCTTAGAGATTCCATGAATGATATAGGAAACATAATGAAATAACTAGAGGAAAACTAAATTTAAAAAATTGGGTTTTTTGCTGATGGATGAAAATTTATTTATGGGATTTCTTTGTTAAATGTATTAATGTATTAATGCGTTTTATTGTGGTGCTTTTATGACTCATTTTTATGGATCAAATAAAGCTTTAAATGAATGAAAAGACTAAGGGCCATATGTAGGTGGGCTAATACCGGTCGGTAACGGCCGAAAATCGGTAAATTTCCTGTAACCGACCGGTATTTAGCCCTTTGCGAAGTAGGAGGCCGGATTTAAGAGTCGGTAATTTACCGATTCGTTATTTTAAGGAATCAGTAAATTACTGATTCCTTAAATCCTATGTAGGGAGCACTCAAGTGAGTGCATTTTTGGTTTAAGGATTCGTTATTTACCACCAACTACAAGTTGGGGGTAAATGCCGAATACCTTTTAAAAAGCAATTTTGTGCTTTTTAAAAGTGCCATGTGGCAGACATACATGCCCTTAGGGCATGTATGTGCGCCACATGTGCACACATGCACGATTCAGGGTGCAACAGGGTGTCAATTTGACACCCTGCCACCCTTGAATATGCTCCCCTATTACCGATTCGGTATTTACCAAATCGGTAATAGTGAATGGCATCCCATTCATTCCTATGGGCCTCCAGGCCCATAGGAATGAATGGGAAGGTATTCCTTATTACCGATTCGGTAAATACCGAATAGGTAATAACTGAATATTACCGAATCGGTAAAATTTACCGAATGTTTACCTACATTCTATTTACCGATTCTTAAATACTGAATCGGTAAAATTCGGTATTTAGGAATCGGTAAATAGAAATTACCTACATATGGCCCTTAGTGAAACAGTAATGAATCTAGTTATACACATGTGCACACATGAATATCTAGAACAATACATTCAGTGTATCTGTAATACCTACTTATAAGAGAGGAAAATGGATAGACAGTTATATGTGTGTATTGTACAAAGCATAGGAAAGAATAAAAGGACAATATATTTTGCATAACTAATTAGGAACTATAAAATAAAACTATAGAGAAACCATGGACACACTGATGCATTCACTAACACACTCACTTATGCATACACTCAGAGACCCTGGGAGAGATTGATGCTTACAGTTACACACTCATGGACACATTGATACAATCAGTGAGGGACTCAGATACTTACTTATATGCACACTCAAACATCCTGAGACACATTAATAAATACACTGAGGCACCCATGTATACAGTAGTGCACTCACTGACCCATTTACACACTAACGTATACATACCATTACACACTCTGTGACATACTGATACATATACTGACACCGCCATGCACACAGCAATGCATTTATCAATACACTCACACAGTCACTTATACACATAGTCAGATACCCTGGGATATATTGATATGCACACTAAGACACCCATGCATACCCTGACGTACTCACTAATTTACTCATATACTCACTGATACCTACACTGACACACTCTTGTAGACTCTAGTACATATACTGATATACACATAAACACAGTGATGCATTGTTTGATATAATGACACACTCATTTATACACACACTCAGATACCATGAGAGAGTGAGAGATACAGTGAGACACTGACACTGATACAGACATTGAGATACTCTGTGACACACTGATACATACACTGAGACATCTGTGGATACACTGATGTAGTCATCAACTTAGTCACATACTCTCTGATAAATACAGTGAGACATTCTGGGACAGAGTAATACATATAGTGGTACACCCAAGGACACATTAATGCAGTCACTGACTCACGAACCCATTCAGTTATACTTAGCGTATCTATAATACATAAATCCAAGAGAGGTTGACGGATAGAGATTTATATCTGTGTACTGTGGAAAGCAGTTCAAAAAATAAAAGGAAAGTGTGTCTTGTATAACTGATTATAAACCCAAGACTAAAGAATAACCAGTTAATCAGTAAATTAGTAATAACGTTATTTGTTGTATATGTAAATTTTTTACAGACATCTAATTTTGCTTGAGAAACAAGATTTACAATGCCTGGCAAGAGAGAAAGATGAAAGAAACAGAGAAAACAGTATTATGTACTGCAAACTCAGGAAAGACAAACAAAATAAGGAGGAGAATATTCAGAAAAAAAGAGAAGCTGGTAAGAGTACTAAGTAGTTTCTTAAACAAATATTGTAGATTGCAAAATGTGACTAGTCTTGTCTAAAAATGGAATTTACATATCAAGTGGAAACAAGCATTGGCATAGGCAATAGGTCCCGCCTTTGGGACCTTATAAGTGTTTAGCCATGTAACAGTTGATGTTGTTGCACCAAGGATATTGTGCTGCATAACTAAATACTTATACGGTCCCAAAGGCGAGACCTATTGGCTATCCCAATGCTTGTTTTTACTTATGGCTCTGATGCGACTAAGAACCATTAGCAACGTGAGTAGCTCTAGATTGATTTCACCATATGTTCATCCTGTAAAATGTCTGGATGCAGTAACATAATTCACAGAGAGGGACTCAAAAACTTGTCATTGGTTTCATTTATTCGTGAAAAAGTGTCACACATTTGACACTGGAATGGCACTCATACTCTAACTGAAATCATACAAATATCCCAAATAATCAGTCTGAAAACATGGCAGCTATTGGATCAGAGCATGGAGTTTGTCAAACTAACTCTGAGAATTATCACCCATCTTTCCATACGCGACCTATTATTGGAATAACCCACTGAGAAGTACTGGTCTTTAATTACCATATTTTGTTCGAAGCATCTCATGTAATTTCATAATACTTGCTCTTTCTAAGGAAAACAATAAACTTTTCTGAAATTTAAAAAAACACTGTACTAACAGCGTCATATATGTAGGTTAAAGGAATAGGTACACCAGTGTTTTTAAGCTGGTTTATAGGAGGTAGTAGAGAGTTGTTAAATATTTCCTGTAAATCGCTGCTGGTAGCACTGGCCACCTTCTTCCACCGCAAAATCGCCGACATCCACGACAGCTTCAACACCACGACCGCCCCGGCAACCACCGAGACCACTGCCCCCACAACCACCAACCGCCTGCTCTCCTGGACCAACATCAACGACGAGGACACCAGCGAGATCATGAACACCATCCACTCCGGCTCACCGCTAGACCCGTGCCCTCACCACGTCTTCAACAAAGCCAGTACAGCCATCGCGCCCCATCTCCGGAAAATAATCAACATCTCCTTCGAGACAGCAACCTTCCCGGAAAGCTGGAAGCACGCCGAGATCACAGCCTTACTCAAGAAACCCAAGGCAGACCCCAAGGACCTCAAGAACTTCCGACCCATCTCTCTGCTCCCGTTCCCCGCGAAGGTCACCGAGAAAATCATCAACAAACAACTGACCCGCTACCTCGAGGAGAACAACATCCTGGACCCTTCCCAGTCCGGCTTCCGCAGCAACCACAGCACCGAAACCGCCCTCATCGCCGCCACCGATGACATCAGGACCCTGCTAGACAACAGAGAAACAGCAGCCCTCATCCTCCTGGACCTATCAGCCGCCTTCGACACGGTCTGCCACCACACACTACGAATACGCCTTCACGACGCCGGGATCCAAGAGAAGGCCCTGGACTGGACCACATCCTTCCTCTCCGGCAGAACACAAAGCGTCCGCCTCGCCCCCTTCCGATCCAAAGCCACCAAGATCATCTGCGGCGTACCCCAAGGCTCCTCCCTCAGCCCAACGCTGTTCAACATCTACATGGCACCCCTCGCCCACGTCGCCCGACAGCACTAACCTCAACATCATCTCCTACGCCAACGACACCCAGCTGATCCTCTCCCTCACCAAAGACCCTCACACCGCCAAAGCCCACCTCCACGAAGGAATGAAGGCCGTCGCCGAATGGATGAGTACCAGCCGCCTGATGCTGAACTCGGACAAGACGGAGGTCCTCATCCTTGGTTCCAACCCTTCAGCATGGGACGACTCCTGGTGGCCAACATCACTGGGAACAGCCCCGACACCCACCGACCACGCACGCAACCTAGGGGTCATCCTCGACCCCACCCTCTCCATGACTAAGCAGGTCAACGCCGTTTCCTCATCCTGCTTCAACACCCTCCGAATGCTCCGCAGGATCTTCAAGTGGATCCCCACCGAAACAAGAAAAACAGTCACCCAGGCCCTCGTCACCAGCAGGCTGGACTACGGAAACGCCCTCTACGCAGGAACGACGGCTAAGCTCCTGAGACGGCTGCAACGCATCCAGAACGCCTCTGCACATCTTATCCTCGACATCCCCCGACGCAGCCACATCACACCCCACCTGAGAGACCTGCACTGGCTCCCTGTCAACAAGAGGATAACCTTCAAGCTCCTCACCCACGCACACAAAGCACTCCACAACTCCGGACCAGCCTACCTCAACAGACGACTCAGCTTCTACACCCCCACCCGCCAGCTCCGCTCCACCAGCCTCGCCCTCACCACAGTCCCCCGCATCCGGAAAACGACCGCCGGCGGCAGATCCTTCTCCCACCTCACCGCCAAGACCTGGAACACCCTCCCCACCAACCTTCGGCAGACCCAAGACCTACTGGCCTTCAGAAGACTCCTCAAGACCTGGCTCTTCGATCAGTAGCAGCACCACCCCCCTCTTCCCCCAGCGCCTTGAGACCCTCGCGGGTATGTAGTGCGCTTTATAAGTGACATGATTGATTGATTGATTGATAACAGCATCACTTGTGGCAGCTCCAGGCGCAAGCGCATGTCTTTCCTAAATGACCGCATGCATGTTGTTCTCTGTGCTGCATGAATATCTCAATAAAGATATTTGAACAAAAACAAGTTAACTGTAAGCAAAAGCCGAAACAGTCGATGTTTGCCGAAGCCGGTGTGCGGTGCGGGAGAGCGTCTCGCGCCCCCTGCAGGCTATGGCCGTGCGTTGACGAACCAACGGCCGCTGCAGCAGCAACTGGAGAAGGCGGTGCTAGGTGGCAGGCGAACGGGCCTCTTGCGTGCTTCTACCGAGGAACAACGGCTCAGAGCACAGGTAACAAGCCCAGTGAGGGTGGCGTGCATGGTTCCTTCCTGCAGCGGCGAAAGAGGCGCGCGCCAACGCAATTCATCTGCTCACCAATATCCTAAACAATTGTAAATACCATTCAGCATTGAGAGATGCATACACAATTCACAGAGAAATCACAAGTATTTCAGATTAATAAAGCAGCATACCCCTGGTAGAAATGCTTAGTTTTATAAAACAAAAAGTGGGGGGATGCAGCGTGATATCCAGGACGTGCAAGGACGTGTGCAAATTAGCGATGAAAGGTGCACAGGCAGGGGAGCGAGAGTAAAGCGTGCGCGGCCACGTTAATTACACAAACAGATGGCCTCTGCGTGCCTCTGCTCGCTCCCGCAAGGTGGATGCCGCCACAAGCACGAGTGCTTGAAAAGAGCTGACTGATTTCTAAAGGTCATCTCCTAGGGCAGCGCATGCGCGCTGCGCTAGGCTCAACCTAAAAAGCAAGGAGTACGTGTTTCTGAAAGTATAGGAAATGCTCTAAGAAACCAGGGACTTTTTCATGGAAATAGAAACAGTTTAAGGAGTTAAGAGCTAAAATGTTTCGACTAGAGTAATACACAATTTGCTGAAAAGGATGAAGAAGTATAAGAAGAGAAGTGCTACATTTAAGCAAAAGGAACATATTGAGAGTGTTGTTGAGAAAGCATTTGCGCTTCAGAGGAAGGTATTTATATAAATACTTAATGGAATGAGGACACTAGACAAAACAGTGTTGTGTATGAAGAAAAGAACTGTTAGTGAAAGGCTTATTAATAGAAGTAATTTTTGCAAAATGTTTAAAGGTGAATGGAAGCATACCTCGTGTACAGAACTTTATTTTAATGATGAAAGCTATTTGCAAGAGAACACACTAGTGCATGCAGTTGATTTAACTGGTCGTTATTATGAATTAAAAGATGGTACTCCTGTTGCAAAAGAGGAGATGGTTCCTAGGAATGTAGAGGAAGTGGTAGCTTAAGAGGTGGAAGGCAGCTGTACATAGGCCCCAGTATAAAAAAGGGAACTGTAGTAATATTTGCAATATTCGTCAGAAGTCAATTGATTTATTAAAAAAAATTATAAGTGACTTTCCATCCAGAAATCTCAAACAGAAAATTTCAATTTTCCAAGGATTAAATCCATGCAAAGTGCAAAAATATATAACTTTACAGAGACATTCATTGGCATGTCTTTCAAGGACAGATTGCAGAAGCACCTTTCATCATTTCAGGATGTTAGCTGTTCACCACTCCACAATAAGAACTTTGGTTAGAAGACTTTACTATGTAAAAACTTCTGCCTTATATTTAGGAGAGATGAATAGAGTTTTATTGTATGGTACACTAGGAGAGGTAGAAAAAGTTTGTGAACATTCAGTTTCAGTTGTTTGGTCCAGAAGAGGAGTCTAGGGGAGATGTACTGTTGGTTACTGGAGGTGTAGAAGAACAGGATACAGAAATGAGTACTGAAACCTTTGCACAACATATTACAAAGTTTAACACAGTTTGCTCAGAGAAACCAAACTTTGTTTGCATTTGTTGTCGTCACACGCACTTCAAAACACAAACTCGCAATGTAGTTGTGTACTCTAAAGCTGAAAAAGAGAACAATGATAAGTGGCAAGAATTTGGTGCATATTTATTTGTTGAGGAAAGAGTTGATTTGTCCATGCAGCAGATTATATGGAAGTACTGCTTTGATAAGTTAGAGAATAATAAAATGCCAGCTAGAGCCATATATTATAAGTTAGAATTGGTGTCTGTTCCAGAAGAGCTAAAAGTATTTAAATGTTTATGAATCAATTCAAATACAGTGTATACATCCATCCCAAGCCATAGTTCATATGGAGCCAAAGACAGGAAAAGTACCTCCAACTGAGCTCCAGATAGGACTAAAAGGAACAGTTGTGTATTTACCTTTAGATTTTAAACAGAACATTGAAACTATTGGAGTAGATAGAGATAGTGGAGAACCACTTAATATTTTAGTAAATGGTGTCCCAACAAAGAGATGAAAAATATGTCAAGAGTTGGTAGATGTTAATAAAGTTAAAAAAGCAACATTATACCTGGAAAAAAATAATGTTTACTATACAAATGTTGATGTTGCTGAAAATGGTACTTGTTTAGAAGATGAGCCATTAGCATCAAGCGGACAGATTGAAAAGTGGATTGATCCAGATCAGAACACATTTATGAACACTACAGCATCCATCCCCTGCATTCTAATGAAATCATTGGTGATGCTATTGAGCTGTTTCAAATTAAACAAGCAAAAGGAGATCCTTGAGTGTATGGTAAAAAGGTTTAGAGGCTCATTGTTTTCCCCAGCAGTTTCGCACTGGAGCAGGAGGCCGCAATGATGACCGTCCTGTACAGATACTTGCAGTTGAATACCACTCAACAAGACTATATCCAGAGGATCCAAGATTTTGTCAGTGCATTTTGTACATATTCCATCTTCTGTTTGAGAGCAACTTGTCTGGACATTCATATGCTGTGAATCACATACTGAAGGCCCATGTTATTCTTCAAAATCTCTCTGCAAGGGAATTTGTTGATAACGTTTATGGAAAAGATGAAAACTAAAAAAAAATATTTTGATGGCCTGCCAACGTGGCAACAATTGGCATCATGGAGCACTCAACCAGGGTGTGCCATCTTGGTTTATTACACCTAGTTGTGCTGAATATGCATGGGATGACCAGCTTGAATTTTTAAGAGAGTCAAACCCAAACATTGACGACATCAATGTAAAGACAGCAGGAGAAGTTTGCTCTTTAGATCCTGATAATGTTTGCAGATATTTTAACTACAGGTTCCAAGCCATACTATATTTTATCTGCAACAAAACTAATCCTCCTCTTGGCAAAGTAACCGATTTCTTGTGACGTAAAGAGTACCAAGCAAGACGTGGTCCTCATATTTACATGCTGTTATGCATAAAAGATGCTTCAAAATTTGGAACAGACAGTAATGACTGTGTGCTGTCTGTCATGGAACAGTATGTGACATGCGCCATCCCAAAAGATACTACTAATAAGGGCTTGAAAGAACAAGTTCTGCATTTCCAAACACATAGATGTGGAAAGTACAGTCATTGAAAATACAGAAGCAAAGGAAGATTTTACACAAGATGTCATTTTGGCTTTCTACGACTGGTTATTTCACAAGGAAATGCTTTTTGTCTGCAATGATACATACAGTAACATGGAAATCACTGAAAAATATGTACAACCTTAGAAGAACAGAGGCTTCAAGTTCATTAATGATTATAACACTGTAATTCTCAAACTGGGGAATGCAAATATGGACATTTCATTTTTAGCAGACAGCTCCATCGCTGTTGCTCGTTATTTGATTTTCTACATTACAAAATCACAGAAGACTGAAATTAAAAAGATGTGGCAGGAGAAAAGAATTTAACAAAAAAATTGTACAGCTTTATCTTAAAAATGCTATCCTATAGGAGATGGTTTTCCTTTGAATGTTGTGACAGGTTGAGCTTGGCCAGTTTATTCTTGACTTCTAGGGGAATTGTTTGGATAAGCCTAGGCATAGCAAGCACATGGAATAGAGTGTTAAATTCTTTCCCAGAAATTCAGTATCTAGCGGAGTTCGACCCGGAAAGTACTGATATTGTAAAATCCAACATATTGGTTACATGCTACCCAAGAAGGAATGTAGGTCTAGGAAATACGTGCTTATATGAAATTCTTCAACACTACAGGTACAAAAGCAATGTAACAGAAAACAGAGAAGAAGCTAAATTTGCAGTACTTGGATGTGATGATTGTTTAGTGAGACATGCAAAAGGAAATTTAATAAAATACAGAAAACTTAGGGGCTGATTGCGAAGTCATGTGGAAAGGCTCCGACCCTCAGTCGGATTCACCTAGACCGTGTCGGAACTCATCTGCCCGACTCGACCGACCGATTACAATGCTCGCTGTCGTAAGGGGACCCTGTTGGCCATTCCAAATCGGTTCCAACCAGCAATCGGAGAATCCGAGTCAGTCGGAGCTGATTCGTACTGCTCTACGGACAGCGTTTCCAAATGATTACGATTCTGACAGCCTTTCTGACTCTGTCTATCCGACATGAAAAGGCTGCCGGAAACTGACTTTGGGGGCCCTAGCAGGCCTCCGTTTATCGTAGGGCCACCGGTTGGGGGCCGTGAATACCCAAGGGACCCCCCTGTGAGACCATGCACTGTGTGGCAGGCACCATGGGGTGCATGCCACAGGGTGCAAGGTTTTCCGCAGACACCCCTTTTCCCCATAGGAGCCTGTGTTGTTGGTCAGAACAGAGGCTCCCATAGAAATCAATGGGAGTCCTTCCGAACGGTGTCCGGAAGCGTCGTAATCGGTTGTGCAGAACCGCCGATCGCGAGTCTGTCGGAACCAAATCAAACAAGGAGTCGGGCAGACAGTTTCACACATTGTAATCGGCCCCTTAGTTGTCAAACTTCAGAGAAAAGATTTTTTTTTCTATTTGGTACTTCTTCAACTGTTCAAGCCTTGGCATGCTGAATCAGAATTACTTGGAGATTATTACTTCTATGAAGATTCACATGGGGCCAGATATATGACCCGTCTTTGCATGCGCAAACAGGTTTGCGCATGCAAAAACCTACAGGGCCATGTACAAACCCTATTTAGCGAGTCGCAACTCGCTAATAGGAAGGGGCGTTACCTTCCTAATAGCGATTCCAAATGCCATGTATGACTGTTTTGTGACCGCAATTGCGGTCGCAAAACAGTCGCATTTTACCACCCTTCACAGAAGGGTTGTAAACCACTCGCAACCAGGAAGGGGTCCCCAGGGGACCCCTTCCACCTTTGTGACTGGCTCTAAAAATATTTTTTAAGGGAAGGCAGTGGTCTCAGGGACCACTACCTGCCCTTAAAATATGAAACAAATACGTTTAATTTTTATTTTTTTAAATGCATCCCATTTTCCTTTTTTTTTTTTTTAAACTGCTCTATTTAAAAGCAGTCCCAGACATGGAGGTCTGCTGAGCCCAGCAGGCCACCATACCTAGGAGGGCCAGACATTCCCAATGGGGTTGCAAATTGCGAGTGCCTCATGAATATGCAATTTACGACCCCATTGGGAATCTCAATCAGTGTCGCAGACACTGTTGTACATACCAATTTGCGATTCGCAAATTGCGAGTTGCTATTGCGACGCAATTTGCGAGTCACAAATTCCTTGGTCGTACATCTGGCCCTTAATGCTGTGAATGACAGTACTGAGTGTTCAGCCTTCCAATGTATATGCAACTGTTCTGCACTACTCTGTCAAGATCCTTTTAGATCACCTATTATTGAACATGAAGATGCAATAGCTATTAATGCGGTGGAAAGTGCAATGCAATAAGCTAGACAGGAAACTATACATCTGGAGCAGTTAGTTGCACAACTCAACAATGAACAGTAGGACATTTATATGGAAGTAAAAGAGAAAATAGAACATAGATTTCTCAACGAGAAGAAAGAATGCAATTGTTCATCCTTTAAACATATTCTATTATATTTCAGTGATCCAGCTGGCATGGAAAAAGATTTATAATTAAAATTCTCACCACTTACCTACAGAGGACAACACAATCTAATTTGTGGTGTGTAATAACAGCATTAACAGGGTTAGCTGCATACAATATTAAAAGAATTACTCTACATCGACTATTAATGCTACCTGTAGAACATGATAATAAACTGGAATACCAGACGTTATCTGCTGAAGCATGTTATGAGGTAGCAAGAGTTTTGAAGAAAATGAAGCTTTTTAGCATAGATGCGGTAAGCATGGTTTCAAATTTAATGCTTGCCTTTGTTCACTTAAGAATGCAACATAATTTAAGAACAGAATATGATGTTCTCTTTGCAGGAAAGCTTTTAATTGTGTTTGGTGACTTACTGCAACTAACCCCTGTGAAAGGAGAGCCTGTTTCCAAGACACTTCTGCATGAACAAACTTGAAATTCATTAGGGAGTATTGAAAATGTAAACATTGCCGAATTTCCAATACAAGGAACAGCGGAAGAATATGTGTCAAGTGTCTGATGAGATATATCGAAATATTCTGAAGGATATTAGATTTGGACTTCTGACAAAGGTAGATAAAAGCACCTTAGAAACTTGACTTATCAAAAAACTATTTACATCTAAGATAACAGCAGCAAAGTGTTGGAATGGAAAATGTTTTTGGTTGACTCCCCCTTGCATTGTAAAATTTAGGTTAGCATTTGCAGCACCATTTTGAATTCAGCCACCATTTTGTACCATGACCTAAACTAAGCTTCTGTCTCATTCTGTTTGCCTCAGCAGAAAGCAGCCTCAATGTTTTTTTTCTATTTCTCCAAGGTTGAGCTTCATTGCACTAATGAATAGACTGTCTTGTCACTGCATACCTTTCTCGTTAGATGGGCATGCTCCCACTCTTAGAGTGGCGGGCACGGGCAGAATAACCTTGAACTGAGATACCATGTACCCAGTCTTAGGATTGTAGCTCATCCTTCTGTGTCTCCTTCATTCACCAGCTACTAACTGGAAAATTCCAGTCTGGGCGTGTCCTTAGGGGTACTGGAAATGTATATCATGTATTACCATGTTGGCGGGAGTCAGTCCCTCTGCAGCTATCTAAGGAGGCTGGTCAGACTGGACTCCGCTCGAGTGTATGACTAATAACTTTGGTTTGTATTCTCTACTGTCTGACCAACTCTTCATTTGTTTGGAAGGCTGAGAGGTGGTCGCGAGTGACCCGGGTGACCCTATTCGGGTCACTTCCTTCAGTTGACGCCCGAACAGGGACTCCATTGGGTGTGGCCCTTCCTTGCCCACAGACGGGTGAGGAGGTCGGGGCCGCGTTGGGTCCGACGGGTGGACCGGGGATCTCTGAACGAGAGAGTCTGGTACTCGCAGTTGCCCCACCTGTCTGACTGGGTGGTGCCTTGCCCAGTGGTCATCTCGGCTGGGGTCCTGCACGGCGAAACCCTTGGATCTGACTGTTTGGTCCGAAGAGTCGGCAGTAGAGAATAAATTTGTTTGGCCTGTGTGCACCAGGTGAGTTTGCTTTGGTTCTTTGTGGGTATGGCGCCATTTTGGTTTGTGTTTGGTACGGTCTGAGGATCAATTTTGGACAAGCGCTTGAATTTGTTTGGGTTCTTTGTGAACATGGTACCACTTTGGTTTGTATTTGATGAGGTCTGAGGACCAATTTTGGTAAGATATTTGCACATATCTGCTTGCATCAATAGTGAACCTGCTTCCGTTTGAAAGATGCCGTGTGTTAGCAAACTGTTTTGTTTAGGCTGTCGTTGTTGTTCTACTGATGCTCGATTGGATGAAAGTCAGCCAGTGCCACCAGAAGGCACCCCAAATTTTGACATGTATGTCAAACATGGCCTTGGCTCTATTATGTTTAGTACGTTATGGCACCAATATACGAGGGACAATGCCGAGTTGCAGTGGCCATTGACAGGCATTTTTGATGAACAGAAAATATATTTTCTACAGGATAAATTGTTTGCGAAAAGAAGTAGGCAGTCGATGTTTGATTCCCTCAGAACATGGCAAAAGGAAGCTAGACAGGGACGAATGAAAGCAGAGAAGGAGGCCCGGAATGGAAAAGTGCAGACTGTGACTCAGAAAGCTGTAGCGTATGATAGAGAGAAAACAGAGAAAGGGATAGAGTGTGCTGATAGGAAGTTTCGATTGCAATGTGAAAAGTCTTATGTTGCTCGAGAAGAAAATGATACATTTGTGGAGGAATTGTTAGATGCTCGACCTCCACCCCCATACGCCCCGCAGAAAATATATCCTGTCATCCCACAGCCTCAATTTTCCATCTCTTCTGCTTCTGCTGTTTCTGTTTCTTCTGTTATTGTTCCAGCTGCTTTGGCCACCGCGCCTTCTGTCCTTTCTTTGGTTTCGCCTTCTGCGCCTGCCATAACCGTGAGTCTTCCTGCCTCGCCTATTGTTTCGGCATCTCTCTCTCCAGCTCTTACACCTACGACACAGTCATTGGCGACATTGGTGCCTGTTCCCTCTGTTACTACTCCTTCCCGTTTCCTTCATTCCCCGACAGTACTGAGTAGCGGAATACCTGTACGTGGATTGGGGAACGAAGACTTGGCGACTGCTAGGGAGCGACTGGGGCGGATATTGATAAGATCTGATGTGGGCCATGAAGAGAAGAATGTGGTAGCCAATCAGGCCGCTCAGTGGACTCGTCACCCCAATTACAGAGTGGAGGATTTGTGGAGTGTGATGAAAGATTATGAGCCGTTTGTGCAGCAGCATGCCCTTAAGCATATGTCGGCTACTTTGATTGGCCTGTGGGAACAGGGTTTCAATGATGCCACACCCCAGATTATTTATGATATTAGGGACAATGTGTATGCTGCTGCTCTTTGGTAATGTCGCAACACTGGTTGCTTATCGAGGTAGGCTGCTTGAGAAGAGCCCAAAGACAGTGTCCCAATTCCTGATAAGGGAAGTCCACCCCATATATCACCCTGAGATACCAGAGCTACAGGATCAGCTTAGGGGTGGGCGGAATTTGCGTAGTCGCGCTACGTAAAGCTCCGCGAAATGGTAAAAAATCTCCGCGAGCACGCAAAAGTTCCGCAAGCACGCGGAATTGCTTGTTCCGCCCGTTCGCGATGCTTTTTCCTGTTCGCGAACGCTGTTTGCGTGCTCGGGAGAAATATCTCGCGAACACGCATTTTGAAAGCGAACAAGCAAAAATTCTGCGAGCCGCGGATCGCGGAATTTTTGGTAATTCCGCGTTCTCCGCGGAGCGCGAAATTACACAAATTCCGCAAATTCCACGAGCGGAACGGAATTTACCGACCAGGCCTAATCAGCATAACATTGTTACTAGACCCTGGGTAGAGGCCCGGTTTCAGGAACAATGGGTTTATACTCCATGGAAGAGAAGTGAGGTTTTGTCCCTTCAGACTCAGTTACCCGACCTTAGGAAAAATCCTACTGCGTATTATAAGGAATTGACGTAGGCCGCTTCATCAACAGTGATATTTGGAGGCAGGTACACACACAGGACCACGTTGCAGAATTGGGGGGTACCTGGGATCAGATTAAAGCATGGGATCAGGAGAGGAAGCCTGGTGCTTATGTTACTGCAGGTTTGCATGGCTCGGCTAAGGAATTTTTGGTGGATACAGGTGCTATGAATGGCTCTATTTCCCATTCACTGGTCCCCGGGTCAGATCTGTCTGGCCATAATAATGTTTGGGTAGGATTTTCTGGTGTACCGGTTGTAAGCCCCATTTCCAAACCTCTTGCATTGACTGTAGGTCCCTTTACTGTGGATTCACCGTTCTTGTTAACATCAAATTGTGGGGAAAATTTAATGGGCTTAGATTTATTAAAGAAGTTGCATGCGACAATTTATTGTTCTCCGGAAGGTGTTTACATGACAATGGGTCCGAATGTGGTCAACTCTAAGCAGTGTCTATCCAAAGATACACCCCTCCCTGCTGAATTTAAGGATGTGCAGCCCACATTGTGGGCAACAGGTGACATGGATGTAGGATTATTACAAATTCCCCCAGTTTCCATTAAAGTTAAAGACCATGCCATTTTGCCTCGTATTCCCCAGTACAAAATACCACAGGCAGGGGAGTGAGCTTTGTTGCAGATTATACAGGATCTGATTGAGTTGGGAGTTGTCGAAGAGATGACTGCGAATGTGTGTAATTGCCCTATTCTTCCCATTCTTAAACGGGCACCTTCAGGCTCCTCTGATGATCACCCAGATGTTTATCGTTTTGTGACTGACCCACGTGAAGCTAATAAAATAGTGGTTCCTCAGTTCCCGGTGGTCCCTGACATTACTGCCCTTCTAACGATGATTCCTTCCTCTGCTAAATTCTTTTCTGTCATTGATCTGAAAAATGCATTCTTTAGTATCCCGATCCATCCCGACAGTAGGCACTTGTTCGGTTTTACCCTTGCTGGAAGAAGCTTTGGATTCTGTCGAGCTCCTCAGGGCTATGCTGAGAGCCCTAGTATATATAGCCAGGCCTTGAAAGCCCAATTTGACTCCCTCATGCTTCCCTCAGGTCATGTATTGCTTCAATACGTGGATGATATCCTCATTGCTTCTGACACTGAAAAGGGACGCAAAGACAGTTAGGTTAAGTTGTTGCTGCATTTGGCTCACCACGGACATAAAGTGTCCCTTTCTAAATTTCAATATTGTCGACAGGAGGCCACCCATTTAGGTCACCTACTGTCGAAGGAGGGTCGGACATTGACCCCTGAGTGCATCAGCACCATTGTTAAAATGCTTATCCCTAAAACTCAGAGGGATGTGCACGCTTTTATTGGCATTACTTCCTACTGTCGAAAATGGATCCCTAATTATTCGTTACTAACAAAACCCTGCTTGCGCTAACTAAAGATGTGCATGAACCCCTGCCTTGAATGCCTGAATGTCAGCAGTCTTTTGAGCAATTAAAAGTTGCACTTTGCTCTGCACCTCGGTACGCCTGATTATATGAAGCCATTCATGCTGTATGTACATGAGACGGCCGGTTGTGTGCTTTCTGTCTTAACAGAGGCCTTTGGAGGTAAGCAACGGCCTTGTGCTTATTTTTCTGCTGTTCTTGGCCCTGTCGCAAGAGCCCTCCCAAGCTGTCTAAGAGCGGTTGTGGCAGTGGCCATCTCTATAAAGCAATCGGCTGGGCTCGTACTTGATACCGATCTCACAGTCATGGTACCCCATGCTGTGGATACACTTTTGAATAATACTAAGACACAGCACCTCACCAGTGCACGTCTGACCGGTTATGAATTGACCTTCTTTGCACCGCATGTCACGATTAAAAGATGTGCCACTCTAAACCCAGCCACGTTGCTACCCCTCCCTTCTGAGAGTGAGGAAATTGATATACATGATTGTATTTTTCGGACAGAGGAGGAGACGAAAGGACGGGTAGACCTGACTGATGTTCCCTTATCTGACCCCCAAGGGGAACTATACATCAATGGCTCTTGCTTTAAGTTACCAGATGGCACTACAACTGCTGCATATGTGATCACAACACTGCACACGGTAGTTGAGACGTCATGAGTTCCCTATCAGTCGACCCAATCAGCGGAACTCGTTGCCCTTATACGAGCCTGTGAGTTGAGCGAGGAACTGGCTGTCAATATTTATACTGACAGCCAGTACGCTTTCGGAGTCGCCCATAATTTTGGGCGACTCCGGGCAGAGAGTGGGTTTCTCACTTCCCATGGGATGGAGATACAGAATGGCCCTCTTATACATAGGCTTTTGTCAGCCCTGACACTCCCCAAGAAATTAGCGATAATAAAATGTAGCGCCCACAAGACAATAACTGATGATGTGGGTAGAGGAAATGCATTTGCAGACCAGACAGCTAAGGAGACAGCTCGAACGAAGATGAAAAGGATGTTTGTAGCAGGTCCAGCTAGGTGGGTGCCCGAGGTTACTATGTTTGAGGATACGTTGGCAAATGTTAAGGAGATTCAGAGTGAGGCAACGATCGAGGAGTTAGCAATATGGCAGGAAAGCACAGCACGTTTGGATGAGGAAGGGTGTTGGACGGATAAGGCAGGGAAACAGAGGTGGATGCTACCAGATGCATACATTTTGCCCGTAGTCACTATGGCGCATGGGCCAGCCCATATCAGTGCCAAAGGTATCTGTAAATTGTTAGATCCTGTATGGCACAATGACAATATCCCAAAGACGGCTGCCCATTTGGTCAAATATTGTATTGTGTGTATGATGCACAATCCTGGGAAGGGTACCCCTACACCACCTGGCAATTTTGCCCCCCCTACTTTCCCTTTTGAGGTTGTCCAATTACATTACATAGAGATGGATCAAGTCAATAATTTGAAATATGTGTTAGTGGTAGTTTGTGCATTCAGTAAATGGGTTGAGGCTTATCCCACCAAAGTAAACACAGCCATAGCGACTGTAAAGGTGCTCCTCAAGGAGTTCTTTCTTCGCTTCGGCTTGCCCCATTTGATTTGGAGTGACAATGGAAGTCACTTCAATGTGAAAGTTGTCCAACTAGTGTGTGAGGGACTGCATATCCGACAGAAATTTCATGCTGCGAACCACCCCGCAGTCAGTGGGTCTAGTTGAGAAGTTCAATGGTACTCTCAAACTGAAATTGGCAAAGAGAGCACAGGGTTGCATTGGCCAGATGCTTTACCGTTAGCCCTCTTGTCTACAAGAGCAACTGCTCATTCTAGAACAGGATTGTCACCCTACGAGGTCGTGTTCGGGTGCCCGGCAAAAGTCTGGGGCGTCCCGCATCCTCGGAAATTTTCCGAGATTGAATATCCTCTGTTAGTGGATTATTTGTATGAGTTAACTAAAATTCTGCGTTCTATTTACCAACAGATCCAGGACACACTTCCGCCAGCACCTGAGGGGCCCGGGCATGACATTCGGCCTGGGGATTACATCCTGACGCGTAACTTTCAGAGGAAGAAGGCTTTGGAGCCGAGGTGGAAGGGGCCAGTCCAGGTACTCCTTGTCACGATTCACTCCCAGTTCCCACCACCAGGGGGCCGAATTGTGGGGCTTTCCAGTATTCTAATATGTTTCCAGACACTCCCCTGTATGCATATCCTGACTTCCAGGCATTTAGACATCATTTAGGATTCGACATCCATTCCCAATCCATGCCGGGTTTTGTGGAAGCCAGTCTGCTCATGCTGGAAACTCCATTACCTATAATCCCCTGCTCACTGCTTTGTCTCCACCCCTGCAGGCCAAGGATGGGTGGAGGAATTCAGTTCACCTGTGGCTGGCTGCTGCTAGCCTGCTCACACCTGATGCATGTGATTACTGTGAGCTCTTTTAAGGCCCAGCTCCCTTCAGCCCAGTGTTGGTCATTGTAGCTGTATACCAGTGAGGCTGATCCTTGTTTCCAGTGTTTCCAGAGCTTTTGATTTTAGAAATGGAGAATGAAGCCTTGCACTCTCTTTTGCGTTCCCCTCAGAGCTGGTCCAGAGATTGTGTGAATAATACTGTGGCTGATCACTCAGAAATAGTACCTTGTCTCACAACGCAGTTAACCAAAGTATGTGTTTGAAGTCTGAATTTTCTAACTCCTCTGGGGTTTTGTCTTCTAGTGCTAAATTACATCTAAACGCTACAACTGAGATGTGTCCCTTCACTTTTCAAGAACCCCAGATGCCAGGAAAGACACTAAATACTTGTTTGCCTTCTCTTCCTGGTAGTGAGGTCAGTTCCACCCCGGGGGTATCACATACATTGGCCATTGACATACAGACAAAACCTGAACCAGTGCCCAACATAATCCCTGATGTGACAACACCCTCTGACTCAGTCTATGCTCTTGGTCTAACTTCTGCGACTGAAGCCAACCTCCTCACTGAGAAGAAACACAATCCTGACCCCTTGTTTGCTCTCTCGCCTTCAAGCACGCCACATATTGAAAAGTCAGGACATAATATCACTCTATTCTCTGATGCATCTGTACCACCTTGTAATGCAGAAGGAATTGAACAAATCTCCCATGACCAAGAAGTCTCAGACCTATTTCCTCTGACTAAGACATGTGAACTGCCAAATGGTAAAGGGAGTCTGGTCATCAGAGACTCTAAGATAAGCAGTATTCTTAGCCATCCCGAAGAAAGCCCGTCAGTGTGTTTTAATGAGCCAAGGAACTGTGAAGATTTCAATATTGACAATAGGGAATCTACTGTTCACGGGCTATCCCCATTCCCAGAATTTAAAATCCATCATCCTTGTGCCTCTCTGTCATCAGCTTGTCTTTTTTCAGAGTCTCCAGAGTCCTCAGCCAGCCTGCTGCCTTCTGAACTTCAGCCTACACCCTGCCTGCCATCTGAGCCCGAGCCTGCAGCTTGCCTGCCATCTGAGCCCGAGCCTCCAGACTGCCTGCATTCAGAGCATAAGCCCTCAGCTCACCTGCCTACTAAGTCAGAGTCTCCAGCCTGTCTGACTTCAGAGCCAGAACTTCCAGCCTGTCTGACTTCAGAGTCAGAACTTCCAGCCTATCTGACTTCAGAGCCAGAAATGCCAGCCTATCTGACTTCCGAGCCAGAACTTCCAGCCTATCTGACTTCAGAGCCAGAACTTCCAGCCTATCTGACTTCCGAGCCAGAGCTTCCAGCCTGTCTGACTTCCGAACCAGAGCTTCCAGCCTGTCTGACTTCCGAACAAGAGCTTCCAGCCTGTCTGACTTCCAAACCAGAGCTTCCAGCCTCCCTGTCTTCCGAACCAGAGCTTCCAGCCTCCCTGTCTTCCGAACCAGAGCTTCCAGGCTCCCTGTCTTCCGAACCAGAGCTTCCAGGCTCCCTGCCTTCAGCACCAGAGCTTCCAGGCTCCCTGCCTTCAGCACCAGAGCTTCCAGGCTCCCTGCCTTCTGGCCTTGAGCCTCTATCTTGCCTAATTTTTGACCCTATGCTTCCAGTTTGACAGCCTTCAGAGGTCTCAGTACGTATACATTCAGAGACTGAATCTCCAGCATCAGAGACAAAACTCTCAACATGTAAGCCTCAAGGGCCTGGGTCTCCTGCATACCTGCTTCCAGAGTCTCCTGCATGTGAGTCTCCTGTATGTTTTCATCGAGGGCCAGAGCCTCAGGTCTGCTTTTCGTTGTCTCCTTTGTCTTCAGCCAGTTTGCCGTTGACCTCTGTGCCTCCTGCCAATCCGTTATATGCTTTTGACCCTACAGTAAATCTTCCTTTGTTTTCAGAGTGATACTCTAGCCTGCCATCATCAGGACTTCAAACACATTTAATTCAGGCTTCTAAGCCCCGGTGACTGGATTTGGACTCTTCAGGTTCTGCCTTCAATACTGCTGTTAATTTACTGCCTATTATCCTAGCCTCCAGAACATCAAATTTTTCCCGTAGTCCTCTGGTATCTTGCACTACATCTCTGATGGGAATGGACTTATTTCATAGCAGCAAAGGCTTTAAATCGAGTCCCAGATTCCAGGAGCCGGTTGTTGGAGGGGGTGTACTGCAACGATTCACTCCCTGTGCTCTCGTTCCCACCACCAGGGGGCCAAATTGTGGGGCTTTCCAGTATTCTAATATGCTTCCAGACACTCCCCTGTATGCATATCCTGACTTCCAGGAATTTAGACATCATTTAGGATTTGACATCCATTCCCAATCCATGCCGGGTTTTGTGGAAGACAGTCTGCTCATGCTGGAAACTCCATTAACAATATTCCCCTGCTCACTGCTTTGTCTCCACCCCTGCAGGCCAAGGATGGGTGGAGGAATTCAGTTCACCTGTGGCTGGCTGCTGCTAGCCTGCTCACACCTAATGCATGTGATTACTGTGAGCTCTTTTAAGCCCCAGCTCCCTTCAGCCCAGTGTTGGTCATTGTAGCTGTATACCAGTGAGGCTGATCCTTGTTTCCAGTGTTTCCTGAGCTTTTGATACCCTTGTTTCCAGTGTTTCCTGAGCTTTTGATATTCCTTGATTCCTGAGCTATAGTTGATCCTTGTTCCTTGATTCCTGAGCTATAGTTATTCCTTGTGCCTGAATTAGCACTGCCTGCAGTGCTACCTTGTTTCCTTAGTTCCTGAGCTATAGCTATTCCTTGTGCCTGAATTAGCACTGCCTGCAGTGCTACCTTGTTTCCTGAGTTCCTGAGCTATAGTTATTCTTTGTTCTTGTTCCTGGGCTTCAGCTATTTCTTGTTCCTGATTTGCACTGCTTGCAGTGCTCTCTTGACTCCTTGTTTCCTGAGCTGTAGCTATTTCCTGTTTCCTTGAACCAGTACTGCCTGCAGTGCTACCTTGACTCCTGAGCCTTAGCATTCCTTGTTCCTGACCTGCAGCAGTTTTCCTTCTCCTGAACTAGCACTGCCTGCAGTGCTACCTTGACTCCTGAGCCTTAGCATTCCTTGTTCCTGAACTGCAGCGGTTTCCCTTGTTCCTGAACTAGCACTACCTACAGTGCTACCTTGACTCCTGAGCCTTAGCATTCCTTGTTCCTGACCTGCAGCAGTTTCCCTTCTCCTGAACTAGCACTGCCTGCAGTGCTACCTTGACTCCTGAGCCTTAGCATTCCTTGTTCCTGACCTGCAGCAGTTTCCCTTCTCCTGAACTAGCACTACCTGCAGTGCTACTTTGACTCCTCAGCTTTTGCTCAATTCTTGTTCCTGCCCCAGCACTGCCTTCTATGCTACTTTGTTTTCTTGATTCCTGAACCTGCACTATTCTAGTATATCCTTGTAGCCTCCCCTTCTGTATATCCTTTTCCAGCCCCTGCCTTTCTTCCCATTTCCTTGTTTCCAGTTCTAGTTTGCTGTCTTTCTATTCTGCTGTCTTGCTTCTGTTACCTTGTATGTTTGTTACCTGCATTCTGCCAAGTGTGCCCTGTGATTTCCTTCCTTTCCTGTTAAGCACTCCTCCTTCCTAGCTCCTTGTCTATTGTGCTTGTGTTTAGTTCTACCCCTTTGCTGTTACTGCCTTGCGTGTTCCTGTTTGATCGCCAGGATCCGTGGGCACAGCTGACTACCTAGGTGGTGTTTCTTGTTCACTGTGATTATTGTCTTTGAGTTACTGTTATAACATCACCATAGGTATAAGCTCCACAGACCCTGCCTTTGCATACATATCCTATGTGTGGGTATTTTCAGTCAGTATCTGTAACAGCAATTGTGGATGAGGAACTTACTGAGCTTCAGTCTTACCGTGTTGAGCTCCTGAGTGCTTCGCCCCACATTCCCTTTATTGTTAATGTTGTATTATATATATGTCTTGCACGTCCGTCCTGGGTGTAGTTAGTCTGAATGCTAAATTGCCTTGTGAGTGCCCTTCCTTTCTGATTCTTAGCCATCTTGTACAGGCTTTCCCTTTGGATCCCTTTTTCTCCTCTGACTCCCTGTGTGATCCTGGGCAGCGCTGTACGACTCTTTCTGTGCACAGTACATTTTCTACCCAGTCCCCAGTCCTTGCTCAAGTCCCTGACTGTGTTCCCGACATAGTCCCGGACAGTCCCTGACAGAATGACCAAACTACATTTCCAGAGTCACTTGTGAGGTTTCTTTGCGTTCAGTTAGCTACCATTTTTCTGTTACGTTTCTGTTTGAACATCTTGAAGGTGTGTCATAATGAGAGGTTTAAGAAAGAAAGACACCAGTGCATCATTTAAGTTTGTGCAGGGCAGTTCACCAGTGCCCACCAATGAGAGGCATTTGGTGTCTATTTTACAATTTGGTGATGTTCACCCTAGCCCTGAAACAATTAATCCTCTTATGAGAAATGGATATTTACGTTCTGAATATTTTACTCATTGGCTCTCAAACACCTCTTTGCCAGATCCTGACTTAATCTTCTGTTCTGATCCAGATTCAATGTCTGTGTCAGCATTGCAAAAGGAGAACGATACCTAACTCTGCCTGCTGAACAAGAATTCTGATTCTCGCATGTCTGCTGTAAGCAGTTTTAAAATACAATATTCAACCACACAACCAAAGAAAGAGCAGATTCATTTCATAACCTCTGTTCTCCATTCAAATAATGTTACCCAGTCTTGTAGTCCAATAAAGATCACAGTCCCGGATACTAAAGGGACCTTGTTAAATACCACATTCAAAGTAAACAATAATTAGTTTAACAAAAGAGAGAAAAGACCTACTAGAACACAGGCGGCTAATAGCCACCTAGAACAAAATCCAAGGTTTAGCTCTATTGCCTGTTGTGAATTTGCCAAGTCTACCGCTGTCCTTGTAGAGAAAGATCTGCAGTCGTCACAGGATATAATTACATCTAAGATTCTTGAATTACAACAAGAGAATAAAATGTTTCAGACTCTGTTAAAAAATTATAACCCAGAGTTCAAGTGGGAATCTAAAACCCCTATAGAAAACAACTTTTCCACCTCTATGTTAGCCTCCTTACAAAATGGAGAATGAAGCCTTACGCTCTCTTTTGCGTTCCCCTCAGAGCTGGTCCAGAGATTGTGTGAATAATACTGTGGCTGATCACTCAGATTCCACTCAGAAATAGTACCTTGTCTCACAACGCAGTTAACCAAAGTATGTGTTTGAAGTCTGAATTTTCTAACTCCTCTGGTGTTTTGTCTTCTAGTGCTAAATTACATCTAGGCGCTACAACTGAGATGTGTCCCTTCACTTTTCAAGAACCCCAGATGCCAGGAAAGACACTAAATACTTGTTTGCCTTCTCTTCCTGGTAGTGAGGTCAGTTCCACCCCGGGGGTATCACATACACTGGCCATTGACATACAGACAAAACCTGAACCAGTGCCCAACATAATCCCTGATGTGACAACACCCTCTGACTCAGTCTATGCTCTTGGTCTAACTTCTGCGACTGAAGCCAACCTCCTCACTGAGAAGGAACACAATCCTGACCCCTTGTTTGCTCTCTCGCCTTCAAGCACGCCACATATTGAAACGTCAGGACATAATATCACTCTATTCTCTGATGCATCTGTACCACCTTGTAATGCAGAAGGAATTGAACAAATCTCCCATGACCAAGAAGTCTCAGACCTATTTCCTCTGACTAAGACATGTGAACTGCCAAATGGTAAAGGGAGTCTGGTCATCAGAGACTCTAAGATAAGCAGTATTCTTAGCCATCCCGAAGAAAGCCCTTCAGTGTGTTTTAATGAGCCAAGGAACTGTGAAGATTTCAATATTGACAATAGGGAATCTACTGTTCACGGGCTATCGCCATTCCCAGAATTTAAAATCCATCATCCTTGTGCCTCTCTGTCATCAGCTTGTCTTTTTTCAGAGTCTCCAGAGTCCTCAGCCGGCCTGCTGCCTTCTGAACTTCAGCCTACAGCCTGCCTGCCATCTGAGCCCGAGCCTGCAGCCTGCCTGCCATCTGAGCCCGAGCCTCCAGACTGCCTGCATTCAGAGCATAAGCCCTCAGCTCACCTGCCTACTAAGTCAGAGTCTCCAGCCTGTCTGACTTCAGAGCCAGAACTTCCAGCCTGTCTGACTTCAGAGTCAGAACTTCCAGCCTATCTGACTTCAGAGCCAGAACTTCCAGCCTATCTGACTTCCGAGCCAGAGCTTCCAGCCTGTCTGACTTCTGAACCAGAGCTTCCAGCCTGTCTGACTTCCAAACCAGAGCTTCCAGCCTGTCTGACTTCCGAGCCAGAGCTTCCAGCCTGTCTGACATCCGAACCAGAGCTTCCAGCCTCCCTGTCTTCCGAACCAGAGCTTCCAGCCTCCCTGTCTTCTGAACCAGAGCTTCCAGCCTCCCTGTCTTCCGAACCAGAGCTTCCAGGCTCCCTGCCTTCAGCACCAGAGCTTCCAGGCTCCCTGCCTTCAGCACCAGAGCTTCCAGGTTCCCTGCCTTCAGCACCAGAGCTTCCAGGCTCCCTGCCTTCTGGCCTTGAGCCTCTATCTTGCCAACTTTTTGACCCTATGCTTCCAGTTTGACAGCCTTCAGAGGTCTCAGTACGTATACATTCAGATACTGAATCTCCAGCTTAAGAGACAAAACTCTCAACATGTAAGCCTCAAGGGCCTGGGTCTCCTGCATACCTGCTTCCAGAGTCTCCTACATGTGAGTCTCCTGTATGTTTTCATCGAGGGCCAGAGCCTCAGGTCTGCTTTTCGTTGTCTCCTTTGTCTTCAGCCAGTTTGCCGTTGACCTCTGTGCCTCCTGCCAATCCGTTATTTGCTTTTGACCCTACAGTAAATCTTCCTTTGTTTTCAGAGTGCTACTCTAGCCTGCCATCATCAGGACTTCAAACACATTTAATTCAGGCTTCTAAGCCCCGGTTACTGGATTTGGACTTTTCAGGTTCTGCCTTCAATACTGCTGTTAATTTACTGCCTATTATCCTAGCCTCCAGAACATCAAATTTTTCCTGTAGTCCTCTGGTATCTTGCACTACATCTCTGATGGGAATGGACTTATTTCATAGCAGCAAAGGCTTTAAATCGAGTTCCAGATTCCGGGAGCCGGTTGTTGGAGGGGGTGTACTGTCACGATTCACTCCCTGTGCTCTCGTTCCCACCACCAGGGGGCCAAATTGTGGGGATTTCCAGTATTCTAATATGCTTCCAGACACTCCCCTGTATGCATATCCTGACTTCCAGGCATTTAGACATCATTTAGGATTCGACATCCATTCCCAATCCATGCCGGGTTTTGTGGAAGCCAGTCTGCTCATGCTGGAAACTCCATTACCTATAGTAGTAAAGTTTACTACTCCTAAACTGAGAAAAATCCTAACTTTATGACTTTCGGTATTCACAGAAGGCATTTAGGAGTCCTAAAGTTAGGACACCTAACTTTACTACTCCTAAACGGAGAAAAATCCTAACTTTAAGACTTTCGGTATTCACAGAAGGCATTTAGGAGTCCTAAAGTTAGGACTACTAACTTCTGTGAATACCGAAATGAGTAAGTTCATTCTGTGAATAACAAAATGAGTAAGTGTATTCTGTGAATACCAAAAAGTACTAACTTTACATTTTTGACGTAAGTTAGTTCTGTGAATCAGGCCCCTTGTTTCCTGAGCTGTAGCTATTTCCTGTTTCCTTGAACCAGTACTCCCTGCAGTGCTACCTTGACTCCTGAGCCTTAGCATTCCTTGTTCCTGACCTGCAGCAGTTTCCCTTCTCCTGAACTAGCACTGCCTGCAGTGCTACCTTGACTCCTGAGCCTTAGCATTCCTTGTTCCTGAACTGCAGCGGTTTCCCTTGTTCCTGAACTAGCACTGCCTGCAGTGCTACCTTGACTCCTGAGCCTTAGCATTCCTTGTTCCTGACCTGCAGCAGTTTCCCTTCTCCTGAACTAGCACTGCCTGCAGTGCTACCTTGACTCCTGAGCCTTAGCATTCCTTGTTCCTGACCTGCAGCAGTTTCCCTTCTCCTGAACTAGCACTACCTGCAGTGCTACTTTGACTCCTCAGCTTTTGCTCAATTCTTGTTCCTGCCCCAGCACTGCCTTCTATGCTACTTTGTTTTCTTGATTCCTGAACCTGCACTATTCTAGTATATCCTTGTAGCCTCCCCTTCTGTATATCCTTTTCCAGCCCCTGCTTTTATTCCCATTTCATTGGTTCCAGTTCTAGTTTGCTGTCTTTCTATTCTGCTGTCTTGCTTCTGTTACCGTGTATGTTTGTTACCTGCATTCTGCCAAGTGTGCCCTGTGATTTCCTTCCTTTCCTGTTAAGCACTCCTCCTTCTTAGCTCCTTGTCTATTGTGCTTGTTTTTAGTTCTACCCCTTTGCTGTTACTGCCTTGCGTGTTTCTGTTTGATCGCCAGGATCCGTGGGCACAGCTGACTACCTAGGTGGTGTTTCTTGTTCACTGTGAGTATTGTCTTTGAGTTACTGTTATAACATCACCATAGGTATAAGCTCCACAGACCCTGCCTTTGCATACATATCCTATATGTGGGTATTTTCAGTCCGTATGTGTAACAGCAATTGTGGGTGAGGAACTTACTGAGCTTCAGTCTTACCATGTGGAGCTCCTGAGTGCTTTACCCCACATTCCCTTTACTGTTAATGTTGTATTATATATATGTCTTGCACGTCTGCCCTGGGTGTAGTTAGTCTGAATGCTAAATTGCCTTGTGAGTGCCCTTCCTTTCTGATTCTTAGCCATCTTGTACAGGCTTTCCCTTTGGATCCCTTTTTCTCCTCTGACTCCCTGTGTGATCCTGGGCAGCGCTGTACTACTCTTTCTGTGCACAGTACGTTTTCTACCCAGTCCCCAGTCCTTGCTCAAGTCCCTGACTGTGTTCCCAACATAGTCCCGGACAGTACCTGACACTCCTTGCCACCCGCACAGCAGTCAAGGTTGCTGGCCGAAAGAATTGGATACACTGCCAGCATTGCCGGAAAGTACCTCTTCCTCTGCCTTATGACCAGTGGGTCCTTGACGACATTGGGGATTCGGAGTGGGAGCAGGTGCCCTGCTTTGTCCCCTTTTCGGATGCCCAGCTGAGGTGGACCCAAACGGCGGATGAGAATGATGCAGTGTTGAATGCGGCAGTGCCCCCTGAGGTCAGGGCCATTCAGGAGCCCTGTTCTACTGGCCCATCTGTGCTTGAGTCCCAGTCTATTGGCCCCTCTGTGTCTGAGCCCCCTGAGTCCCTTTTTCCCGACCCCTCTGTGCCTTGAGCAGTTAGGTACAATTTGCGCCCCAGACGGAGGAACAGGGCACCAAAGGAAAAGTCAGCTTAGCAGGGATGGACTCGATATGTCAGGCAACAGTAGCATAGGGCGAGACGAAATTGGTGCATTGTTCGGACACTGGACAGGATAGGCCGAACGTGCTCCCCTGGAGGGGGTACCTTATCCTCAGCAACATGGGATTTCTTCAAGAGCTGGTCCGACAGCTCCACCGCCAGTGCTCAACAGCGCCAACGTAGATGAACAATAGGTGTCTGCCAGCGAGACTCTAACAGACGCTGGGAACAATTTGCCTTTCACCCTTAGTTTTCTTGCATTCTTTCCCCCCTTGGTTCCATAATGTATCCGTTTGGCCGCCCCATTGAGGAGGAAGAGCAGCCATTTGCGGCACCGCGTTTAGAGCGGGATGGACCTAGTTGGTCTGCTTGGTCTACAAAGAGTAAAATAGTTTTTGTAGTGATCGTTGTGATATTCTTAATAACAGTGCTTGGGGTAACATGGTTCTTAGAGGAAAAGTATCCCGTGCGCTCTTTGATTGGTACGACACCTGTTCCCCCTGAGCATATATTTGTCACTTTGGCACCTCACAAAGGGGATCACCGAAAAACTTATAAGGATAATGTGTTTATACAAATTTTGCACCAGACACATAATGCGTCTAACATGACAAACTGCTGGGTGTGTGGACTACTTCCCTCAGTGACCCATAAAAGTGAAAACTTATTGTCCATGCCATTGTCCTATATTAGTAGCTGTGAGGGGTGGTTTCCATTGCTTAGTATGGTACGTCCACCTCTCCAATTTAATACATTAGAAAGAAAGAGTATTGGTCCCCGCCCCATGATAGAAAATGTACACTTCCAGCATAGAGCACCTCCTGGTGCTCCTACAGGTCGAGAGCCATTCGGTAGATTGTTCTTAAGTTCTTGCATGCATGTGTACAAAGGGGTGAGAAATGGAACATGTTCTCATATGGAAATAGATGATTTCCAAGGATTCAACACGTCAGAATATTTTCAGTCCTTCCAGGCTTGTGATGTTACTGAAGATAAGCCAATACCGCTGTCAGTGGTTAACACCATGGCTACTTTCTGTGTCCAGGGGAGTGGGCAGATGGAGGTAGGGGAGAGGAGGTGCAACACCACATATAAGCTGAGAGCAACAGATAGTCCACCCCTCATACCACCCCCAATGTCTATTTTGTTTGTGGATCCCAAGGTTATGTTTGGCTCCCTGAGGGGTGGTCGGGTAGGTGTTTCCTCTCTTACCTTTTACCCCCTGTATATATGGCTCCACCCAATTACCATAAGGACCATCGATTGCAACGTAGGAGCACATACCTGTCCCGAGTCAGGAGGGTTATAAACACAGAAGATATAGATTAGACAGACACCACTCTGCAGCAGTTCACCGATGCCATGAAAGGTATTATACCATTTTGGGGCCCTATGTCCAATAGTCTTAATATTCGTCGGCTCACAAGAGTTGTAGAAGGGGTCAATAATACCACAGCTGGAATATTGACAAATATTACAGCTGAGCTCCAGGCTACGAGGCATGTTGCTTTACAAAACAGGACGGTGTTAGACGTCATCCTTGCTGATCCGGGAGGGGCACTGTACGATTTAAGTTAGCATTTGCGGCACCATTTTGTATTCAGCTGCCATTTTGTACCATGACCGAAACTAAGCTTCTGTCTCAATCTGTTTGCCTCAGCAGAAAGCAGCCTCAATGTTTTTTTTCTATTTCTCCAAGGTTGAGCTTCGCTGCACTAATGAATAGACTGTCTTGTCACTGCATACCTTTCTCGTTAGATAGGCCTGCTCCCACTCTTAGAGTGGCGGGCACGGGCAGAATAACCTTGGAACTAAAATAGCATGTACCCGGTCTTAGGATTGTAGCTCATTCTTCTGTGTCTCCTTTGTTCACCAGCTACTAACTGGAAAATTCCAGTCTGGGCATGTCCTTAGGGGTACTGGAAATGTATATCATGTATTACCATGTTGGCAGGGGTCAGTCCCTCTGCAGCAATCCAAGGAGGCTGGTCAGACTGGACTCCGCTCGAGTGTATGACTAATAAATAACTTTGGTTTGTATTCTCTACTGTCTGACCGACTCTTCATTTGTTTGGAAGGCTGAGAGGTGGTCGCGAGTGACCCAGGTGACCCTATTCGGGTCACTTCCTTCAACAGCTAATGTTCATTTTGATTGAAGAAGGAGAATATATAGTTTTTTAATGCCTACACTTCAAGAGTACACCAATTTTAATGAAGAATAGCTCAAACTGGAGAGGAAAGAAATGTTGGAACTTACAGCTACTGACAAAATAGAATACCAGTGAGTAACAATATTGCTAAATGAAAAACTTCAAGGAAAACTGGATTCGTTAGAGAAATCTGTATCCAAGACTGCTGGATTAGAAAAGTGTTTACATGTGTGTAAAAACTGTAAAGTAATTTTGTGGCATAATTTAAATTTTGAGGAAAGATCAGTAAATGGTGGGATGGGTAAAGTTATTGATTTCATTAATTTTCCAAATAGAAATGAAGTTGAATACCTGGCTATAAAATGTGATCAGATTGATGGCGTAAAACATATTGGCCATTGTATTTTACGTTTTTTGCTTGTGAAAGACTTATATGTCCGGCGCCAACAGTACCCTTCTCTCTAGCGTATGCTGTCACTATCCATAAATCACAACGTTTAAGTGTAGATGCATCTTTTATTAATATTGGAAGTTCTGTATTTAAAGAAGGTATGTCATATGTAGCACTGTTGCGATTTAGAACATTGTCCAGTTTGTTTTTGGTTGATTTTGATGAAAATATATTAGTGCTGATACTAGTTGTTTTAGAGAATACAAACTGTTAAGAAGTGTATATGATCCTCACTTACAGAAACAAGCAATCTATCCTAAGTGGAAGCTTAGTAAGCAATCAAAGGATGTTCCTCAAAAGAAGTAAAAAAAAGAAAAGGGAGAAAGTATTAAGATGAAAAAATTGAAAATTGAGGGAGGTATTGTAGGTTTTCAGCTGGAAAACAGTAATGGTGTCAACTGCTATGCAAATATGGTTCTCAATGTACTCTTTCATTTACCGTATTTTATAAATGAAATTCAACATAAAGTAGACAACAGAATCTGCTCTCATATGTGTACCTTGCTGAAATGCTTATGTAGTCGTAGGACTGTAGTACATTCTCCTTCAGACATTCGAGATGTAGTAGACATGCATAGCGGATATGTAGTATTTTCTCTCAACAGTCAACAAGACACTCAGGAATTTATTATGGTGATGCTTGGATGTTTGGAAGAAGAAGAAGTTAATATTGCTGAATTATTTGGACTGAGTTACAGAAGGAACCATGATTGTGAAGATTCCTCCTTTACAACTACTACTCAAATCAAATTGAAAAAATGTATCTACTTAACATTACCAGGTTGTAAAACTGTGGGGGATAAGTACAATAGAAGTGGCGGAGTGAGGTGTTAGCCGTCATGGCTTAATGCCTCACTCCCCCACTTCTGAAATGCAAGGCTGCACCATATTTACAACCTTGTGTTTCCCCCCGCGATGGCGCTACACTTAGCAGTGTAGCACCAACGCAGGCATCCTTGCACCATCGTGCAAGGGTGTCTGCATGCAGGGGAGGATTGTTTGTGTGCAGGAAGGTGTCCCTTCCTGCACATAAACAGTTCTGAAATGCCATTTTGTCACTTTCATGTGTGCTGCTTAATGCAGCACACATGAAAGTCACAGAATGGCATTTTTTTAAGATTGTTTATGTACAGGAAGGGGGACCTTCCTGTACATAAACAATCCATGGCATTTTGCTTTTTCCATGTGTGCTGCTCAAGGTAGCATACATGGAAAAAGTAAAACGAGGAGAAATAATGCATTTCTCCTCGTTTCGCCAACTTAAGACCAGGTTTTACCTAGTCTTAATGTACGCTGCCCCTGTACATAGGGGGCAGCGTCAAAATCAATGGGTGTTGCAGTGGAACGACCACCGCAACACCCACTGCCCACCCCTTTCGCGCTAACCATAGCGTGAAAGGGGGCCATATTTACAAGGCAGCGTTGAGCCACGTTCAGTGGTTTAGCGCTGCCTTGTAAATAAGGCTAGGCCCCTATCGCCACCACAACGTCGATAAAAGTGATGTTGTGGTGGCGATAGGGGCTTGTACATATGCCACTGTGTCTTTTGACAGGCTAATGAAAAATGCAAACCAAAATATGACCTGCTCAAATTGTAGATCAGATTGTATGTCTACCTTGCAGGTACAGAGAAGTGGGAAATACATTATGTCGATGCTACAATGATTCAGAGCTGATAGAAGTTGAAATTACAACCTCAAAGCGGGGCAAATTTCAATTTCTGGACAAACGTACACAACACTGGCTATTATCTTTCATGAAGGACTTTGCATAATTCCAGGACACTACACTGTGTATTCAAACTGGATGGACAGAATACAACAACAGCAAGCTCAGTTTCAAACAAAAACTAACTTTCAAACATCCAAAATCATATCTCTTCTTTCTTCAACCAAAGTTTTAAGGAATATTAGCATTTAAAGGGTGGTATATAGTGTTTTTTTTTTTATGGATGATCAGTGTGTAAGATATGATTCAGCGTACCAGCGGTGATGTCTTCAAAATGGACTCTGGAATTTGAATACATGTTACATCTATTTCGAGTAATGGACTATTTCAATATTATATAATTTTTTGTGTTGATATTTTAATATATTTGTTTATATTAGTTGAGTACCTTTAGTTAGAATAATTTATTAAGTATTTGTATTGAGTAAGATGCATAGGCACTTATTTGTAATGTAATACTGTGCAATTCTGTGTTTTTTCTACAATCTACAGGATTGTTTTCTCCCTACTATTCAATGGTGATTATTTATACAGTATATTGTGTACGATGCACGCAGTATAAAAGCTGAGAACAGTAAAAAACAGAAAATGATATGTTTCAAATATATAAGTGTTTTTCAGTGTTACAGTTGTGTACTGCTTTTACATTAACATATATTTTGTTTTCAGAAAATCAAACTTTACTCTGAAACTTTTAAATATTTCACAATAACATTTATTTCTATTTTCTCTCTTTTATAAGAGATTAATGTATTCAATTTTTAAAGATTGCCTTTAGTTAATTCTGTATATAATTGCTATAATATATATAAATAGAGAGAGTATCAGACACCCTACGACTCAATGATGCATACACTAACATACCCTTGGAAAAACTAATGCATTCACTGACATACTCACCCACTCACTTATACACACACTGACACACTCTGGGACTCACTAATAGATACACCGAAACACCATGGACACACTGATGCATTAACTGACATACTCACTCAGTCATACACACTCTGACACACCACAGGTCTCACTAATAAATACACTAACACACTGATGCATTCCCTGACAAAATCACTGACTCACTCATACACACCCTGACACACTCTAGGACTAACTGATACAAACAGTGATACACCCATTTATTCACTAATGCAATCACTAACACACTAACACACATACTTCTACACAACCTTAGACAACCTAGGACTCCCTAATATATACACTGATACACTTATGAACACACTAATACATTAACTAACATACTCACACACTCACTTGTACACACTGTGACACATCATAGGACAAACTGATACATACACTGACACACCCATGCATAGACTAATGAATTCACTAACACACTCACACACTTATTTATACACACCCTGAGATACCATAGGACTCACTAATACATACACTGACACTCCCTTTGGAGTCTACAACCCCTTTCTCCACCACTCTGCAAACGCACCCTCCTGGCGCACTACTGGTTGGGGGATGAAGTCCTTTGGAAAACTTCGGGTCCTAAGGAGTTAAGAAGCCCTCCTGTTACCTCTAGTAAGTGTGAATAAACGGAATTTGTGAAATCTGTTCGGAGGCCCTGTCCCCTTTTCCAATACTCTAGAAATGTGACTTCTATTTTAAATCCATCACAATTCACTGGTTACAGGAGCATTATAGTTAGGAAATAGAATTAAAAGAACCGTAGAAATTCACTGAAGGAAACAAAGGTTACAGGGACGTTATAGTTAGACTGACATTTCATTCTTACAAAACAATAGAAATTCAGCAGTTATAGTTATCTGAGCTAACTATAACTTATATCCCTGCATTGCACTGCTTATGACCTCACATATTACATCACTCATGACATGGTCAGTGATATCACTTATGACATCTCACATAATATCGCTGATGACATCTCAAATGATGTCACTGATGAGATCATCCACACTCAAACACCAGCCCATTGATTCAAAGAGCCACTCACACATCAACTCACCCATACAACCACTAATGCAACCACTAACTCACATAAACAGCCACTCATGCATCTACTCACTGATCAATACATCGACTCACACATCCAGTCATACAGATATACCAATACTTACACATGCACTCATACACCCATGCAGCATTCTCATACTTAGTTACCTATACAAATACTCACATACCTACTCACTCACCCCAAACAGTCACTCACACATCCACTCACTCACCCATAAAGTTACTCACACTTCTACTCACTTACTCATAGATATACTAACACATCTACTCACTCACCTATATAGTCACTGAGACAAGTACATACTCTCCCATACAACCTCTCTCACACTCACTTACTAACCGATACAGCCATTCACACACCCATTCACTTACCCATAAAACTACTCACACACCCACTCCCAAACCCATGCACCATCTTACACATCCATTCATGCACCCATAAAGTCACTTATATACCCTGTCACTCACCCATACAGACATTTATGTACCTGCTCAGTCACCTATAGCTCCACTCATGCATTTTCACATTCTATCATTTACAGCCACTGACACACCTGCACCCTCACCCATACAGCCACTCATTCATCCTCTCATTCACCATTACACCCACTTAAACACCAACTCATTCACCCATACGGATACTCACACAGCCATTCACTTACTCATATACCCACTGACACCCAGTCTCTCACATACCCACTCACTCTTATATACACCACTTACACACCCACTCACTCACCCATATAGAAACTCTCACAGCCACTTACCTTAGTTATATGTTTAGCACCCAGTAAGTTTTAGAAAACACTCACAATCACTGGATGATGTCATCAGTGATGTCTTTTGAGATGTCATGAGTGATGTCACTGACCATGTCATGAGTGATGTAATATGTGAGGTCATAAGCAGTGAAATCCATGGCTAGGGCAGATGAGTTGACTTTCTTTAAATGTAGTCATTTCATGCCATGTTCAAATCTTACCATCATATGTTTCTCTCTCATATTACTAACTTAAAGCATGACTTCCTCTAATCTTTTGTGAAGCAACTCTGCTGAAGTTTTTTCACAAACTTTATATTATGTATTACAACTTGTAACATCTTCGTCTTGCAAATTACTTGAACACTAAGCCTGACAATTATCTTGTATGATTCACAAGTGGGAGACAGCAGGCAATGCCAGTGAAAAATCCAACCTTACTCTAAAAAGCTATTTTAGTGACTTCCACTGCAGAAGAAGACAAAGAGGTAGCAAGAGAGGCAAATGATTATGAGAAATATGATGAAGACACTGGTGCTTCCCACAAAACCATAAGCCTAGACCACCTCATCACTGACCAGCAATCTTGAGGATAGCTAGTCCCTATCCACCAGCTAAGCAGCCATGGATTATTGTTCCACCTACGTAAAACTCACCACCACACAGTCTTCTACCTACAGGTACCACAGTTAACTTCCCTACACATTCCTCGATGCAGGCACATCTCTGGTATTCTCTAAATTATCTGAGGGAAATGGCACTCCTGATGAGGAAGAACTCTTATCCTTTCATCAATCTCTCCCCACAACCTCCCAGATGGCAATTCTCTCTGTGATGAACAACCTGTTGTCCATATCAGATGAACACGCATGTTTAAAGAGGTGACTGGCATGGCCAAAACTTGTTCTCTGGGCAGGATACATTTTTTTCACAGCAGACCATTGTGTGAAGTAGATATTCGTACCATGGGGCCAACTCGGCATGTCATTGCAAATCATCTTAAAGGGCTTGTACTGTTGGTTGACAAACAGACCCATGCCTTGGATAATGTTGTAAAATGTAAACATACCATGTAAACATCTTCATAGTTTGGGGAAGAGAGAGCATATGCCATGACCATTATGAAGTTAAAGGTAATAACCAAGAATTCCCAATGTCAATCTGTAGGGCCTAGGCATGGATAGGATTCAAATGAGGTGCCACAACCTATGAGGCTCACACCAGCCAAAAACCCTGATGTGAATCCCCATGCAAAACTGAAAAGCCTATCACCTCTCCCTAAACCACTACAAAAGGAAGAACCACCACAACCAGAATTACAACCATTATTTCATAGCCGCAGGCATGGACAACCCGACTTGGGGACATTAAACCCATTTATTAATTAACTTGAATACTCTCTTAACAACTTACTCACTGAAACATATGTTTAAGCTTACTTTTGTGTGCATCATTCACAAATCTATAGCTCTAAAAATCTAATCTTGGAGAACATTTGACAGAAAACATTATAAAGCCTAACCTTAAGTAAAGTAAGTTTTTGTGTATTTGTTGTCATATTAAGTTATTAAGATAATGTGTATGATGTGATTTTACGAGCGTGTCCTGTATGCTGACACACACCAAAATCTGGACAGAAAATTGAATATTTGATCATCATCAACCACTTACCCCAAGAAGGACAATATATCAAATATTATGTTTTATATAGTATTAGATCAAAGTTAAGTCTTCAATCAGAGGTGAGTGTTAAACTTGGAGTGGTTGGGAAAATTATGGAAACACTTTGGGACCAAGTCTATTTACCTAAGGGTATACTCACAAAAATGATATAGAAGCATAGTCAAACATAAGCAATCCAAAAACATAGGGAAAAAGATCTAAAATGAAATAAAGTGATCAAATGAAAGTCATAAATCCATAAATAAAGTCACTCACTCTCCAAAGCAGAGGGACCGTCTGACAAATGTTGCTGGCTTCGAGACAAAAGTTCCTGTCCATTCTCTAGTTCACTGCAATATCAATATCAATATGCACCATATACACCAACGCTATATGGCTGTTGTGGCGGGATCGGGCATCCCCTGAGAAATTGCGGAAAAATGGTAGACCTGACTACAAACAGGTGGGGTGGGTTTTAGAGGCAGACAAAATGTGATGCCAGCAGTCACAGAGGTTAGGAAGACGCATAGATTTCTATGCTGGTGACTCTTGTAGGGCCTTTACCTCACCTATCAACTACTGAGGGTGGACAACACATGAGGGTTTAGGGATGTCAGGGGCAAGTGTCCCTCAACTGCTTCGGTTGTTCCGTCTAGGAATTTGGAATAAGAGAAGTAGTAGGTTGCACAAAGGATGCAACTGGTGGCCCCATTGGTTTGGGGAATTAAGAAAGGGGTGGGTGTAGGCCCAGATTATGGTGGAGCCTGCTCCTGGAACACCATAGAGATATGTTAGGCCAGGAAGAGCCTCAATGTACTTTTCCTTCTGGTGGTGTTGAACTCATCCACTCCCCAGGCAGCTTACCAGCCTCTATCTGGAGTCTTTTCATGGTCAAGCAAGTTTGTTACTGAGAGGGAGCATTCTCTCTGCTTGTTGTAGTTTCCTCCTCCTTGCTGATTATTGACAACTCTTGTTTTCAGCTTGCAGCTGAGGATCTCTTTCTTTGCCCTTGGATAGGCTTTGATGGTTGTTGCTAGTTGTGGCCAATGAAAAGGAATGCAGAGAAAACAAATAAATGATGATTGCATAAGTGCAATACTTCACATAAATACCAATACTTTTCATTACATCAATAAATAACATAAAGATTGACATTTTAAAGATTTTTACCATTCTTTGCATGTTTGTAGGAAATTGTGTTATTAGTTGTGCAGGAGGACAACAAAGATAACAATTCCCCCTTGCTGGGAACCAATCACCCCACTGTAGCAGTTGAATATCTCATTGTAGCAAAGCAGAGAAGTGTAAGGCCTACCTGGGGGTCGTGTAGGCTAGTAATCACCATTCGCTGGCACCCAATTATAACACTCAATAAATGACTGTCCAGCCTGGGCTTTTTCTTTAGAAAAAGGAAAAGTACATGTATTACATTCACACTAGAAAATACTAGGCATTAATTTACAAATAGGCAAATAAGGCTCTCAAAAATATATTGGATTACATTATGAAATCACATTTGACCGCAAAGGGTCATGACACTCAAAATCACAGTGCCCCCCTACCTATACCAGACAACACATCACAATATAAGGGGGTTTCACTTTAAATAAAATAGGCTGAGATTGACTTTATCAAGGGTTCACCATATTACAAGAACAACCAACTACATGTTAAAGACGCCATCATTTTGTGCAGAAATGCAATAATCAATGAAAACTATGTATAAATGCAATTATTAATGTCAATAAAGCTTGTCAACCTTTATCAGTAATCACTGCCATTATTATAATTTAATAAAGATTTTTGGAATGAATATAACATGGGTGTATGTGCTTTTTATATATGTTTGGGCCACATAAAATGTAACCATAAAACTAGCCCCTAGGGAGCTCGGTACTCAATGTGTTTTTAAACAGTTTCAGGTCACAGAAAACACAGCTATACAATCAGCCCCTAGAAGGCACTACATTGCCAGCTGTAGAGCAAAAGCTCCAGCTTTAGGAATGCTTAAAAAATAATGAAAATCCTTGAGGGGTCAAAATTTCCTTGACCCTGCAGACATAGGGTCAGTACCTTAAATTTCCTCTGGTGGTGTCACTGCACTCCTGTAGCCTCTCCATCCTTTCTTTTTAACGTTGGTGGTGCCCAAGCCATCATGAGACCAGCATAAGGCAAGAAAAGTATGCCAATAAGCAAGTCCCACATGTCATTATGGGGCACGCCATACTGGAGCAGTGAGTATTTGAATAGGAGGTCTCCCACTGTGTTCGGGAGCCTGTGTTTGTATTCTTTGTCTTTTTTGTTGCTTTTAAGATCAGGGGTGCCTGGTTCCACCAGGGTAACCTCAGACATGCCTCCCACATTGGGGGCAGACCAGGGAGCCCACTTTCGCCTACCCCATCCAGCTGCCCACCTGGTCATCACTCCTTGTTGCTGGGGTGGGAGCCGGCAGCTGTGTTTTCCCCTGCTAACTCCATGCGGACAGGGGGCTTGGCATGTGGTGGCCGCCCACTCTCCCAGTCATGGACACAATGGTGCTCCTTTTTGTCAGCCCCCGGGGAGAAAGGGGCTCCCGGAGAAGAAAAGTAGAACTGGGAAGGGGTTCCAATGCTCGCCCATTCCCTTCAATAAAGGGTGCATCCTCTTGCACCGACCCCTGGCCCACCCAGGGGGAATTTTGAGCAAATCATGGCATAGTCTCACACGCTCCATCGCCTGGAAAAAGGTCACCAACCTTAAAATGGTAATAACTCGGGCCCCTTTGGGCAGATTCGGATGAATCTGGGCTAATTTTACTCTTGGTGGCAAGCTATAGCCATCAGGAGCAGTTCCATCAGGCCTAAGGAATAGTGTATCTTGCAGGGAGCTGGTTCCTCTGGCTCCCTGCATACGCTTTCCTCCTGGTCTTTGCCTCTGTGCACAGACGTCCAGGGCTTTCCCTCAACTGGTCCTCAGGGAGTGAAAGGGGGCCAGCCTCACTGACCCTCGTAGAGACCCACTGGTCCTGGGGTCAACTGGTGCTGAGTCCCTGGTCCTTTTGGGGACAGGGGTTTCTTCTTCCAGTTGTCGATGGATGTCGCAGTCCCAGGGTCCTATATCTCCCTTGTACAAGAGCTTTTAAAATGGGGGTGGACGTTTCTAGATGTCAGGCATCCCTGGTCAATCCTAGGTTGCCACATCAGCTCTTGACACCTGTACCAACCCTCCTGCTCAGCATGCTGGGACAGTTCAAGATGGCATCATCTAGGAGTCACTAGTCACATCTGCTCTGGAGATATCAGTTCCGCCCCTCTTTGGCATCACTGCCTGGGCCTCCCCACCAAAAATTCAAAGAAGAGCCCCTCCTGTTCCGGCTCCAGTTGTCAGGGCATCCTCCTTTGTTAAGTGGGCCTGGGCTGTCCCCAGACCAGGTAAAGTGTGACAGGTAATTAGCAGATGCATATTTTTATTCCAACCCCTTCCTCCTCAGGAGCTGAGAGAAGCACTTTTAATGACTCCTTTTGTGTAGGGCAGCCTTTGCTCACTCTGCTGAGTAGAAATTGAATGACCGTGTCCCAGCAGGGTGACAAAAGGCTTGGGCTCTTATCCTGAGCTGAGCTCAGAGAAATATGACAATTCTGGATGACCCATAAAATGTACTCCTCATAAAATGTACATGCATGGTCTTGGGTACTGCGAATATGAACTGAGCACACCTTTTCCACCAGAGTTTCATACCTCACAGGGCTTTGTAGGCCTAAGGGAAGGGAAACTCAACCCTACGGAAGACTTCCCCCTATGTATATAATAAAATGTCACTGCAGACAAAACAGTAACTCACCCTGACTTTACCTATAATTGCCCACAAATATTATAAGACCTATCCAAGGTCAATATCTAACCCTGCAGAGTCCCTCTGCACCAGGTTACCTGTGTGCAGTTACAGGGCTGCACATGATGGTAGTCTAACATATGCAGCCCACACGTGTACACTTGTGTGTGCATATGTTCACAAATAATCAGCTAAGTGCCCTTTACCCTAGCTGTGTCACGGCAGCCTTATCTTAAAAGGTGGACACTGGCGGTAAACACACGCAGTCAATTTGCCATGTGATTACATTGGGTGAGACATATGTAGTGAGGCTCACCCACAGTAAAAAGTCCAAAACCGGATGATCAAAAAGCAAAAAAGCTGGGTGTATTAAATTGACAGAATCTATTTTGCAACAAGGGCAATGTGCAAGATAAAGCAAACATTTGGCACCATGGTAAAAGTATTTCAACAAATGTTTAAATTAGTCATCAATGACTATTCAAAAATTAAATACAGTATTAGAAAAATTGGTAGACCTACACAAAATGTTGTGAATGGTCATTGATGTTAAAAGCAGTGAATCATTGCTTGTTGGATAGAGAATTAAAGTTACACAATGTCAGCCTTACATACAATGACATTGGCAAAATCGAAATGTAACATGTCAATGTTCAAACTGTGGTAAATGGTGGTATATGCACCGAAAATTGTAAGCTAACAAGAACTTTACACTGTGCCAGCAAAATATTACCTTTTGAACATAAATTAGTTTAACATTGAAAAAATATATATAAAAAGAACAATCATTCAATCTATTTGCTTAATAAAACAAGATATGTTACAGACAACATGCAGAGTTCTCTACCCCACATGTGGAGCATTCTAAAAAAGGGAGAGGAGGAAGTGTTACAGGGAGTTTGTTATCACATTGTCAAACCACCATATAAGGTGTTCACTTGTATTGATACATTTATGTGTATACTATGTCAATGATTTTAGCTCAGTATACAAATGTAAAAGTGACAGGATGAGTGTAAAAGTAAAGTGTAAGTGTATTAACAGATTTCATAATGGAGAGTCTTTAAATTTGATGGGTGTTACCAGGATTCACACTCAATTTGTCAAGACCCAATTTGGGCTGTAGCACATACCAAAACTGTGGTTTCACCCAGAGGCCACCTGTTCTAAGGTAAGTATTCACGTTTGTGATTAGTTTGTGCCGTCTTGATCTTATGAATTTGCAGGGTAAATGAATCCCAAGGTTTCGTATTGGACGTGGTATATAAAGGAAGTCGAGTACTCAGTTATAATAGTTTTTGTTTATTCGAAAGCATGTGCAAGAGCAAAGAACAGCCGACACGTGTTTCGCCCAAGGGCCAGCAGGCCAGGACTTTCTCAAGGCTGATTGTGAGAATAAAGGGTTAAAACAAAAGCAAGATTCCATAGGGTGGACACATCATCAAGGATAAAGATGGCGATCGGGGAGAAAGAAAGTGAAGAAGAGGTAGAGAGAAGGTGGAGAGAGTATATGGTTGAAAGATGATAGATGAAAGGCAAGTGAAGAAGGAAAAGGTAAGTATCACACGATACAACAGATTATGTGTGACAGTGAGATTAGAGGGAAAGGAAGAAGAGTTCAAACAAAAATATATAAGTCAGGGTGAAGATGCTGTGTAATTACAATCATACAGGTAAATAAATCCAAGATGAACGGAAATAAACATAAATGTACATCAATGTGGCAATAAACATTTTAGAAATAGTAATTATTATTCATCTTTCATACATGGGTGGAGAAACACCCACAAGGGTAAATAATCTCAATGCATATGCATAGTTGGAAGGGAAAGCAGTGTTTGGCAAATAATCCTAGCCTTCAACATAACATGGGAGAAATAGTCCACATAAGATTTGTAGAGCAGAACTTCTGCCTAGTTGAAGACATGTTGCAGCGTGTGCAATGAATCAACAAACAGTAAACAGGATTAGGGCAAAAAGGAGGTGCATTAGTAATCCCTCCCGTTTTGTATTAATATTCCAAAAATTGACAGCGATACATTCTGGTTATACATGCGTTTTTGAACAAATGAATAAAGGGGGTTTTTATTTAAATGGAAACATTTCTTAGTTGAGCAAGTTGAGTTCAACTTACCAGAATAGCTTATGTTATTAGGTTGTTGTTCAAATCTGTAAAGGTTAGAGATCAGTGTGTAAAAGGAAAGAATATCGGAAGGAACAGCCAGTCACCAGCATGGATTTAATATGAGGAAGCGCAATCTCGTAAGAAATGAGCTGATTTTGAAGCTTCGAAATCTAAAAGGGCAGCAACAGAGGAACGGGGAAGCAGCAGTATCGTCAAGAAGGGTTGGGTCATAGAGATAAGAGCGTATTCAGGGAGGCCGTAAGGAAGGCGCTAGCAACCAAACAAGCACATTTACTCGAATCGAATCAAATGATACTTGAGATGCTGTGTTTCTGCCTAACAAACAATCTGTTCTCATTCAATTCTGAATACTATCTACAGCTACAAGGCAGTGTTATGGGGGCCAAATTTGCACCACCGTATGCCTGCATATTCATGGGAGAAGTTGAAAAATACTGGCTATGGGATGAAGCTTTCTCAGAATGCACCTCCAAGGTATTATACTGAGGACGTTTCATAGATTATATTTTATCTATTTGGCAAGGATCAGAGGAGAGTCTAGAGCTCTTCCTGCATAAAATCAATGAGAACAAATGGGACATGAAGACAACATCACACTCTTCGGCCTCAAAAATAGACTTCTTGGACATAACAATCTATGCACAGGATGGGAAACTACACACAAAGGCATTCCGGAAACCTACAGTGGCATACTCAATCTTGAGAGCAGATAGCTGCCATCCACAAACAACAATCAAAAATATCCCGAAGGGAGAATTCCGAAGACTATGACGTAACTGTAGTAGCATGTATATCTACACAGAGAAAGCAACCGACCTAGCGAACAGACTAGAACAAAGAGGCTTTGACATAACAAAACTCGAAACAGCAGCATCCGACTGCACAAAAATACCACGTCAGGAACTTTTGCAACCCAAAACCCCGGACAGTGAAACACAAAGGGCAAGCAAAATCAGATTTTTGACAGACTTTCACAATGGTCACTACCATATTCGAAAAATCCTCCAAAAACTTTGGTATCTCTTGACAAACAATGTGACTCTTAAAGACCCGATTCAAACCTTCCCACAAATGGGCTTCAGTAGAGCAAAAAACCTAAGACAGATGCTCTGTCGATCAGAATTAATTGACAAAAGGAAAAAACCCGGAGCACATTTTTTGTCCAAACCCCAGGATTCTACACCTGTCACAACTGCAATGCCTGCAAACTAGGCATTAATAAAAAGATTAAATTCACCATACCAGGCAAATATACGACCTAAATTAAAGATTGGATAAATTGCAACACCAACCATGTAATCTACGTCATTATCTGCCCATGCAATAAAATCTACGTAGGCAGTACAATCAGACCACTGAAAACTAGAATCTTGGAACATTATCGAAACATCCACAAACCGGAAACGGGGCAACCATTAACAGATCATTTTCAGGAATGCCACCCCCACAACAAGATTTTCAAATTCTTTGGATTGGAACATGTCAAGCCACAACCTAGAGGTGGAAACCGGGAACTTCAAATGAGGAGAAAAGAGAGCAAACTTATTTTGCGTATGGACACTGTTAATACCGGACTTAACAAGGAGGCTGAAATGCACTACTGGTTATACAGATGAATGGACTCATAACTTTATTGTGGAAATCACATCAGCCCTATCGATTCACCATCTGTCTTTCACGAAACCACTTATGACACACTAGCCCGCAGATTCTTTCTCTATGTCTTGGTAACCCATGACCAACTTGATCTCCTGATTCTTTCCCTGTTTTCTTGACCAACCACCTTACGATTTACCACTTTGATTTACATACATCACTCTCTTGACCCCCAGGATCAGACCTTTCCATTTGACCTATCATCTTGACTCACTCGGCCCCCCTTTCTCCTTGACTTCATCGCATATCACTCCACTGCTTGCTTTGATCAGATCTCCACCTATACTGTGTAACCAGTCCCTCCATACTAGATACCCCCAATCTGTCCCTTCACCTGTTTCCCCCGGCCACTGGTGTATGCCCATGGATTTAACCGGGCACTATGCCCCAACTCAGCTAACACCACTCATGACCTTGACTTCTTACATGCCCATGGATTCAACCGAACACTCGACTTCCTCACCTCTCATGACCATATCCGTAGTTTGCACTTTTGATTTTTCACTTGTTTTTCCACTTTTTGTTATACCAGTTTAATTGTGCATGGCTCTTGCATTTCCTTTATTTGACCGTTTTTATTTAACCTTCCACTGCTGTCTCGAACCGATCGAGGCAGCACAATGACCGGACACTTTTACGGCAACCGGCAGGGCCGGACTGGCTACTGGGCGTTTTGGTGTACTGCCAAGCTGGGGGCTGCTTTCGTTGATGGGGACCTGCGTGTGCTTAAAACCATTTGTTTTGCTTTGTTTATTTAGAAGCACACACAGGTCCCCATCAACGAAATCAGCCCCCACAGCAGTGAAATCAGCCCACCGCCTGGCAGCACACCAAAACGCCCAGGAGCCAGTCCGGCCCTGGCAACCAGCCATCACCGCTCGATGCCTTCCGACCAAACTTCCGTACTTATCAGGTTCAACTGAGCTGCGGCACTCCATACGGACCGCAGAGATCTCCAGATGCGCAGAAGCCGCAACCTTGCCGGAACCACGGTTCTTCTTTAGTAAGTTCCCCCAATACGCAGGCCGCTTTACTTAATCTGTACAAAACCGTACCGGCCATTGGCACCAGAGTTATTTTTTTAAAGTAATTTTTTGGGCCCCCCTTGTCCTTTTTCAGACCGTTTTACATAATTTATACCAAATTTACAAGTAATCGTACTGGCCACCTCTTCTCCAAACCTTACTAATTTTCGGGCCTCCGCCATCACGCTCTTATCTCTATGACCCAACCCTTCTCAACGATACTGCTGCTTCCCCCTTCCTCTGTTGCTGCCCTTTTAGATTTTGAAGCTTCAACATCAGCTCATTTTTTACGTGATCGCGCTTCCTCATATTAAATCCATGCTGGTGACTGGCTGTTCCTTACGATATTCTTTCCTTTTACACACTGAACTCTGACCTTTACAGATTTGAACAACAACCTAATAACATAAGATATTCTGGTAAGTTGAACTCGACTTGCTCATCTAAGAAATGTTCCCATTTAAATACAACCCCCCTTTTTTCATTTATTCAAAAACGCATGTAAACCAGAATGTATCCAGGGCTGGACTGGCTACCGGGCGTTTTGGTGTGCTGCCAGGCTGGGGGCTGATTTCTCTGCGGTGGGGGCTGATTTGGTTGATGGGGACCTGCGTGTGCTTCTAAATAAACAAAGCAAAACAAATGGTTTTAAGCACACGCAGGTCCCCATCAACGAAATCAGCCCCCAGCTTGGCAGCACACCAAAACGCCCGGTAGCCAGTCTGGCCCTGAATGTATCGCTGTCAATTTTTGGAATATTAATACAAAACGGGAGGCATTACTAATGCACCTCCTTTTTGCCCTAATCCTGTTTACTGTTTGTTGATTCATTGCACACGCTGCAACATGTCTTCAACTAGGCGGAAGTTCTACTCTACAAATCTTATGTGGACTATTTCTCCCATGTTATGTTGAAGGCTAGGATTATTTGCCAAACACTGCTTTCTATCCAACTATGCATATGCATTGAGATTCTTTACCCTTGTAGGTGTTTCTCCACCCATGTATGAAAGATGAATAATAATTACTGTTTCTAAAATGTTTATTGCCACATTGATGTACATTTATGTTTATTTCCATTCATCTTGGATTTATTTACCTGTATGATTGTAATTACACAGCATCTTCACCCTGACTTATATATTTTTGTTTGAACCCTTCTTCCTTTCCCTCTAATCTCACTGTCACACACCATCTGTTGTATCGGGTGATACTTACCTTTTCCTTCTTCACTTGCCTTTCAACTATCATCTTTCAACCATATACTCTCTCCACCTTCTCTCTACCTCTTCTTCACTTTCTTTCTCCCCGATCGCCATCTTTACCCTTGATGATATGTCCACCCTATGGAATCTTGCTTTTGTTTTAACCCTTTATTCTCACAATCAGCCTTGAGAAAGCCCTGGCCTGCTGGCCGTTGGTCGAAACATGTGTCAGCTGTTCTTTGCTCTTGCACATGCTTTTGAATAAACAAAAACTATTATAACCGAGTACTCGACTTCCTGTATATACCACATCCAATACGAAACCTTGGGATTTATTTACCCTGCAAATTCATAAGATCAAGAGGGCACAAACCCATCACAAACGTGAATAGATTTCATAATGGGTTTGTGTACCTGATCATGGGGCATATTAGCAAGGGCACTATCGCCGCTTTAGCGGCACTTTTTGCCGCTAAAGCGGCGATATTCATATCGCCCTATCAGCAAACTGTCTCTAACAGCAGTTAGCGACAGTTTGCGGGCATTAGCGCCCGTTTTTACCGCTTTGCATGTCAGCGATATTTATCGCTAATGACATGCAAAGTGGGCGTTCCGACGAACAAACCTGGGAAACACCCGCTAACAGGCATATCGCCTATTAGCAAGGTGGCCATGGCCCCAGTTAGCGACGTGAAAAGTCGCGCTAACCGGGGTCATCGCCATTTATTTAACACCTGCAATTAGCAGGTGTTAGCCATACCTAACATGGGGGGTGGATTATGCTGATACGACCACAGGGTCGTATCAGCAAGGTGTTCTCCCTTCTCCATGCAACATCGCTGGTTTTTCAGCGATGTTGGCTCATTTCCCGCTATCGCTGGAATATTCATCGCCATAGCGCTAATCGTTGCTAATACAGCGTTAGCGTGGCGATATATTCCAGCGATAGCCGGCGATAAAAAAAATCACGCTAAGCAGGGTTAGCGATGATTATCGCCTCTTCTTGCTAATATGCCCCCATATTTTTATGCATGAAGTCATCCTTTGCGCTGTCGACTTTTTTCCGTGTTAACCTCCATTTAGATGATTACTTAACAACAATCGAAACCGTTTCAGAAGGTACTTAGGGGCATATTATCAAGAACGGCGTTAAAATTATCGCCGGTTTAGCGTCAGAAAACTGCCGCTAAAGCGGCGATAATGGGCTTGATAATATGCCCTGGAGAATTCCAATAGAAGCCCATGTTCACACCAGAACATGGGCTTCTATTGAATTCTCAAGGGCATATTATCAAGCCCATTATCGCCGCTTTAGCGGCAGTTTTCTGCCGCTAAACCGGCGATAATTTTTAACGCCGTTCTTGATAATATGCCCCTATATTGTCATAGTTTACTTTGACCTTTTATTTCATTGCACGCCTTACACCGTTCATAATGCAAAAAAAAAAAAATCCAGCCACCATTGCAATTTGTTGATTACCAAAGGAATTTTGTATTAACCAACGTGTGTCGAGGATATATGTGGGATTTAGTCTTAAAAACATGTTGAATGAACCTTATTTTTGAAAAAAAGTTTGTCAGATTTCTGCGCTACCTTCAACCACCATATCTTACACTTTACTTTTCAAACCGCCCTAGGCACTTCTTCATTTTTTGCCTTTATGTTGATAATTCTTTGAACCCATCCTGCTCCCTGCAGCACCATACGTCTCTGCCTTCTCAGTCATATTAACTGAGAGGAACAATGGAGCTTTTGCTGTTTCTCGCGGACATACTTGCAATCCAAAACAAATGATTAATTCCCACAGCCGCACTGTGTTTTTGAAGCATCGCAGTGCGCTTCTTCAGCTCACCAACTCAGAAAGATCACTACAACTAAAGATTTCATTGTTTTTCTCATGGGAATTTTTGGCTGATCGCTCACAGTATTCAGATAGTGGAAGACAGAATCCACACCAATAAATAAGAGATGTGTTCAGCAAAACAAGTCTGCCAAAACGCAAGTTTAACATAAATGTAAAGTTCTCAGACCCAATATTGTCAATTTTGGAGGAGCTTAATTAATCTGAATGATAGGTAAGGGGTTCCAGGGAACGAAAAGCAAACTAATTTCTACATATAAGATTCTTTCACAGAACTTTCTGTGCTTAGTAAACAAAATGTGAATCAAACCTTGAATGCAATCACATATAAAATTCGTAACATATAAGCAATTAATTTGGAACAAATCGACAAACATAATTTTTTTCACTCCCCTAATAAAAACTTTCAATGGTTGCCTGATCTTTTTCTAAGGAATGTACGAAATAAAGGAGAATTACATTGTACCCGTGTGCATCTACAGTGGAAATCGTGATTTGGTTAATTTCATTGCGAATGGAATAACAGCAGTACTATCATAACTTATTATAAATTATATGAGTTATGCTGAGTGTACTTTTCAAATCTGTTTATCAGAATAGATACATTGGGGCATATTATCAAGGGCTCGATCGCCGCTTTAGCGGGACTTTTTCCCGCTAAAGCGGCGATAATTCAAACGCCCTATTAGCAAGCTGTCGCTAACTGCTGTTAGCGACAGCTTCTAGGCGATAGCGACCGGGTTGGGTGCCGCTTTGCATGCCAGCGATATTTATCGCTAATGGCATGCAAAGTAGGCGTTCCCAACCTAAAAGCGACTGGAAACAGTCGCTATGGTCGCTATCGCCTATTAGCGAGGCAGGGAGGTGATTAACGAACCAGCGCTAAACACGTTTAGCGCTGGTTTGTTAACGCCTGGTCTCACCCTGACTTAGCCATGTAATCCAATGGGAGGTGGATTACATGGCTAAATCCCCTCGCCCTATCGCCAAGCTAACACTGGTCACAGTGTGAACATCGCTTGTTTTCAAGCGATATTCACACTGTTCTCCAGGGTTTCTATCGCTTTGGAGATAAGCGTTGTTGATAGCACGCTATCTCCGCGATAGAAACCTGCGATAGCCGGCGATAATTATCCTAGCGCTAACTGCGCTTAGCGATAATTATCGCCGGTTATTGCTAATAGGCCCCACATTGTTTAACGGGCACCCTTACCAAGATACCCAAGGCAAGAATGTGGGTGGGGGGAGTGAGAAAAGGGCAAAGGTAAAGAAGGAGGGAATAGAGCAAGGAACCGAGGTGTGCGGAGGTAATTGTATGTAAGTAAAATATCAATATTGAGAGATCCGAAGAAGTCCATTTGTATAATTGAAAGATTACTTTATGAGCTTCAGCGGACCTAAAGATGACCCTGTTGTATTTCTCTCACAGGAGACCTGGTCTAGACATAGCTTTAGCTGTATCTGTATTGCCAGCCTTATGTAATTCAAAAAAGCCTAATATAACTGTCTCAAAATATACAGGTAATCTTAATGGGTACCATATCTAAAATGGTCCTATATTGGCAATTTAGGCTCCGGTTGTCACTAAAAAAAGCAAAGGTTAAAGGGACGTCATGGTTAGGTGACGAGGTCAGTCATAGTGTTACGGTTTAAAACCGAAAAACCATTGAAACTTGCCAGTTATAGTTTAGTGAGTTAACTATAACTTGCGCCCATCATTTACTGCTTGTGACCTCTTATATTACATCGCTCATGACATATTCAGTGACGTCACTGATGACATCACTCATACCTTTCGAATGACATCATTGATCACAATTGTAACACTATGATTGACATTGTCCCCAAACGGTAATGTCTCTTTATCTTTTTGTTCGTGGATTTCTAAGGATTTTTCAATATACATCAATTACGTTTTTCTAGACCTAGCTATAACATCACTTTAACCTTTTTCAGTGAATTTCTAGGTTTTTTTTAAACATAAAAGTAAGATCCTATTACAAGTACAAGTAATAGGTTTACAATTGTGTCCTTACTGGGAACCCAGTAACCCATTGTAGCACTGGACTCTGTCGGGGTTGTGAAGCAGAACAGTCCAAGGCCTACTCACGGTAGTTGGCATGGGCTAGCAATCTCAATTCACAAGTACACTCAATAAATTATTGTCCAGTAAGTGCTTTTGCTATAAAACGGAAAAGTACATTTATTACACACACACACACTACATATACATGAGATACATGAAAATAGTTTGGCGACATCCTTATATTTCGTTTCACCCCTAGTGGGTCTTTTACCCCTTAATCACAATGCCCCCCACCTGTGCCAGATGCAACATAACAATATAAAGGGCTGTCATTTTAAGCAAGGTGTGCTTACTGGCTTTGTCAAGGGATCATCAGATCAATATATAAAGCAGACATATTGACTTTCCAAGGAGTCGCCACCTTACGATATAAGGCAATTCTATTGGCTTTGTCAAGAGATAACCATATTCATAAAAGAAGTGTTCACAATTAGTATTCACCATAAAAACCAAAGGGATAAACAATCATATTCAAATGCATCCATTATCAACATAACCATTGTCAATGAAGCATTTAAAATCTTTAAATTGCATGTGTCAGTCATTCTTTTACACATTCAGGATAACCTTTTCGGGGGGTCATGCATGCAATGCTCTCTGAAACATAGGGCAATGTTGTAAATATGGACTCTGCACCATTCGCACCCCCCCCACCCACAATGATCAGAAAATGAGTTAGTGGTACCCCTACCCCTCTTGGGGGCACCATGAATTAAACAAGTAAAAAAATCATCTCATGCAGGGTATTATGGAGCATACCCTAGCTGGGAGCAGTAAATGTTAATGAGTGGCTCTTGCTGCTTTGATTACTGTAGCAGCCTCGCACCACAATGTTTTTTCTTTCCTTTCCGCTTGAATTTCTCATTGCATCTCAGCCCCACTTGTGGCACCCAAAGCTTTTACCTCCTTTTTATGTTTTACTCCGCATCGCAGGAATCCTACTTCTGTGCTGCTGAGCAATCTCTGCACTTTCTCTCCCACTTGCGCTCATTTTCCTGGAAGCAGAAGGAGCAATGTTCTCTCTCTTCCCCAGGCCACTTGGAATGCTGTCTGGGTTTTACTGTCTCTCTGCATCCAGGCCCCCGCCCCCCCACATGGCATGGGAGTGGAGGTGTACGACATTGCTCCAGAGGCTCTGGTTACCTTGAGAGCAGGACTGCTGGCTCCTCCTATAGTCCACCAGGGGTTGGTGTCCCCCAGGACTTCATTGCACTGGGCCATAGAATGGGGCTCCCAGGGCCAAAATTTGGCTCAGGGAGGTGGGCCCCATGTGCACCACCCTCTCCAGTTAAAAAATGGAACACCCAGGGGAAATTAAAAGAAATATGGAACACGGCCTTTTTTACATTTTATTGCAGGTCCTGCGATACTTCAGTAGGACCGCAACATAGAATTTTCTTTTGTTTTGACCCTATAGGACCCCAAATCAAGGACTAGAGGTTCAGGGTATCCTTAACCTGCTTCCTTATGTATTGTTTCCATTTATTAAACATGTAAATAAATCAATCCACGCAGGGCATTATGGTGTGCTCTTTTTGGTTTTCTTTGCTTGGTGGGTAGTCCATACACATCCGGGGCACCCACAACATTTGTCTTCTTTCCACTTTTTGACTGGCAGCATGGGGAGCCCATTCCCACTCTGCTCCTCAAGCACATGCACTTTTGTTCCCTCTTGTGGGGAGTGAAACGTTCTCTCTCTTCCTCTGCCCAGACACCGCCAAAGGGGCAGAGGTGTCCGACATCACTCCCTGGGCTCTGACCATCCTGGGAGCAGGTCTGGTGGCCTTCCATGTTGTCAACGTCCAAGGAGATGGGGTCCCCAAGACATCATTGTGTTGGGCCCCAGGGCTAAAATGTGGCTTGGGAAAAGGGAGCCAATGCACGTCCTTCTTCCCAATTAAAAAATTAAACATGTGCCTACCTCCAGGCCCTGGCCCATCCTGGCGGGAATTAAAAGAAATACTGAGCCCTGCCTTCACTGGTCCTGTGGTATTCCTGCAGGACGGCAACACAGATGTTTTTCTTTTTTTTTTTTTAAATGTTGGCCTGGGGGGCCATTTTAAGACTTTGGAATTCAGTCCTTTGTACTAAAAAATAAATGAGAAAAGCATGGATGGGGCAGGTTAGGGATACTGTGACCCTTAGGTTCAAAAGAACCTGGCCTAGTAGTTCGGGCTGGACTGTTCACATGAGGAGCAGGATCAGGACTTATTTCCATATGGCTGACTACAAACTTTGGTGGCATGGTGAGCAAAAAAATTAGGGATTAAACCCAGATCTGTGACTGGGTGTGAATGTTGGCATTGTTCACCATTCTGTCCATCATCTGTTCTTTTTGCTTTTGTCACCCTAGGTGGGAAGGGTATGCCCAGATGTGGGTCCTATGCTCACTGTGTCATTGGATTCAAGCTAGCCAGGCTGATGAGGGGTGAAACACCCGAAATTGGTCCCAGGATGCTTGTTTCTGATCCAGGGAGGACCTGGCCTGGCAGTTTGGGCTGGACTGTTCCCATGGGGAGCAGGGCCAGGATGATTTGCATATGGCTGGAGTCCAAACAGGGGTGGCATGGTGAGCAAAAAAGAGATGGATTTAACCCAGATATGTGACTGGGGGTGAATGTTTGACAATGTGCAGCATTCTGTCCATACTTCTTGTGTTGCTACAATTGTTCTAAGTGGCAAGGGTATGCCCAGACATGGGTCCCATGTGCGCTATGCCCCTGGATGCAAGCTAGCCTGGCAGATGAGGGGTGATGACCGGAAAACAGTCCCAGGATGATTGTTTTCCGGCCCAGGGAGGACCTGACCTGGCAGTTTGGGCTGGACTGTTCCCATGGGGAGCAGGGTCAGGACTGATTTGCATATGGCTGCGTTTAAGCTGGGGTGGCATGGTGAGCAAAAAAACTATGGATTTAACCCAGATCTGTGACTGGGGGTGAATGTTTGACAATGTCCAGCATTCCATCCATCATCTTTTTGTGTTGAAAACCATTAGTTCATTCATTTAATAAAAACCAAAACAATTCTGTGCTTTTTTAATTTAGCATTTCAAATAAATGCATTCTAAAAGATTATCTTGAAATATGTAGTTATAGTGTTATATGGAATATATTTAAAATGCTAATCAGTTTTAGTTGCATTATTCAGGTAAAAGATTGTGCTTTGGTATCCATAGTAACCATGCTGCTGTAGATAGAACTTTGATATTCATGGAACACTGAAGAGAGGTTACATTTTGTTTAACTAATTGTTGACATTCCCACTATATTTTTGAAAAAATAGCTTCACTCTGGGTGCAGAGCTCTAAACCTTAGGATAGATAAATCCCTTACAGGCTATGGCAGGTGTGAGGGTGTAGAGGCTGAACTCTTTTGCTAGTTCTAATTCTCAGAGCTGGCTTTATATTTTGGTGTGCTATGCAGACCTTTATTAACCTTATTTCTATTAACAGCTTTTTTCAATGAAAAAGTATGAAAGGTATGATAACAGTAAAGTTTGATGCGTGTGCTGTGAAGAGATAATCAGCCATGTATTGTTATAAAATATATTTTAAAATTATACATTTATTGGCATTGTGCTTTTTAATATTCAGATTATTAGGATTAATAGACTATATACAAATCTCAATGTCTTTCAATGTTTCTGGGTTTACAAGTTTTTTTTAAAAGTACAAATTAATATATTGAAGAAATTAAATGATGTACTGTATTTTTGATGATGCTTTTAGAATTTGTAAAATACTGAAAATTGAGTAGGCATCTTAAATGTAATGTTGAAGATTATAGGTTTGCTTTATTTGAGTAGTTATCTAGATCAAAACTCAAGTGCACTTTACATTTTTTTAAATATGTGGTTGAAGTATAAACATTCTCTTTATACTAGTGTGGTTGTGATTATGGTTGGTGGGAGAGAATATAAGTTACTCTAAGTTCAAGTGCAATGATGCCGTCTAACATAGCATTGTGAGGCTGGAGAGTTCAAAATTATAGAGGTTTTTATGAATTGTTGTCTGAGTTTAAAAGTCAAGTATTGGCAACATGGTGCTCCTTAGGGGTGCAGGAGAGTAGTGGTGGTGTGCACCTTTGTGGTGTTGGTCTGCACCTTAGTGGTCCAAGTAAATGAAAAGTGGTTTAGTTATTTGAAAGTAAACCCTTGCATGAGATCTTGACTTGCATGAACAACACAAACTATATTATAGTACCAAGACAATAGGCAATATACAAAAAGATATTTACAAAATGCTGTGTTAAAGTGTGTCTGTGACAGATTGTAATATTTTCTTACTGTATGACTTAAAATATGGAATATTTATGTTTACATTATTCTATGTTGCACAGTTACAAAGTGACACAATATAAAGATCCTAAAACTATACTGTGGTAAAAGATGTCCAATGTAGGTCTACGTTTTTGGTTTGTCTTCTGTTCTGTGCCTTACAACCTCCTACTGCCTCCACTGATCTACTGCTCATGATACTGGTAACTTGCGAGGCCATTCTGCCTCCAGACAGAATTGTTTTAACAAAGGGTTTTTTCTATTTTCTTTAAAAATCAGCAGCATGTGCTTAAAAATCTCTCCCCTCCACAACCATTTCCTGTTCCTGTTTCTGTTTGACAGGTTTGCTACACTTGGCTTCGCTGGAGAAGAGGTAAGATTTGCTTCATGTGGTCAGCCTTAGTGATCACATCGGTGTTTGCAATTCAGCCATGCTTCCCACTTACTTGCTGTTAGTGGGGCCGGAAGGGTTGCGGTGGTCTAGGTTGTGCCAAGAGCTGGATACAGTGAGCATTCAGCTCTCTGTCTTTGCGGTGCTTGTGGGTGCGATGTCAGTAGGCGTGCACAGGATTGCCTACAACTATTTATCATCCAGCAAGATGATATTCTTGTTGCTGGGCACAGTGGCGTCACTAGGGGAGTGCGGGGGGGGGGCGGACCGCACTGGGTGACACCATCACATGGGGTGACACCTTTCCCAAATGAGACTATTTACTAAATAGTCTCATTTGGGAAAGGTGTCACCCCATGTGATGGTGTCATGGGGTAAGTCGTGAGGGGGTGACACCATGAAGAGGGGGTGATACCATGAGTTACCGCACTGGGTGACACCAACCCTAGTGACGCCGCTGGCTGGGCAATCTATTTAAACAAACATCGCTACCTCTGGTGCGAGTTCAGTCTACTCATGGAGCCTTTGCAGAGCACATCGGTGGCTGCTATATTGGTGGGTGAGGAGGTGCTGACTGTTTCTAGGTCAGACCTCCAATCTATCATAGATGAGGCAGTGAATGTAGCTTTATCTTACCCTCCAGCTAAAAAGTAACAAGGGGTTGCTGATAATGAGAATGAGGAGTCACCATACGTCTACAAGAATTATTTAAACATATTAGGGAAATGTTAGAATTTCAGCCCAAGGAAATGCCAGAAGATGAGTTTTTTCCCAGTATAAGACTCCTCCTATAGATGATCTGCCAATCCTTGAGATTATTGAGACTATGTTCAGCAAAGAATGGAAAGAAATATAGAAGTTGAACTTTCCACGCGCCTTTTTCAAAAGGTATCCTCTGGAATTATATGAGAAAAAGTACACACACAGGTACCTAATGTGAACACTATTTTAGCGAGTATTACTTCTGCCGCATCTTTGCATCAGAGGACGCAGCTTTATTGGACCCAATGGATAACAAAATAGAGGGCTCCTTGAAAAGGCCCTATGAAGCAGCAAATTTAGCATTTCGGGAGGTGCTGTATGCAGACTATCTTCAGGAGTATAAAGACCTGGGGGAAATATTGGCAAGTATGGGGCTTCTGGCGCAGTTTTCTTCAGACGCTTCTTTTGATTTTCTCTGGTCCTCAACCACCACTACAGGGGCATCTATTGGTGCTTGGAGTTGTGGAAATTGCAGCAAGCTCAGAAGTCTCTGATCCTACAGCTTCCATTTACACAGGATAAAACTGTTTTCCTCACAATTGGAAGTAGACAGCAGAGGAAAAGAATTTGTTTTAGCCTTTTCGACCACATAGCATGTAGGAAAGTGCCTCTTTTGATATGGTTAGCCCCCACTTTTTGCCTGATGTCTGATGTAATTTCGAACGGCAAATGCACTGTGTTACGGCTAACCAGGTTCCCAGTGGCAGATCTCTTTCCCTAAAACCTATACCACAATTGTCACAACTTTAGTTACCCCTGTAAATCCCTAGTGAGTGGTACCCCTGGTACCTAGGGCATGCGTACTGAAGAGGGTCCTTTGGGTGTGCAGCACTGGTTGTGCCACCACAGAGACCCTTCACCAAGACTATGCACTCTGCTGTTGAAGGCTGCAAGTCTTGGTGCAGAGAAATCCGAAGAGTCAACATGTCACACAGCCCTGTGTGCCATGCCTCCAGTACACTGCATGGGATATAGGTAAGTAACCCCTACTGCATAACTTTAGCCCTAAGGCAGGGTGCACTGTATCCTAAGTGTGGGCATATCAGCATGAGAAGATATGCCCCTACACTGTACAGTCCACTCTGAGATGTTGTAAGTGCACAAGGAAACCATAAAAAGTACATGGGCTGGATACTTGTCAACACAAGTTTCATAGCTCCTTGATGGCTTCACTGATTTCTAGGGTGTTTGGTACCAAACGTCTTGTCTTAATAAATACTCACTGGTGCCAGTGTTGAATTTATTAATAGATTTACACAGGAGACCCTTTTAGAGAGTGCCCTAAAAACCTACCAAGCACTGATGTGGTTCATGACTTGTTTTCACCAGCCTGCTACTACCAGACATGTTTCTGACCTCATAGGGTAAGAGCCAGCCCTCTCAGAGGACAGAGACAAAGCCTGCTCTGGGCAGAGGTGCTTCACATCTCCTCCAGGACAGGATGGCCTTCCTGGGCGGGAAGCTTCAAAAGCAATGCTGCCTTTTAAATCCAACCCAGGGACCACCAGATAGTGGGGGAGGCCAGGCCCCCTTTTCTGCTCCACTTTTGGTGGGAGGAAAAGGTGGGAAGATCAGCTAGATTAGGGGGAGGGTCCCCACTTAGCCTACACCACCCTAGGGCGGGGCAGGCAAAGTGAACCCCTCTCCTGAAATTCTACCATCCTGGTGAGAAAACCTCTTATCAGGGCTAGAGCAGTACCTCTTCCCACAGGAAGTGGTCGCTAGAGGGTGTAGACACACTAAAGGTAAGTAGTCCATTGGCTACTACCTGTCTCCCCTTGTATCACCCCTATTTTCAATATTTAGGTGGCTCCCTGAGACCTTAACATCAGATTAGACAGCCATGAGAAGACCAGTACAAAGAAGACCCTATGCTAGAGAACAGAATCCCTGCTGCAGAAGAAAAAAGCCCCACACCCTGCCTGCTGCTCCCAGGACTCGACTATCGATGCTGCTCTGCTATTCTGAAACATGAAAGGACTCCAAGAACCTCAGAGCACCTCCAGCCTTCAAGAAATCACTGTGAAGCTCCTTTGGAGTGACGGTATCACTCCCCTGCACACAGCAGACATCAATCCAATGAAGTCCGGTAGGTCAACTTGCTGCTCCCCGACGACCTCGATGCAGTACCAAAGAAAGAAAATGTACAGCAGCTCTGGAGGTTCAGGTCTGTTTCCTCGCCAAGTTTGGAGTCACCACGTCCTACTGGAGCTATGGTGTACCAATACCCAGGTTACAGGACCCCCAACGACAAACACTGAGAAGAACTGTCCACTCCAGACTCTTTAAGCACCAGAAGTAAGCACTCATCAAGGGACATTGAGACACCTGAGACCCACATCCATCTGTCCTGAGATCACCTCTCTAAGTTGTCCGCTCCTGACCATGGGGACCTCAAGACGCACGATGCCCAGCTGACCTGTTTGCTCTGCACTTGGTCCCACCAGCCCCAGCATCGACCAACCAGGCCTGCTCCCCTGCTCCTGTGGTCCCAAGGCCCTTTCGAACTCCTCCCTTTGAGGAGACCCACCAAACTTACCTGTAAGTCCCTCTGTGCAGTGCTTTTCCAAGTGGCCCCCTTCGTCTTAGACCACCAGCTTCCAATACTTCAGCACCGCTGCTCCCAGCTGATCTGGGATGCTCCCGAACTTCTTCTGTTGGAACTTTTGACCTGGTCCCAACATCGACCTAAAACAAGAAGGTGAACTTTGTGAAAGCATTGCCTGATTTTATATGCATTTTTCTACTCTTTCTCCATTGTTTCCGATGGTGTGTAATTGCGCAAAAATGCAATGTATTTTTCAAACTTTGAAAAATCATAGCTCGAAAATACTTATCTTAGAACTGTGTTTATGGTCTTAAAAATGATATAAACATCAACAGTATTTTTTTCAGATTGGTCTCGGATTTATTCTTGAGTGTGTCTCTCATTTGATTGCCTCTGTGACAACAACAAATGCTAAACACAACCCTCTGACAAGCCTAACTGCTCGCCCACACTACCACAAAAAGAGAGTTAGTATTATCTACTTTTATCTCCATCTGCCTTTTGGGGATTTCTCACATTCTCTACATAGTTTGCTTCATTTTAATGCACGGTACAGAGAGCCGGTTTCCTACATTGGTGGATCAACGGTGGGATACACGACTTTGCATTTGCTGGACCACTTTGACATTAAGTGACCAGATGAGTAAATCCAAAAATTGTCTCTAGATGGTCTAATTTTTGATTGGTCTATTTTTTCTAAATTTAAAACAATAACTGCTAGGGCCTTGGTTAAGTCCCTGAAACTAAGTGGTTAGAAATGTAAAAGACTGTGCTTCACTTAGGACAAATGTATTCAGTGATAGTTATTTTTTTAGCTTCCTAAAAAGGTCCCAACTTTAGTAAAATAATGCCTGATTTCGATAGTCAGGCTGAGAAGCTCGACCTGACCCCTTCCATGGACATGAACCATGCTCAATGCATGGCCATCTGTAAGGGCTATGGAACCAAAATGGGCATAAGTCCTAAAAAGGAATAACTCAGACAACTGATAGCTCAGTTTGAGAAAGGTCACTCAGAACTGGTAGCTCAGTCTGAGGATGAAGATAATATCAATGAAGATGATGCTAAGGACGGACATGAGCCAGTCCCCTCAAGCACAGCTGAGAACCCCTCAGATGAGGACTTCATGCTGGAAAGATTGACCAGGAGACAGAACATAGAGGCTCAGCCTCTCGACCTAGAAAGGCAAAGAAAAGAGATGGGCCTAGGACCTATCTCTTGTGGTAGCATACAAGTAATTAGGCAGAGTGGAAGTTCCTATGACTCAAAACTCCCCAACGGGATTGTCCCTCCCTATTCAGAAGGTGATGACATCCACAAATGGTTTACTGCATTTGAGAGAGCCAGTATAGGGACAAAAGTAGCTAGACCAAATTGGGCTCCTCTATTGTGGGAACTGTTCTCAGGAAAATGCAGGGATTGACTCCTGACATTGCCTGAAAAAGATGCTGAGTATTATGAACTCATGAAGTGTACCCTGATTGAGTGCTTTGGACTCACCACTGAATAGTATAGAATAAGATTCAGGGAGACTCAAAAAACCCAGAGTCAGTCCTGGGTGGAATTTGTTGACTTTTAGTAAAAACACTAGATGGTTGGTTAACAGGTAATAATGTTAATGACTATGAAGGGCTTTACAATGTAATCATGAATGAGCATTTTGAGTAATTGTTAGAATGAGAAGTTACATCAGCATCTGGTAGACCTAGGTCCATGTTCTCCTCTAGAGTTAGGGAAGAAGGCAGATTACTGGCTCAAAACAAGGGTACCTAGAACTACCACTGGTGGGGCGACCAAAAGAAAGAGGCCAAAAAGCCACCCCAAGGGAAAGATGGTGATCAGAAAGAGAAAAACAAAAATGAGTATTCTTCAGGCCCCCAAAAAACCTGATCAGGAGGGTGGGCCCAGAAACTCATCACAACCCAAAGGAGGGTAGCAGGGTAAGAACTGGGATCCCAAAAAGGCTTTGTGTCATGACTGTAGCGCACCAGCACACCAAACTGGAGTTCCTGGCTGTAAAAACAAACCAAATGCCTCTAGTCCACCTGCAATAAATGCAGCGGCCAATCTCCAGATGAGATCTCAGGCGAGCACTGACCATGTCAGAGAGCTCACGCTAGTAGGGAATGTGGATTTAGCCACTTTCGCTGTCTGGCCGACTAATATGCAAAAATACAGACAGCATCCTATTATTAATAGGGTTAGGGTGGAAGCCTTGAGAGACACTGGTGCCAGCATCACCATGGTGACTGAACAACTAGTGTGCTCAGAACAGTATCTGCTTGGAAGGACCTATCCAATCACCAATGCTGACAATGTGACAAAAACCCATCCCATGGCGATGGTGCCTTTCACTGGGGATGGGTTGCTGGAAAAAAGGAAGTAGCAGTCTCTTCATCAATACCAGTTGATTGATCACTTGGCAATGATTTGGAGTCTTCAGCCTGGGCTGAGGTAGAACCAAGAAGCCATGCAGAAATGGCTGGAATCCCATACTGGGTGTGTGTAAAAACCAGAGCACAGAGCAGAGTCCAGAGTGAAAAAGAGGTGCTGGAGTCTGGAAGAATGGCCCAGCCCTCCAAGAGAAAAGGCAAGCAGACTTGGGAACCAGCTGCAAATCAAACACTAGACCTTCCCCTCAGGGGGAAGAAAAGTCAGCCCCAGAGGGAACTGAGCTTCAGGAGCTGGGGCTTTACCAGGCTAAGCTTTTGGGCCCAGGGGGACACTCTAGGGAAGGGTTGTGCCAGGGGTAGAAGACCTGCTTCACTTGTGAAAGCCTGTGGCAGCAAGCTGCTGCAGAGGAAGGTGGTGATATCAGTGGTTTCCACAGGACCTATTGGGAGGAGGGAATCCTTTACACCAAGGCCAGAGACTCCAAATCTGGTGACACTAGGAGAGTGGTGGTGCGTCAGGCGTTTAGAGTATTCTTCCTCACTTTGGCCATGGAATCCCCCTAGCTGGACACCTTGGTCAGAACAAAACTCGGAGCAGCCTAGTCAGCCACTTCTACTGGCCAGGGATGCACCAGAAGGCAAAGGAGTTTTGTAATCTCTGTCCCACCTGTCAAGCCAGTGGCAAGACATGTAGGCACACGAAGGCCCCCTTAATTCCATTCCCAGTGATTGGGGTTCCCTTTGGGAGGGTAGAGATTGACATTGTTGGTCCGCTTCCCGCATACAGCATCAGAAAACAAATATTTTCTGGTGGTAGTGGATCATGTCACCAGGTATCCTGAGGCTATTCCCCTTAGGACTACCACTGCTCCTGCAGTAGGTAGGGCCCTCATTGGTATCTTTACCAGAGTGGGCTTCCCTAAAGTGGTGGTATCAAATAGAGGGACAAACTTCATGTCTGGTTAACTAAAACACGTGAAAGGAGTGTGGAGTGACCTACATGTTCACTACCCCATACCATCCACAGTGTAATGGCATTGTTGAAAGATTCAGACTATGAAAGGTATGATTGTTGGACTCCCTGAAAGGTCCAGGAGTAGATGGGATGTCCTATGGTCATGCCTGCTTTTTGCCTACAGGGAAGTGCCAAAGAAGGGTTTGAATCTTTGTTTGGTCATCCTGTTAGTGAACCATTGTTCCTTGTGAATGAGGGACGGGAGAAACCTCTTGTTGAGCCTAAACAGGACATAGTGAACTATGTACTTTGGCTCCACTCCAGAATGGCTGAATACATGGAGAAGGTGAACCAAAACCTTGAGGCCAGCCAAGAACTCCAGAAGCATTGGTATGACCAAATGGCTGCTATGGTGGAGTTCCAACCAGGGCAGAAGGTATGGATTTTGGAGCCTGTGGCCCCTAGGGTCTTCTAAGATAAGTGAAGTGGGCCCTACCCTATCCTACAAAGAAAAGTAGAGGTCACCTACATGGTGGACCTTGGCTCTTGCAGGAACTCCAAGAGTGTCATCCATATGACTTGCCTTAAACCATATTATGACCGGGAAGTTGTGACCATGCTCGTGGTTTCACATGAGGATCAGGAAGCAGAGAGTGAACCTCTCTCTGACCTCCTGCCTAACAACCCAAAAGATGGGTCAGTGGAAAGAGTGGTATTGTCAGACACCCTCACTACCCAGCAGCAGACTGATTGCAGGCAAGCCCTAAATCAGTTTGCTGAGCTCTTCTCTTTGACCATTGGTCAGACTAGCTGCTGTACCCATGATTGGACACTTGTGAAAGCCTACCTGTCAAAAACGAAATCTAGAGGAGCGTGGTCTAGCAGCGCATGGAGTGAGACATGCGCCTGGGGAGCTCCATGCCGCCGCTGCCGTCTAAAGCCAATAACACTGTACCAGGGCATCAGAGGGCTCTCTCCGTCAACGCCGTAGACACCGGAGGGGCTCAAGAACAGGCTGCTCACATCCTCTGGCCCGGCGGACACTGGGGCTGTTGCTGCAATCGAGAGGATGGAGGCTCACATACACAGCTGCCATTTTGGATTGCCTGACTCTCCAGAAGCGACTAATCAAGCGGGCATTCTCCCCTGAAGGGTTGCCAGCAGCCCTGAGGGAGCTACGCCCCAGATTGCACGACACCAGAGGTGACCTCGAAGGTGAAGGAGACATGGCCGGGGATCGTCTCCTGGAACCAGGAAGGTACAGCATCTTGCGGGGGGAAGGCCTGTAATCGCCATCTTAGGGGCCTGCTCAGCTAGTCAGACTGTGCTCCGCAACGTAAACGAGACTGCTTATTTACAAGCGTTGCTGTAAGAAACTCTCCCACAAGAAGCGCGGCGGAGAAACAAACTGCACCGGCTCCCCCCTCCCTGGGCAGAAGCTAGGCCAAGAAGTCGTAGTCGCACACCAGAGAAGACAGCCACACACTAGCGTGGCAGAGGAAAAGCGCAACGGATCCACTGGGGAGAATACTCCCATCCCATTAAAAACATTGCGGCATCCCCCCGGTCCAGGCCTGCAAAGCTCAGAGGGCGTGGATGCTTAACGCAGGCAGGGCAAGAAGAGGGGAGCAGATCGACAGAGGTGCGAGGCTGCAGAGAGAGCGGTTGTAAGAAATCGCAAGGGCAAGCTCTACTTGAGGGCTCACAAGGCAGGGATCCTGGTCTGGACAGCTCCACAAATCTACCCCCTACTAAGAGGGACGATCGCGTACGTCACCAGATAACCTGCCAGATTGCAAGCGAATTCGGAGGTATCCTACTAACACACAGGCCCGCCAATGCAGTATATAAGCAAGCGGCTTCCTAGAGAGGGGATGCCAAACCCCACACTGCACCCTGTGATAATCACTGTTACCCCATTATAGAAGCGCCAATTGAGTCCAGTGAATGAGCAAGAAGCCACAATAACATACAACGCCTTGGGAGAGGGTGACTCCCCCTTACACAGCCGCTACAACGCTCAAAATCTCCACTACACAGCCCGCTGAAAAGGAACCTACAGGGCCATTGACATAAAGGAGTAATGCAACAAATCTAACACATATCACAGTGTCATATTGTTCTCAAGGGTACTTGCCTCTATTCTATATCGTGGGGTATTCTGAGATTACTGCTCTGCCTCCCCAGACAAGCTACCTACTGAGAACACTACTGATCACGGGACATTCCACGCTCTAAGGCAGGCTAAGATACCACTGCAAATCCGAAAGACAATCCTGTGACCTCTCTGTAGAACAAAGCTGGTCCCCCGGCTACAGTGACCATGGCACCCACCCCAGAAGGATCGTCCGAACCTCTTACTCAAGCTTTCATGACCAATTTCCTGCATGAGATCAAAACAGAAATTAGTTCTCTTAAGGCTGAATTTAATCATGCATTAAGGAACTCAAAAAGGACATAACAGAAATTGGTGAGAAAGTGGACGATCTCGAAAAAACAGTGGATACCCGCACGGAGGACCAGGAACACCTTTGGCAACAACTAGCTATCCTTGAAGAACAACACATTGAACTCCAAATAAAACAGGAGGACTTAGAGAATACAAGTAGGTGCAATAACCTCCACCTTCGAGGCGTACCTAAAGGGGCAGAGGGCACGGACATTATGACATTTGTAGCAGAACTCCTGCACGAGATCAGAGGAGATGAGGACACTTCCCCACCAGCACTTGATAGGGCACATAGGGCCCCGAACTAATCCCCGACATATTGACTAGAGTTTATTTCTTTACAGAGAAAGAGGCAATATTAAAAGCGGCACGGAACAAAACTGAATTGACATGCAAAGGCGCCAACATCCAGCTTTTCCAAGACATCGCCCCAACTACACTCCTGCACCTCAGAGACTTTAAACCAGTTACCGACAAGCTCCGCGAATTGGGCATCCAATACCAATGGGGCCATCCATTTGCTTTAATCTTCACATGGGAAACTAAACGCCGGGTGCTGCGCTCTCTCCAGGAGGCTAAACAATTATTACAACTCTCCGTCCCCTCCAGATCAGCTAGCCCCTCCACCATATCGGCATTGGACAGGGAACCTATGCAGCCGCAGTGAACCATGGCTCTCAGGCAGCGATGAGGGACCAGAAACAGGGGGCAATCCTCCTCCCAGGCCAAACAAGACATCATCCAGCACCTCTGCTCCATGGATGGCCCACTCTCTCACAAGCACCATCAGAATGACCGAGCTGGCGTGCTGGGATAAATGACTGTGGCTTATTTCTGGCGCAGATCCTCTGGACAGCATTGAGACACTTTGCACAGAAAAGATGTGCCCTTGTGCCCTGGCCAAAGCTTGGCGGTGGGGCCGAAGGATCCCGCCTGGTGAGGTGTCTGCTTCACCAGACTCGCTTCCCAACCCTATTCCTAAGAGAGTGACATTTCTGGAATGGACTGTGCCATGGCAACCTTGTTCGTTCTTGGACTGGAATAGGAACTGTTTTTGCTTTTTTTTTTAATTCCTTTTGCCCTATTGGAGGGAGGGTCGCCACACTGAGATTGCATTGACTTCCCAGATAGGGCTACTGGAGTGTGAGACTGCTCCAAACTATTTTCCGTTGGGAGTTGGCGCGCCACCTTTTATCACCATCCCTAATAGATTGTCCCCCGGGCTCGGGCATGGGACCTGGTATGTATTCCCCACAGTCCAACGTCACAATGCGGACGGGTACACTAGATATTCCCGATGACCACTGTTTCCTGCATGAAGATCCTCTCACTTAATGTGAAGGGCCTTAACACCCCTAACAAACACCGTCAGATCTGGCGCTATCTGCTGCAACAGGACCTGGACATTATCTTTTTACAGTAGACACACCTCCCGAGGGAAGATACCCATCCTAAATACCCACTTCAATTCTGGGCGTCTGAGCCCACGAAAACTGCTGGAGTGGCAATACTTTGTAGGGCAGGAATCACTCAAGGTGCTGCGCGAGTGGTAAAGAGTAGAGAGGGTAGATACATTAAACTGGTAGTACACGTTGGGCACAAACACTTACTCTTTTTAACATAACATCTATGCCCCTAACCAAGCACAAGACCTCTTCATTAGGGACCTTTTAAAGGAACAGATATCGCAAAATGAACACCAGCTTGTCTTAGGGGGAGACCTAAACTTAGCATGGGATGCGGTGCTAGACCAGAGAACCAATACCTTCCAGGGGACTGGGGCCATGTCTGCCTCCTTGAAAAGAACGCTTGGGGACTTGGGGCTAATAGACACCTGGTGCTATCATTCACCCGATACATGGGGCTACTCATACTACTCGCATGTACACCGCACCTACTCTCGCATAGATTATCTGTTCATTTCTCATTCCTTAGTGCGAGACGTACTTTCAGCATCCATGTCAGATATTTCAATCTCGGATCACGCATACGTAGAGCTTCTGTTACAAAACCATACGCACTCCCCACGACGCACTCCCTGCTGGCGCCTCCCCCATATATTCTATGCGACCCAGTAGATGTAACGGAAATCAGGGAAGCAATCACAGCATATTTTGCATCTAATGACCTCCCGGAAACCCCATTCCCAGTTGTATAGGACGCTTTTAAAGCTATCTTTAGAGGTCTAATAACATCCATGGCGATAGCGCGCAACCGGGAAGCCTGTCTGGTTGATGACAAGTTGACTAAGGACGTAAAAATGCTGAAGAAGCTAGATCAAGAGATGCCCACAGCTATAAGTAAACAACGCTTGGCTATGCTCCGGGGCCAGCTAAGGGCGCAGAGAATGAACAAAGCGGAGCAGGCATTAATGGCACTAAAGCAGAAATACTACGACGGAGGGATAAAGTGGGCCGACTACGGAGGAGGGCAGCTAAGGCACAATTTGCGAAAATTAAAAAGACAGATGACACATGGGCCACAACTGAAACAGCTAAACTAGCAGCTTTTCATGACTATTACACTACTCTTTACACACAGGATCACCCCCATCCAAATAAAATACAGGCAGCACTGGCTGACTGTAAATGAACCCCAATTGATAAGCAACATGTGCAGCTCCTCGAGGAGTCACCCACATTAGAAGAACTCAACCGAGCACTGAAAGACCTACCGCTAGGTAAAACCCCGGGCCCTGATGGCCTACCAGTCGACTTTTACCGCACCTTCCTCCCACAAATACAAGACCACCTGCTGCGCCTCTTCAATTCATTCACAGACACCACTGGTCCATCAGCTTCTATGGCCATGGCTGAAATAGCACTTATTCCTAAACCAGGCAAAGACCACACGTTATGCTCCTCTTATCGCCCCATAGCACTTCTCAATACCGATTTAAAGACATACACCAAAATCCTAGCTAAACGTTTGGAACCACACATGCCGGGGCTCATAGAGCCAGACCAAGTTGGCTTTGTCAGGCACTGTCAGAGCGCAGACAGTGTACGACGGATAGTGCACCTGGTAGAAAAGGCACACTACTGGGACATTACCGCCTGTCTGCTGTCATTAGATGCAGAAAAGTCTTTTGACAGAGTAGACTGGGAATTTTTTAGGGCCGTACTACAGAAAATAGGCCTGGGGCCTATGATGACTTCTAGGATAATGGCTTCATATAACTCACCTCAAACCCAGGTTAGGGTAAATGGTCAACTCACGAACCCCATACGCATACATAGAGGCACTAGGCAAGGTTGCCCACTATCTCCCTTGCTCTTCGCGCTAGTAGTGGAACTCCTCGCCATAGCAATATGACAGTCAAGTGCCATCAGGGGCATTACCCTTGGTGGAGTGGAGCACAAAATAGCTCTATTCGCAGATGACCTCCTACTTACCCTATCAAAGCCGCTCACCTCACTGCCAGCTCTCCACACCCTATTACAAACATTTGTAACAGCATCGGGCCTTAAGATTAACCATACTAAATCATGGGCCCTAAACCTTACAATTCCCGCAACAGAGATCCTGGTAATCCAATCCCTGGTCCCATATCAATGGGCTAAACACTCAATTAGATATTTCGTGCTAAATTTAACCTCTACAGTATGCATATGGGCGCAGGCAAATTGGCAGGAATATAAAAAAGCAACTATGGAAGATTTGAGAATATGGAAGTCCTTGCCAATATCGTGGTTGGGACGTCTTAATGCAGTTAAGATGTTGGTGCTGCAGAAAATACTATACTTATTCCAAACGCTACCTACATCAATTCCACAAGCCCAAATTATGCACCTACAGTGAGCTCACTACCTTTATCTGGGGAGGGAAAAGACCACACTTCTCCAATAAATTACTTATGATACCACGCGATAAGGGGAGGGCTGGCATGTCCCAACTTGTTAGAGTACTACTGGGCGTCACATATACGTTATATTTCGGAATGGGTGGTTCAAGAAATCGAGAAAACTTGGTTTCCCCTGGACAGAGCAGTGACATGTAGAACCCTTTGGGACCTTGCGTGGCTCCCAAGAGGGGTCAGACCTCGTAGTGCATACATAGCTATACCCACAAAAACTGTACTGGAAATTTGGGATAAAATCGCCATATCCATAGGCCACACCTCCTTCCCATCTCCTAACACTCCTATAGCACGCAACCCGAACTTCCCACCGGCAATGCAGCTTCATTCCTTCCCAGCATGGGCGGAAGGTAAATGCTGGACGATTCAAGACCTCTTTGAAGGGGACGCCTTCAAGACTTTTTGAGCAGTGTAAACGGGAATTTCATCTCCCGGAAGACGCGCGCTTGCAATATCTTCAACTCAGACACTGGCTGCAGACACCATCCACTATTCAGGGGGCAACACGACCCTTTACCCCATTTGAATCAGTAGTCCGCTCATATGATTGATCTAGAGGATTGATTTCCCTCACATACCAGGTACTTCAACACTCATCCCAGATTAAACCCCACACGTATCAGTTGCATTGGCAATCAACTTGCACAGATGAGATCAACCCTAAGCAATGGGAACAACTCTGGCGGGACATACCGAGGATATTTAAAAGCATACCCCAGAGGGAGACTGCATATAAAGTCATGACACAGTGGTACTACACTCCCCAAAGATCCACAAAATGTTCCCTAACACCTTACCCATCTGTTGGCGATGCAAGAGCGTAGTTGGGGATATCCTCCACATTTGGTGGCACTGTCTGTTGTTGGCCATCTACTGGAAAGAGATCCTTAGCCACAATAAAAAGGTAATTGGCTACCCCATACCTGAGTCCCCAACAGTAACCATTTTGGGACTTAAACCTACAACCCTTCTTGCCATGACACAAGCGGATTGGCGCATAATATCACATATGCTTGGGGCAGCCAAACAGATCATAGCAATGCACTGGAAGAGGGAAGACACCCCCCCTGTCACCTTGTGGTTCACCCATCTGTGGCATACCATGGCGATGGAACTTCTCACAGCACGGATAACCCTCTGTAAGAACATGTTCACAAACACATGGCAGCCACTGGTAGATTATTTCTCCAAACTCGAATACGCTTGCTTCCAGCCACCAAAACTTCGAGCCTTGCACCTCTTTGAGGATAACCTCCTACCCTCCTGCGCAGAGGAACTTTGGGGTTAGAGCAGAGGACATACATGGCAGACTTGGTATACAGCGCCCAAAACACTCATCAAAGCAGTCTCTCTTTCTTTCTCTCCCCCTCTCTCCTGTTCTCGGGGCTCTATTTTTTCATGGATAATGAATTGCCCTTTATATTTAATCGCTCAGCCTAAACACATGGCTCAAAGTTTAAATCCATGTACAGCATACCTACTGTCTATCAACTGTGAGAAGTGTGGTATTGTAAAGTAGACTAGACATAGAGCAACTGCTGACACTGGATATTAATGCTATGACTGATTGACCTCCTGCTTTGTTCTCTTTCTTTTTCTCTCTTCTTTTCGTTTTCGTTTACTGTTGTTTTTATATCATAAATTTCAATTTCAATAAAAAGACTTGAAAGAAAAAACTAAATCTACAGGCAGTCTGATCATGTGAAAAAGAGCATCAAAGCTGAAGCAAGCAAGATGCTGGAATTGTGAGTCATAGAGCGATCTGAGAGCCACTGGGCCAGCCAAGTGGTATTAGTCCCCAAACCTCATATCCATGGTGGTAAGAAAGAGATGAGATTCTGAGTGGACTATAGGGGCCTCAATGCAGTAACCAAAGCCGATGCATACCCAATTTTCAGAGCAGATGAATTAATTGACTGGTTGGGAGCAGCCAAATATCTGAGTACCTTTGATCTCACATCTGGGTACTTGCAGATAGGTCTGACTTAAGGAGAAAAAGAGAGATATGCATTTTCAACCCCAAATGGGCATTATCAGTTTACTGTTATGCCTTTTGGACTGAAAAATGCACCTGTTAATCTCCAAAGGTTGGTGAACAAAGTCGTTTCTGGCTTGGAATCCTACAACGCAGCTTATCTAGATGATATTGCTGTCTTTAGCTCCACCTGGCAGGATCACTTGATCCACTTTGGGAAAGCATTAGAGGGTCTGAGAAGTGCAAGCCTCACTATCAAGGCAAGCAAGGGCTAGATAGGGCAGGGGAAGGTTGTATACTTGGGCCCCATTGCTGGTGGAGGCCAGGTTCAACTACTACAACCCTAGATACCGACCATTCTGGACTGCATGGCTCCAACAACCCAGACTCAGGTCAGGGCCTTCCTTGGCTTGACTGGGTACTACAGGAGGTTTTTGAAAGACTATGGCACCATTGTGACAACTATCACAGAACTGATCTCCAAAAGAATTCCCAAAAAGGTGAACTGGACAGTGAGCTGTCCAAAGGCTTTTGACACTCTGAAGGAAGCAATGTGCTCTGCACCTATTCTAAAAGCACAAGATTATGCCAAGCAATTTATTGTGCAGACTGATGCCTCTGAACATGGGATAGGAGTGGTCCTATCCCAAAGGTCAAGACTAGCCTGTGGCTTCCATCAGTAGAAGGCTACTCCCCAAGGAACAGTGCTGGAGTGTCATTGAGAGGGAAGCCTTTGCTGTGGTCTGGTCCCTGAAGAAGTGGAGGCCATACCTGTTTGGCTCTAACTTCATTATTCAAACTGACCACAGACCTCTTAGATGGCTATTGCAGATCAAAGGTGAGAATCCCAAACTGCTAAGGTGGTCCACATTCCTACAGGGAATGGACTTTATAGTGAAAGACAGACCTGGGACTGCCCATGCCAATGCAGATGGACTTTCCAGGTTCTTCCACTTAGACGATGAAGACTCACTAGGGGAAGGTTAGTCCCATCCTCTTTCGTTTGGGGGTGTTGTGTTTGAAAGTGCCTCTTTTGTCATAGTTAGCCCCCCTTTTTTCCTGATGTCTGATGTAATTTCGAACTGTAAGTGCACTGGATCTCTGCTAACCAGTTTCCCAGTGACAGAGCTCTTTCCCTAAAACCTATACCACAATTGGCACAACTTCGGTTACCCCTGTAGGTCCCTAGTAAGTAGTACCCCTGGTACTTAGGGCATGGGTACTGAAGAGGGTCATCTGGGGCTGCAGCACTATTTATGCCACCCCAGAGATCACTCACCAAGGCTAAGTACTCTGCATTGCAGGCTGCATGTCTTGGTGCAGAGAAATCCGAAGAGTCGGCATAACACACAGAACTGTGTGCCATACCTCTAATACACTGCATGGGATATAGGTAAGTCACCCCTACTGCATGCCTTTAGCCCTAGGGCAGGGTACACTATATCCTATGTATGGGCATATCAGCATGAGCAGATATGCCCCTACAATGTACACTCCATTCTGAGATGTTTTAAGTACACAGGGAAGCCATAAATAATACATGGGATGGAGAGTTGTCAACACGCGTTTCATAGCACCATGATGGCTTCAATTATTTAAAAAAGCAATGCTGCCTTTTAAATCCAACCCAGGAATCACCAGATAGTGGGGGAGGCCAGGCCCCCTTTCCCGCTCCACTTTTGGTGGGAGGAAAAGGTGGGAAGATCAGCTAGATTAGGAGGAGGGTCCCCACTTAGCCTACACCACCCTAGGGCGGGGCAGGCAAAGTGAACCCCTCTCCTGAAATTCCACCATCCTGGTGAGAAAACCTCCTATCAGGGCTAGAGCAGTACCTCTTCCCACAGGAAGTGGTCGCTAGAGGGTGTAGACACACTAAAGGTAAGTAGTCCATTGGCTACTACCTGTCTCACCCCTATTTTCAATATTTAGGTGGCTCCCTGAGACTTTAGCATCAGATTCAACAGCCAAGAGAAGACCAGGACAAAGAATATGCTAGAGAACAGAATCCCTGCTGCAGAAGAAAAAAGCTCCACACCCTATCTGCTGCTCCCAGGACTCGACAATCGATGCTGCTCTGTCGTCCTGAAAACTGAAAGGACTCCAAGAATCTCGGAGCACCTCCAGCCTTCAAGAAATCATCATGAAGTTCCCTTGGAGTGAAGGTATCACTCCCCTGCACACTGCAGGCACCAGTCCAGTGAAGTCTGGTTTGCTGACTTGCTGCTCCCCGGGGACCTCGATAAAGCACCAAAGTAAGAAAATGTACAACAGCTCGTAGGGTCAGACTAGCCCCCCCACCAAGTGTGGAGGTACCAGAACCTACCAGAGCCATGACGTACCAATACCTGGGGTACCGGACCCCCAACAGCATACACAAAGAAGAAGCGCCAGAAGTATGCACCTGTCGAGGGACATTGAGACACCCAAGACCCACTGAGTGGCACAGTTGTCCCGAGATCGCCTCTCCAAGTTGCCTGCCCCTGACCACAAGGACCTCAAGATGCACAATGTGTGGCTGACCTGTTTGCTTTGCACCCGGCCCCACTGGCACCAGCACCGACCAACCAGTCCTTCTCCCATGGTCCCCAGGCCCTTGTGACCTCATCCCTCCGAGGAAACCCACTGGACGTACCTGTAAGTCCCTCTGTGCAGTGCTTTTTCAAGTGGCCCCTTTCGTATTTGCACAGCAGCTTCTAAGACCTCAGCACCGCTGCTCCCGGCCGATCTGGGATGCTCCAGAACTTCTCCTGCTGGAACTTTGGATCTGGTCCTGACATCTAGCAAAAACAAGAAGGTGAACTTTGTGAAAGCACTGCATGAATTTATATGCATTTTTCTACTTTTTCTCAACTGTTTCCTATTGTGCGCACAAAAGTGATATATTTCCTGAAATTTTTTAAAATCTTAATTCCGAAAGTACTTACCTTGGACCTGTGTTTAAGGTCTTAACAAATGCTTAACACTGCTCTCTGATAAGCCTAACTGCTCGCCCACATTTTCACAAAAAGAGAGTTAGTATGAAACTGCTTTTTGCCCCTACCTGCCTTTTGGGGATTTCTCACACTCTCTACATTGTGTACATCAATTTAGTACACTGTACAGAGAGTCTGTTTCCTACATAGCAATAGAAAGTATTTTGTTAAAAAAAGTTTCAGTGAAGGTTTCCAAAACAAAAATGCCTTTCGAGGCTGGGCCAAAAGTTGGGGGGCCGTAGCAGCTGGTAAATCCATGGCTCAGCAACCTCAGGGCTCCAGCAAAAGCAATGACAATTCTTCTTATATAGTGGGAGGAAGAATAAGATTTTCATATCAATGGCAAAAAATAGTTTCAGATAGATGGATCCTGGCCATAATCCATCAAGGGCACTGAATAGAATAGTTGTCTCTCCCACCCAAAACTGCCTTCGCTCAGACACCAGTGCTCAAGGATCCATAGAAGAAACAAGCCATACCTTAAGGGATTCAAGCACTCCTGCAGAAGGGAGCAATTCGTACCAGTGCTACTGGACCAGAGGAAAATAAACTTTTACTCCCTGCTGATCCTGGTACCAAAAGTGGATGGAAGATATATAGTATTGGATTTGAAAAACCTCAACACGTTTGAGAATAATTACCCTGATTTCTCAGGGAGACTTTCTCATGACATTGGACTTCCAAAATGCTTATTTCCACATCCTGGTTCACGTGAGTTGTCAGAGGTTCTTTCGCTTTGCGGTAATGAATAAGCATTTCCAATTCATATTTCAGCCTTTTGCCACAAATATTTACGAAGGCAATAGCACTAGTAGTCCAACATTTGCATTTACTTGTGGTGCATGTATTTCCTTACTGACGTAAAGATATAAGGATTGACTCCATTAAGTAGGCTGCTCAATTTGACAGTCAAACAAAGAACAATAGTCAATATAGTGTAGTCTGAATTGTCATACTTTTATCTTATATGTATAAAGGAATGCGTCTTAAACTAGCACCTTGATGCTCATTTGGTAAATCAAACATTCCTAAGGTGACATTGCAAATTCCATCTCAGATAAAATACAGTTAAAAGGTATGACACTTGACCACCTGTCAAAAGAGGTCCTTTGCCCCAGATTATTGGTACTACTAGACCAGAAGATGATCCTGCCTGCTAGAGATGCTGCAGATGTATAGCAGATTATACTGAAAGCTGATGGCAAGCCCATGCCCGGGAGGAGTTGATGCACATGCTAAACTTGTGTTTGGCTTTTGCAGGGAACACAGCCTCCTTGACTCCTGATAATTATAGTGTTCTGCTATAAGCAAGGTATGCAGTGCACTCGACCTTCCTAAGAAAATCTAGCTGCAAATTATTCTACTTTACAGGCCCTCCTAGTGTAGTGCATACAAGTAGGTTTTAGGGTGTTAGGACTTTAGATGACAATTTAACCATGGGAGAAATTTTCATATTATTTTTGTTGTTTGCAACATGTACTTGAGCTATTTTAGTTGTATTCTTTGTTGTTATTTTAGATGTGTTGGGCAACAGGGTGAACCTGTTGAAATAAACACACTTTTTAGCTAAAGTGTCTTTCTCTTAGCGCATCTTGAGTATGTGTGATTGATGACAGCTAAAAAGGGTTGTTTCTGATCACCACGGTATCACTGGATCCCTGACTCATGGATGCCACTTCAACTATGTATTGGGTGGAGTTTTGCATGGCTACAAAAACCTATTTTTCACCTTCAAGCGTGGTGCATTGAACTAAGTTCACTCGTGTTACCCTTGGGTGCAAAAGCAAACCTTGTAGAGCTGAACCAGAAACTCAGTTTACAAAACCTGCTGCACTGCACTGTAGCTGCCCATCCTGAAGCATGCAGAAGTTGATGGGTCATCAACATCACCAAATTGTAGTGTCCTTTCTTTCTATGGCAGGGGAAGATGTGTGGCTGTTTTGCATCATATTCAGATCTCAGGCATTTCTCCTCAACGAAAACAAGTTATAGCTTCATCCAGCATGTCAGAAGAGGATTATTGGGGCTCTTTTTGAGACAGAGACGGTGAGAGTATTCTTGCCAGAGGAGAGGATACTGAATCTAAAATATCTTCTCCAAGTGCTTTTTCATACTCAATCAGCTCATGCTCGCCAATGGTTGCAAGTTCAAGGCCTGATTTTGGCTTCTACAGCAATAGTCCCTTAGGGTCAATTACATCTAAACCCACTTGACCAACATGTCCTGGCGCACTGGTTCCAAATGTAGTATGCTCCCAGATAATTAATACGCACATATCGTAAAGTAAGTCCTTTTATTTAAGCAACTCCCCCAGAGCAGCTCCTCTGAAACCGCTCATACTTAACTGCCCTTCCAACATTCTCCTCTCTCATGCTCAGTGCTCGGCATTCCACACTCCAAGCACGAGCACTAATGCACGAGATTATAACATATGTTCCTATTTTATAACAATTGAGATAAACAAATATATAAATAAAAAACAAAAAGATATCAAAGCAACACAGATACTTTAACTTTAAATATATGCAACCAAAGTGCTGCAAGCTCTACTAATATAAAATAATAACTAACTGAAAGATCTATTGATAGGAAATAACGATCCATGTAAATGATGAATGTATATCATACATCATATCATGATTTGCACACAAAATCCTTACATTTTCCTGGAAAAAACACTTTCAGTTTTTTCCACCCCACAATTGTGAACTCATAACCGGCAGCCTTCCCTGTTTATCACCACCTGTCAGTAGTTGATTATCACTCCTTTCCACTTGAACATCTTTTTTCGGCAACCATCGCCCACTTTCACCAACCTGCTCTTATTCGATCTGGACTCAACATAACCTCTACCCACTCTTATTACAACTTTGGGATCAGAAAATGCTGATTTTCCCTTCTTCACACACCATGGTAATCTGACCTTCACTATTTGCCCACTGCTGACATCAAATGTCCTAACTTTACAACTCTTATCAAAATACTTCTTATGGGTCATCTGATTTTCAAATACCTTCTTCTGTAGTTCCTCAAGATTTATGTCAGAACTCCCTTGAACCAACCCCGTGGACATAGCTAACTTTGGTTTCCTTTTTCTTAATAACTCAAAAGGCGTTAAACCTGTGGTGCAATGAATACTTGTCCTGTACATCCATATCATCTGATTGGCACGCTGTACTACATTTTTCCCACTGCCAACAGCCATTTTAATTCTTTTCTTTACAACCCCATTCACTCTTCCCACTAGACTATTCACCCTGGGATTGTACACTGCGATCTTACAATGCTGCACATTCCTTAGGCTTAAATACATCTCCACTTACCGAGAACAAAATTGGGGTCCATTATCAGAAACAACTTCATTGGGGTAACCTTCTCTGATAAACAAATTTTCCATGAACTGTATAACGGATTTGCTGGTCACCTCTCCCACAAATTCAGCCTCAAACCACTTGGAACTATAATCCACCATAACAATTACAAACCTGTTACGACTCCCTAATATATCAATGAGACCCATAATGTACACAGCCAACTTAAACCACAGCCTAACAAGATACTCAACCAGCTGTAGAGGCTGCGTATTAGTTTTCAAAGGTTTGTCACTGTTTCCACACAATGTGCACTCCTTGACAACATTTTCTATATCCCTGTTCATCCCTGGCCAACAAAACAATTCCCTTAACCTACTTTTTGTTTTGTTCCTACCTAAATGACCTTAATGACCACATTCCACAATCTTGTCTCTCAATATCACTGGAGGAATAAGTTTACCTTTTCTCCTTACAACCCATTCATCAGCACTCAATTCATCATTTACCTGCACATAAAACTTCACACCAGGGGCCATATTATGTATTAGGGTTAGGCCTGGGCAGTGAACTCCGCTCCGTTCTCGGAGTTTGAGGAGTTTTTTGCACTCTGCACTCCATGGAGCTCGCGGAGTGCAGAAAACTCTGCACTGCGCAATGCAGTGGAGTTTTTTCCCTGCATGCGCTCGCAAATGGTAAGTTCGCGAGCTGCCGCTCGAGTAGAATTTCTACGCAAGCGGCAGGAAGACCAGCGCCAACGGCAGTTTGCACTGCACTCCGCCACTTGTGGAACTCTGCGGAGTTTTTATTGTCACTTCGCGGAGTTCCACATAGCGAAACTCCACGAACTACGGCCAGGCCTGATTAGAGTGCACTTTCCCTGATTGTGTCTGGTGCACCTTAAAACAGGTGCACCGTGCGCAAACAGAGAAAGTGCACCCTATTACTGGGGGCAGCGCATTCCTGTTAAAAATGGAGCGGCTGCTTTGAAGATGCTCCGTGTTTTCACAGTGCAGGTGGGTTGCCACCTGCACTTTGAAGGGGGATTAGAGATCCCTTTGCAGGAGGGTGCAGTCAGTGACTGCACCCGCCTGCAATAGGATGTCTGGGGGTGTCCATAGGACCCCCCTTTGCCCCCTGCAGAGGGCTGCTCTCAACGGGGCAGACTGACAGTGCACCACTTTTTAGGTGGTGCACTGTCAGTGCGCCACCTGACAGCTTCTTTGCCTCTGCGCCCGCATCTGTAATGCGGCGCAGGTGCAGAGGCAAAGGGATTCCCTCATTTGCATGGGGCACGCCCCCATGCAAATGAGGGAGCGCTGGCGCTTTATGTGCGCCAGTGCTAACGGTATTACAGAAGGGTCCGCACAAGCGTCTGCGGACCCTTCTGTAATACCAAAGTGCCCCGGGGGCATGCAGAGTAGGAGCAAATTCATGTTGCGCCCCTGGGGCACTCTCTGTAATATGGCCCCAGGTGCATCTATGGACCACCCCTCCTTGATGCATTTGTACAAATTAGATAGTGTAACGCCATTTTTCACAGCATCCAACTATTCATTAGTGGTAATATATTTTTCATCAAAAAACTATAGACTTGCAATCCACCCAAATTCTTGCAAATCAGCACCGGAGTGCAGCCGTGCTTCTGGTAACGCCTTATTCCTAGACAAAGCATTAGCAAATACATCTTTTACCCCATAACACATTGTATGGAAGAATTATACTCCTGCAAATTTGCCACAGATCTGGCAATTCTTGGTGACATTATGCCTGAACCTTTAGAGGAAAACACATTTATCAGTGGTTTATAGTCAGTTCTCATCACAAATGGTATGCCCCATACAAATGCCCTGAAATGTCTGGTGGCCCAGAAGACTGCCAATGCTTCCCTTTCAATAACAGAATAGCGTTGTTCTACATCAGATAATGTACATGAAGCATAAGCTATATCTACTTCCTCACCATTTTGTTTTTGTTAAAGAACTGCTCCTAATCCATAAGCACCGGCATGAGCTGAAATTAAGATTTTGCAGTTAATGTCAAAGCTACTTAAATAGGATGCACTGGCAATTTCCATCGTAATTGTGTCAAATTATTTCTAACACACACTATCCCAATCAAAATTACTGGATTTTTGGAGCAACCCTCTCATAGATTTTGTTTTATCTGCAAAATTTACTACAGATTTGGTGCAGAACTCAATCACCCCCCAAAAAGATTTCAAATCTTCCTTGTCCAGGTGTACACAGGTTTTGACAATGTTGTCCACCAAATTCTCTCGCGGTCTAACACCATTAGCATCAATAGTATGGCCCAGATATGTCATACTACTGACTTTCAATTTGCATTCCTCCAGTTTGACAGTTAAACCACTGTCATGTAATCTTTTCAACACATCTTTCAATTTTACATCATGTTCTTTCTCCACATATCAAAATGTCATCTTGAAAATAACTCACCCCAACATATCACCAAACATTTTCTGCATCAGCTTTTGAAATACCGACAAACCAGATGCGAGGCCGAAGGGCATCCTTTTAAAAAGATAAGCACCAAATGGCATAATGAACGATGTTAAATGCCTAGAGGCCTCAAGAAATTCAATCTGGTGATATGCAGACAATAGATCTATAGTGGAAAACCATGTATTTTTTCCTATCATGGCAATCATCTCATTAATGTTGGGCAAAGGATGCCTGTCTATCCAAATGGCATTATTAAGATCACGCAGATCAATGCACATCCTAACAGATTTATCTGGCTTGCGAACAATGACAATGGTTGCCAACCATTCTGACGACTCGATACCCTCAATGAAATCAGCATCCAACAACTTATCAATTTCAGCTTTAACATCCTCTCTTATGGCAAAAGGTAATATCGGAACTTTGTGGACTTTGGGTTGGCACCCCCTATGCAAAGCAATCTGGTGCCTGAAACCTCTCAATTTACCCAGCTTCTCTGTGAGTACCTCAGGAAATGCTTGGACAATTTCCTTTTCTTCTGTCATGGAACCAACCATAACCACTTGCTCATGAGTTCCCAGATGTAACTGAATACCCATGACAGATTGGTGAACCCACTCTGAAATGTTCTTGTATGCAATTACAGCAATAAAAACAACAAAGGAATCTACACATTGCCTGCTATTTGACTTCAATTTGACATCTGGTATTAGTAATTGTTTGTTTACAAAGTTGTTACACCTATGATAATCATCTTCAGAAATATTGGTCTACATGGTGCAAGAATTAACCAACTTTGAGAAAGGATTACCATCAATCTCAATCACACACTTGGGGCCCCTTACACTCAACCGTCATTCTTTGTCTAAATCCACCACAGTGGTAGACATTACCTGTTGATCACATTCACCAGATTTTGATTCAAGACCCTCATCACTAACACTCAAAATTTGATTGTACAACTCATGATCAATTGTGTCAACACTACTTTCGTAAACTACACCCACATACTTCGAACCTGACCCTTTACATACACGGACATAGTGCACCGCAAACAGGTTACAATCCTTGCAGGAAATGATTTCTCATTAGCCCAATGACTCCAACTACCACATCTTATGCACACATTCCTTTGTGCACCTATGCACTTTCCTTTAAACTTATCGATTTCTACAACTTTCTCATCACCACTTGGCTTTTCACAACTAGATTTCTCCAGTTTTCCACCACACTGACTCTTGCATCACCATGCCCATTATCATCCTTCATCTTATCCTCATTCATCACTTTTACACACTTATTGGTCAATTCTTCATCACAAGCAATATCCAATACTGCTAACAAAGTAGGAATTCGGGTGCCCCATACCTTTTTTTGAATTGCGACATTCGATGTATGCATCATTAACTGATCACCAATATATTCGTCTTGGTTTCCAGTAAGGGCACAATTTACCAATAGAGCTCTCAAACTAGTCAAATATGTGTTAAGAGTCATCTGCTGCCTGCTCATGATAAACAAATGTGTACCGTTCAAGGATGATATTAGTTCTGTCCCCAAAGTACAAATCAAGCTGTTTCATGGCCTTTGCATACAATGATATGTTATCACCTTTCTCCAAAGCTGGAATATCTGGTAGTGTGCGAAACAATCTCAAACTTTCCTTCCCTAGCAAATGCAACAATACAGCATGTTTCCTTTAAACCACCATCTTTTTATTACCTGCAACCAACATGTATATCTTGAAGCCATCAATCCATTCTTCCAATGGAACTGGAGGATCCCCAGGACTGGCCAAAAACGCTGATGGAGCAACCAAATTGTTCATCATACTTGCTTCAAATCCTAAAATGCTCAACTAACTGAATTGCACTGACCCCAAAACTATGGTAAAAACTGGTGCTAATTGAAATATGCTATGAAATAAAAAATAATGTAATATTTTGCCCCCAAAAAAATGAAATTACATGAGTGTGCACATCACCGTGGTGTACAGTAATATAGTCAGAAAGTGCATTAATATAGGTGTGCGTATCATCATGACAAGCAGGAGATTACTAAACTTCATCTCATGCAATGGGAATTCAGGAGATCTGCATTCATACAGATTTGCACATCACCAACGCACAGAAATTCAGCAGATAGCAGAGATTCAGCAGATATGTATTTAAACAAGTGTGTGCATCACCGACCCAGAGAAAATCAGCAGATGTGCATTTCTACAGGTGTGCGCATCACTGTGACACGTAGAAGATAAATACACTGGGGCATATTTACAAGCCCCTTGCGCCACTTTTGCGCCTCCGTTGTGTCACGCATGTGACGCAGCGGCGACGCAAACCATGCGCCGCGTTGCGCTATATTTACAACGTGACGCATCTAGGGAGATGCGTCACGTAGTAAACCCCTGCGCCACATGAAACCTGCGTCAGGTTTCATGTGGGCGTACCGGCGCGGGGGGGGGCGTTCCGGCGCAGGAAACGCCTCGGAAAAGTGACGTAGTGAAATCTACAGGATTTCACGCAGTCACTTTTCTGACGCTGGTCCGTCAAATCCTTACGCCTGCTTCAAGCAGGCGTAAGGATTGACGCACCATGTTAGGGATAGGGAAGGTTGGAACAGTGCTGGAGTTGCGTCGCGCTTGCGACACAGCTTCAGCACTGCGCCAACCTTCCGCCGGCAGATGCGTAACGCATCTGCTTATCCTTGCACCACGATGCGCCGCATTGTAAATGCGGCGCATCGGACGTGGCGCAAGGGTAAACTTGCGTGACGCATTTTCCCTGGCGCATCCCTGCTGATATGCAGGGAATGCTCCAGGGAACGTAAATATGCCCCTCTCCTGATATACCGACGTGCAGATCACGTCGATCTTCAAAGTTGCCCGGAAACCAGGATGTGCAGCGTTGCATGCATGCTATGTCCGTCACTTCTCCCTTGCTGCCATGCAACTGAAGACTTGACACACTCTGCCCTCGCACAGCACTTTTCTCGTTATCTGGAAACCAAGGTGTGCTGCGTCACATGCGTACCTTGTACTGCATTGATATTTTAACGAAACGCTGATCTCACTTGTCAAAGTTTAAATATATGATTTCAGGGTTGCACTGCACCCTATTACAACTCACAGCTGATGACACATCCTGCAAACTTCCTCCACACATTTCTTCCATGAAGATTTCCTCGCTGGGTAATGCTTCCTCTTCGCTCTTGCAATACCTCCACACATGGATTCCAGGATATTCAGATTCAGCTACAGCTCATCACCAAAATATGTGGTATGATCCCCAATAACTCATACGCACATATCGTAAAGTAAGTAATTTTATTTAAGCAACTCCACCAGAGCAGCTCTTCTCTGACGCCGCTCATACTCAACTGCCCTTCCAACATTCTCCTCTCTCATGCTCAGTGCTCCGCATTCCACACTCCAAGCACAAGCACTGATGCATGAGATTATAACACCTAACCTCCTTGAACAACAAAACTCAGATTCTGGTCTCTTAGGAGATAGTTCAAAGCTGTTGGTGGTGGTTGTGTCTATCGAATCTTCAGAAAGGGGTTCAGTTGATGGAGCCACTTTCTTTGGTTCTGACGACGGATGCAAGTCAGTGGGATTGGAGAGATACCCTAGGGGTCCAAGAGCCTCAAGGCAGGTGGTCTCAGTCAGAGTCCCTCAGTTCCTCAAATTGGCAGGAGTTAACAGAAATAGGGAGAACTCTTCTCAGTTTTGCTCCCTATCTGGTTGCCCAGCTAGTTCTTGTGAAAATTGACAATCAGGTGTTAAAGTCATATATAAAGAGGCGGGGGAGACAAAGTCTCAGTCCCTGCCCAAATTATCCGACACAATTCCCTTCTGGATAGAAATCAATTTGTTATCAACACGGTCTATGTATATTCCTAAAGCGGCCAATCTGCAAACAGACAGCCTTGATCGAAATATGCACTGATCAATAGATTTCCACTTTAGTCTTCAGTCTAAAAGGTAACAAGTAATTTTGCACATTCTGCTGCCAATCTTTCAGCAACCCAAATATATGCTCTTCTTCCCCATTTTTGTACAGATAGGGAGTGTCAGGGTGGATGTGGTATCGATCCCATAGCCTCTGGAACATCTGTATGCCTTCCCTCTGGTTACCCTTCTCCTGAAGGTGCTTCAGAGTACTCAGAGGGAGGAAGCAACAGTGATTCTCATTGTGCTCTTCTGCCCCAGGAGGCCATGGTTTCCATTGTTGACTCTTCTGCGTCAGAGCCCCACCTCCCTTTACCTTTCATTGCCAGTCAACTTCAATTTCCATATCTAACTTTCAAGCAAGTTGCTACTGATGGCCTGTAAGTACACAGGGCTGGGTTACCACTGTTAGCATGTTCAAGAATGATGGCATGTGGCATTCAATCATCTAAGAAGAGTTTTAGTCTCAAAACATATTTCAAACATTGGAAACATTTGTGTACTTGGTGTGCTAAAATTCCCTGTGATCCAGTTTCTCGGGATCCCTACAAAATGTTGTACTTCTAGAGGGATGGCTCTGCTAAAGGATCTGCTCCCTCAACCTTATCTTCCCAGTGGGCAGCCATTAGGTCTTGTAGGAAAGAGAGAGGAGATGCATCTTTTATTTTCCCCTTTAGCTAAGAAACTTCTTAAAACTTTTCGGTTAAAGAAACCTGTGGTTTCCTTATCAATTCCTTCCTGGGATCTGTCAGTAGTTTTGCAAGGCTTACAAAAGGAACCTTTTGAACCTTTGGACCAAGTCACCTTAGCTTGAGTTTCATTCAAAGTGGCTTTCCTTGTCGCCACTACTTCGTCAAGAAGAATAGGGGAGTTATCTTCCTTACTAATTACCTACCCTTAATTGTAATGTTTCCCAGATAAGGTAGTCATGAGGCCAGACCCGAGATTTAAGTCTAAAGCACAATCTACTTTTCCGTACTCTCAGGAGGAAATCCTTCTAGTTTTCCTGTCTTCAGACAATACTCCCTCGACCCTTGATGGTTTTAGAGCCATTTTGACATATATGGTGATGATGTGTTTTAGGGTTTCTCACTCTCTTTTTGTTTCTCATGGGGTGGCATGCAAAAGGAAGAAGGCATCTATCTCAACCATCATTAAATGGAACAGGCAGGTGATTTCTCAGGCCTATCCCTCTATGGAGAGTGGAATTGCCAGTTATCGTGGCAAGATCTACCAGAGCACTAGCTGCTTCTTGGATGAGTGTCGCTCCAAGTAACATTTAGGGCAACCACCTGGGCAAACCACAGTGCTTTTCTTTCTCTTTTCAAGTTGGATTTGCTCTCAAAATAAACAGATCATTTTGGTGTATTAGTGTTGAAACCAGCAATGAAGTAATTGTTGTAAATATATTTCTGTCTGTTTTATCTTTTAGCTAGGGTACATCCTCAGAAGTTACCACTATGACAAGAAGGACATCTGTGGGGTAAATAACTAGTTACTAGCTAATCTTCATTACCCTTTGATAGTCCTCCTCATCATAGTAAGATCCCACCCTCCCTCTCTTCTCGAAAGACAACTATATGAGCTTTGAAACAAAAGGAAGTGAATGTGGAGGGTGGGATCTTTATGCGCATGCTGCTGATTTTGAAAGAAAATAGAAAAAAATCTTAGTAAAGTGATTTCTGTCTGGAGGCTAAATGGCCTCAGAAGATACCATTGTGACAAGGGGTGGTATCCTAAGGGTACCGAAGATATCTGGTAAGTAACTAGTTCATTTTCTTCTATACCCAATGTATGATTTTCCCTCTCATCCGTTTTCCTTCTAACTTCTTTCCATTTCTTTTTTAACTCACTTTCTTTTACATTCTACTACTCTATCTATCCTTGTTTCTCAGATGTGCTTTTATGTGTTCTTTTCGCCTCGGCTATTTATTTGTTCATTGTTAAAAATGTATGTACGAAGAAGATACTAGTGAGCACTGGTAAATAACAAGTGTGAGAAAAAGTGCTTATATAAGATTGCAATGCAGACCCTTGAACTGAATTTGCTGTATATTGTAAATACATTAGGCACTGAAGGTAAACAGTATTAAGCATATCTGTTTCTTTAATACTGTAGAACGACACTGTATATTATTGATTTAAACAATTAGTAATACTATTGGATGTTCTTGATGTGCTTACTATGGGTCTATTCCTTTAGAAGTGAATATGTTTAATGCAGTTAAAAACGTAGGAAGGTAGGTGGTGTCCATTGTAGATCTAGTTTTGGCTATCTCATCTATCCTTTGTTTGCTACCCTCTTATTTTGAATCATATTTAATACATGACTTTTCTCTGTTCTCTAATATTCATCTCTTTTTTCCTTTTGTTTCTCAAATGGATTTTCTTTACTTTATAGTGTTATACATCATTTGTTTCCCTGTTGTTTACTTTTCTGTGCTTTACTTATCTCACCCCCTTGGGTGCTCTCATGTAAGAAATGTTGTTGTTGGTTGAAGGGGGTGACTCCTGTTCACAGAACAGCCACTATTCCTGTCAGGGTGAACCACAACATTTACAAAATTAACCTGTGTTTAACATCCTGGCAGCTTGGCACCAAAGAGGCCAGGCTTAACTTGGAAGCAATGTGTAAAGTATTTATGCAGGACATAAACAGTAATACAGTGAAAACACAACATAAGACAAACCCCACACCAATTTAGAAAAATAGAGTAAATTGTAATACATTATTTGACACAAAACTGACAAAAACCCAATCAGTAGAAACTGAGTTATAATTTTTGGATGTTTTCTATTGAAAACTAGAGCCTATAAAAATCAAAGCGCCAACCCCGGACATCTAGTCACGCGAGACCAAGTCAAAGTTGAAAAATATGGTAAACAATGATGGAGAACGGGCCAGATGGAAGAAGTTGAATTGGGCCCGGTTGGCATTTTCCATCAGACTTTTTTGAAGAAAAACTTCTGAGAAGGTAAAGTTCAGTGGGGCATGGCCACAGGCGGTGTCTAAGGAGCCAGGGAGCCGCTGGATGAAGTCGTGGTGAAGATTTCTACGTTCGGGCGTAGTCATATTTTTGGGAAGTTGAAAAACTCCAGTGGGACGAAGCAGGAGCGTGTATCCGACGGGATTCCAAAGAGACCAGGCACCCCTTTGGAGAAGGACCTCCAAACAGGATTTGCTGCTGCGGAAAAGAACATAGTTGGAGCTACCATGAAGTCAAGCCTCCCGGCAATGCACCGTGGATGGTTGGACGAGGAAGTTGGTCCCAGTCTTCACTAGTTTCTCAGAGCAGTTTTTAGCCAAAACTTTTCTACGTCCCAAGTTTTGAAGTTTGGCTTTCTGGGAACCTTTAACATCACAACAAAGGGTCCAGGACTGGAGGGAGACCACTTGGAGGTTAAGACTTACTCAGGCTGGTTCTAGGTGCGGGTTCAAAATGGTGGAAGCCTGTTGTGTTCCTGTGGCTCTGAACAGGAGGCCAGCAAACTAGCCCTTGAAGTTGCTCTGGTAGTTCTGGGTTCAAGTGATGAAGCAGGGCTCAAGCAGCAGGGTAGGACTTTGATGGCTCAAGGCAGGTTCCAGGCATTAAAGCATTCCTCCTAGGTGCAGAAAAGCAGTCTTGTGAAGTACACAGCGGGCCACAGCATCAGCCAGTCCTCTGGGAGTCCTTCCACAGGTCCAGAAAGCGAACTGCAGAATGGGTCTGAGGGTCCCCTTTTTATACATAGTGTCTTCTTTAAAGTAGGAGATGTTTTTAGAAAATTATCTTTAAAGTGCTTCAAGTTTCCTCACTCCCCTGCCCTTGTTCCAGGCTGGTAACATCAACAACGCAGGGGTGACATGTCCTTTGTGTGAAGGTAGAGGACAGCCTAATCACTTGCAAGTGGGGCTGTGCTCTGCTCCACCCCACATCCTGCCCGTTGATGCCCCATCCAGACACACCTAATCCCTCTATTGTGTGGCAATCTCAGTGAGGAATAAATAAAGTTAAAATGTCAACTAGGCCCAGTCATGTGACCCAGGGGAGGCCACAAGCACCAATAGTTTAGGGCAGGTAAATGGCAACTTTCTTACAGTAAAAAGAACAGTTGATAGACAGAATGCTGAACAATGTCAAACGCTCACTCCCAGTTCAGAGATTTGGACCTAAATACATAGTATTTTTCCTCACCATGACATTCCAGTTTGGATCCAGCCACATAAAAAACAGTCTGGAGCTGCTCCTCATAGAAACAGTCCAGCCCAAACTGCCAGCTAGATCCTCACTGGACCAGAAACAAGCATCCTGGAACTGGTTTCGGGGTATCACCCTCCTCATCAGCCAGGCTACCTTGACTCCATTGGCATGGCGAGCACAGGACCCATGCCTGGGCATAACCGTCTCACTTAGGGCGACAAAAGCACAAATAACAATTGATGGATGGAATGTTGAACAATGTCAAACACTCCCCCCAGTACTGAGATCTGGGTCTAAATCTATCATTTATTTGCTCACCATTCCTTTCCAGTTTGGACCCAGCCATATGCAAATCAGTCTTGACCCTGCTCCCATGGGAACAGTCTAGCCCAAAGTGCATTCCATCCATCACCTTGCTATTTTTGCATTTGTTGCCCTAAGTGCACTGGGTATCTCCAGACGTGGATCCCAGGTTCACTGTGCCACTGGAACCAAGCTATACCCGGCTGAAGAGCCCATAACAAGGACAAAACCGGACCTTGGTTGTTTGTGTTCTGGTTCATGGAGGACTTGGCCTGGAAGTTCTGGCTGGACTGTTCCCATGAAAAGCAGGGTCAAGGCTGATTTGCATATGGCTGAGTTCAAACTGATGTGGCATGGTAAGCAAAAAACTATGGATTGGGATGCGGCACCAATTGATTGCGAGTGGCTGAGATTAATTCAAGCATTCCATCCATCACCTTGCTGTTTTTGCATTTGAAGCCCTAAATGCGCTGGGTATCCCTAGACACATGTCCCAGGCTCACTGTGCCACTGGAGTCAAGCTGTACCCAGCTGAAGAGCCCTTAACAAGGGCGAAACTGGTCCTGGTTGCTTGTGTTCAAGTTCATGGAGGACTAGCCTGGCAATGTGGGCTGGATATTCCCATGAGGAGCAGGGTCAAGGCTGATTTGCATATGGCTGGGTCCAAACTGAGGTGTCATGGTGGGCAAAAAATGATAGATTGGGATACGGCCCGAAGCGATTGGCAGTGGCTGAGATTAATTCAAGCATTCCATCGATCACCTTGTTGTTTTGCCCTTTCTAAAAGTGGCATTTTCAAAATTGTAACTTAAAATCTGACTTAACCATTGAAGAAGGTTACATTGCAAAGTCGAATTAGCAGTTTAAAACTGCATATAGACTGCAATCGCTGGTCTGGGACATGATTTAAGGGCCAACTTAAGTGGGTGGAACAATAAATGCTGCAGGCCACTAGTAGCATTTAATTTACAAGTATCTTCATGTTGTCTTATAATGTTCCCTGTTACCTGGTTCCTAGCTGCTCAGCCAGTGTGAGTGTTCTGTGTGGAATGTTGGTGTGATGGACATGAGTGGAATGCTTGGGTGCCTGGTGTGAGTGGTGACAGTTGGTGGATGGGCTGAGCAGCTAGCAGGCTGCTCCTGGTTGGGCTGCTGTACTGGATCTATCCTACATGTAATCTACTTCAATAAACCTACTTAATCAACATCTTACCAGCATGGACTACTTTACTACATATTTTTGGCGACGAGTTGGAGACTTTCTCATGCTCTAAAGTTGGTCTGAAGGAAGCTTAAGATGACAATTACAAAAAGTCAACATGTTGAGAAGAAGTTTCAAGAGCAACAAGCGCAGACAACACACGGGAAAAATCGCAACAAGTCTGGGTCACAAGAGGCCACACATACAGCGCTAGTTGTCTTCCAAGAGGTTGTCTTGAAACCTAAGAAGCCACAATGGAAACTAAGAAAACAAGAACAGCACGCCTTGCAGCCCCACCAGTGTCCATTACATCGGACAGCCCCAGCCCAAGCTTGCTGTACTCTGTTTCATCTGGACACATCTACAAGAACTGCGCCTTCAAGGAAAGTAAGACACTTCATTTTTTGACATTCTACATGTCATCTCATCTAATATGGAGGCTGCACACATTGAGATTTTCATGGACATTTGATTTGCAGCACTCACAGCTGCTCACAATCATCAAAGTTTCAGGACTTTTAAGGTAGAAGTTTTGTGTGCTTGATCTAGAACTTCTGCGTGTTGAGTGTCCTGCACTTTTTGGGACAAGATGTGTTCTCCACTACAAGTATTTGCAGTTTCTTGTGCTCCACAGACTTTCATCCGTTTGTGTCTGTTACACGGGGAGCTCAAGTGTGGCCAGTAATGTGGATGAACTTTTACAAGTGCAGCAACTGAATTATTTGTGTTGTTGGGACCGAATTCAGCAGAGGCTCATTAACGGAGTGAAATCTTTTTTGTGGTGAAATTTGTGGTTTGATTTCAATCTCTGTACCAGCGACCGGTTGGGGCCATCAGCAGTGAAAAATTAAAAATTCACAAAACTTTCATGGATCTTGGCAGGTAAACCGTCACTGTACACTTTAAAATTCATGGCACGAGCCTTTCCATGCACATGCAGCTTACCGGGAGTTTGAAGTCGTGTGCTGCACTCGAGGCATCTTCTGTGACGACGCAGTGTTCTGCCTGTTACCAGCTTATGACAGACGTTTCTTTAAGCAGAGACGCGCTGTGAGCCATCCGGCTCAGCGTCACGTACATGCCGCAATCTTGAGGTTGGATGGTGCACACTTCAAGCTCGGCAGCTCTCTTTGCCTACAGTGTGCCTGGTGGGACCAGAGATTTGCCCCGTGCGTGTGTTTGTGTCCAGCATGTCCGGATGTTTTGAAGGCTGCGTGAGTTCAGGAGGACTGGTTGCGTAGCCTGCTCTCACCACTCTAGCCAATTGGAGGTACTGGCAGTTGACGATAAAATAGTCAGTTTTCACGAGGATCTGGTGTTGACCCTAGATATGTCAGGTATCGTGTGGGGTCCGTCTTTTATTCTAAACGTCACTAAGTTTTCAGTCGTGTTGCAGCCGCCTATTTCCTTCTGGAGACATTTAGTGCAAGAGACTGCTGTTCATTACGCGTGCTGCACATTTGAAACTCTAGTGTGTGGTGAGGATCCCATCTCTTGTTGCTACACAGAGTGTGAGGGGCATCCGGTTACTGCGGGTACCTCCCAAGACTTATGGTTCATGTACTATACAGTTTAAAATATTGGTAAAGTTACAGTGTCTGGGGTGGTTTCAATGTTCATGGCATGAAGGTCTTAAAAGTGTATATGTTTGTGGCAATTGTAATAGTCTATTTGCCGAAAATGTTTTTAACAGAAATTCTATCTTTCAGGTGCATGTTTATATAGCATGCTTAGTATGCTGTATTTAAGAGTAATATTTATTTGTTTAGAATGACATGTTTTAAGTGTATGCCAGCTTGTTGTTGTTTCACATTTTTATCTGGCTTTGTGTCTTTCGTATGCCCATTTTTCCATATGTTGGGTTTGTGCATCGTCCTTTACAGGAGGGTGGTCTGATTCTTGTTTTGTTGCAAAGCCTGTATCCCTTTCTTAAGGGATGGAAGGGGTTTCAGTCCCACTTCCAAGTTTTTCTTCCCTTACTTTAGGGGTTTGTTTCTCTTCACGCTAGGAATGAATTTTAGTCCCATATCCACACTGGATCACTAACATAATATCGACGACAACAATATCGACCTACCAGAATATCGTGTCAAGAATATCGATGGACAAAATTTCGACATCCTATCTCTACAAAGGTAAGTGCAAAAATATTGAAACCAAAATATCGTTGTTTAAAATGTCGTTGTTCAAAATATCGTTTTTTTAAATGTCTTAAAAATAATATTAAATAAATTAAATAATAAATATAATTAAAAACATAGTTAGAATTATTTAAAAATGTAAAAAATTATAAATAATAAATGTAATATAAAAATAAATTAAACATACATATATAAAAAAATTATATATATATTTACTTAATAATATTAATACATAATTATGTTATTAAATTATAAAACGTTACAAACATAATAAAAATTATAAATACATATATATATATATATATATATATATATATATATATATATATATATATATATATTATCTACTGGCGGTCGCCAGTAGATAGTTATAGTTAGGACCTATTTTCCATAGGAAATCCGCAACATTCTATTTGAAATAACTTTGGCGCCGGTTGACGAATCTTCGCAAAATTTTCAAAACTCGTGGGGCGCTCCGGTCCGCTCCTATCCTGAAAGTCTCGGGGTGATTCGTGGGGGCCGAGAAAAAAGGGGGTCCCAAAACGTGTTTTCCCCATGCAATTTTCCATAGGAACCTTTCATCGCAGCTACAGCCCGAACTGCTGAACGGAATTACACCAGATTTGGCAAAAAGGTAGCCCTTGGTTCAGAGTCGTGCCTTTTGGTTAAATGGTGTAAATCCGTTCAGTAGTTCCTGAGAAATTTGAAAAAGAAAACACATATATATCTGGGCGGAGCCTCACCACACATGTCATCGTGAGATCTGATTGGCTGTCAGCACTTCATCCTGGATTTGTTGGCAGCCATCTTGGGACCAATATAAATGATAGTACCCCATTGAAATGCATTGTAGTGAATCAAAGATTTTGAGGGTTACCAAAAGGAGAACTATAAAGGGTGATAACAGACTTTAGTTACATTAGAATTCATTTGTTGACGGTACCATACTAATTTCAGGAATTGTGGTGTGTTCTAAGGTGATTTTACCCTGTGAAAAACCTTCTGCTGGGATATCATGAATCATGTTTGAGAGAAAACTATTTTCACATGCTTGTCCCATACAGTTTTGGAAGGTGCTCCAGAAGCTAAAATGAGAGCATATTTTCTGTATATTCACATTATCTTTCTCAGTCATGTGAGAATGAAGTCTGACATTCTCAGTAAAACGTGTACATCCAACAAGGGCAGAGACTGTCAGTTGATTCCTTTGTGTTCTACTGCAGCTTCCCAGAGTGTTCTAAAGAACAACTAGAGTGCTAACAGCCTTACTTATGACAAAAGTATGGCACACCTGAAGCCATCTTGATTGGAATAAACTGGTAACACTTAAAACATTTAATTTAAAAAGGAACAAAATGAGGGGTTCATTTTGTCATAGAAATTATGGTTAGTGCTGTAGAAAGAAAAATTAGGACATGTTTTAAGTGAGATCTCAAATATCTTCCTGTTATATTTCAACAGGAGCAGCCTGTCAGTTGATGCCTTTGTGTTCTACTGCAGCTTCCCAGAGTGTTCTAAAGAACAACTAGAGCGCTAACAGTCTTACTTATGACAAAAGTATGGCACACCTGAAGCCATCTTGATTGGAATAAACTGGTAACACTTAAAACAAAACCTCGGTTTGCAGGGGATTCTGGGTAGGGAAACGTTGGGGGATCCATGCAAGCCATACCTCATTGGACTCCCCAGGGTGTCTAGTTTTCAGAAACATGTGGGATTGGTAGGTTTCCCTAGATGGCGGCGAGCCCGAGGCCAAAAAACCAGGTGCCCCCCCCCAAAACCAGGTAGTTTTGTTATAGGTAATTTTGAAGTCTCCACAATACGATTTGGGCCATTTCCTGTTTCAGCCACTATGCCTATCACACAAGTGAGGTAGCATTTTTATCGGGAGCCCTGGGGGAACGCAGGGTGGTAGGAAATTTGTGGATCCACGCAGATTCCAGAACTTTCCCACACAGAAATTTGAGTAAAAAGTGATTTTTTTCAGCTAAATTTGAGGTTTGCACGGCATTCTGGGTAGGAAAACGTTTGGGGACCCATGCAAACCATACCTCGCTGGACTCCCCCGGGTGTCTAGTTTTCAGAAATGTGTGGGTTTGGTAGGTTCCCAAGATGGCCGCTGAGCCCGGGGCCAAAAACCCAGGTGACCCCCCTTGCAAAACCAGGTTGTTTTGTGATAGGTAATTTTGATGTCTCCTCAATACGTTTTGGGCCCTTGCCTGTCGCGGGTACTTGACCCACCCACGCGAGTGAGGTATCATTTTTATCGGGAGACCTGGGGGAATGCTGGGTGGCAGGAAATTTGTGGATCCACATAGATTCCAGAACTTTCCCACACAGAAATTTGAAAAAAACGTGATTTTTTTTCAGCAAAATGTCAGGTTTGCAGGGGATTCTGGGTAAGAAAATTTTGGAGGACCCACACAAGCCATACCTCGCTGGACTCCTCCGGGTGTCTAGTTTTCAGAAATGTGTGGGCTGGGTAGGTTTCCCTAGATGGCCGTCGAGCACGGGGCCAAAAACTCATGGGACCCCTATGCAAAACCAGGTTGGTTTGTGATAGGTAATTTTGATGTCGCCTCAATAGGTTTTGGGCCCTTGCCTGTCGCGGGTACTTGACCCATCCACACAAGTGAGGTACCATTTTTCACGGAAGACTTTGGGGGCGCGGGGTGGGTGGAATTTTGTACATCCACGCAGATTCCAGAACTTTCCACCACAGAAATGTGAGGAAAATGTGTTTTTGGACATATTTTAGGCTTGCAAGGGATTCTGGGTAACAGATCCTGGTGAGAGCCAGTCAAGTCACCCCATCCTGGATTCCCCTGGGTGTCTAGTTTTCAAAAATGTATAGGTTTGCTAGGTTTCCCTAGGTGCTGGCAGTGTTAGGGTTCAAAATCTACAGCTAGGCACTTTGCAAAAAAGGGTCCGTTTTCACTGTAAAAATGTGGTGTGTCCACGTTGCGTTTGGGCCGTTTCCTGTTGCGGGCACTAGGCCTACCCACACATGTGAGGTGCCATTTTTCTCGGAAGACTTTGGGGAACGCGGGGTGGGTGGAATTTTGTGGATCCACGCAGATTCCAGAACTTTCCACCACAGAAATGTGAGGAAAATGTGTTTTTTTGGACAAATTTTTAGGTTTGCAAGGGATTCTGGGTAAGTCAGCCCATCCTGGATTCCCCTGGGTGTCTAGTTTTAAAAAATGTATAGGTTTGCTAGGTTTCCCTAGGGGGCAGATCAGGGGCTACTGCCCCCATATGCCTCCTGAGAGGGGCAGGAAGACAGTGGCATCTTTTTTTGGGGTGGGTGGGGGCATTGGCATGTCCATTCTTGGCAGCCCCCACCCCGAACTTTGTAAAAAAAAACAATCCCTGGTGGCTAGTGGGCTTTCTGCCCCCCGAGGGTGCAGATAAGGTGCTATTGCCCCATCTGCCTCCCAGGGGGGGGCAGAAAGACTGTAGCCTTTTTTTTTGGGGTGGGGGCATTGACATGCCCATTCTGGGCACCCCCCACCCCTACCTATATAAAAAAAAAAATCCCTGGGGCTTAGTGGGCTTTCTGCCCCCTCCCTGGGGGGGGTAGATCAGGGGCTATTGCCCCATCTGCCTCCTGGGGGCAGAAAGTCTTTTTTTTTTCTTTGGGGGTAGGGTGGGGGCATTTGCATGCCCATTCTGGGCAGCCACCACCCCGGGCCTATAAAAAAATAATCCCTGGCATCTAGGGTGTTTCTGAACCCCGGGGGCAGAAAGACTGGAATTTCGTGGGGGGAGGGGTGGGGGCATTGGTATGCCCATCTTGGGCAACCCCCACCCCTAAATTTATTGAGGGAAAAAAAAAACCTGGTGTCTAGTGGGCTTTCTGCCCCCCGGGGCAGATTGGGGGCTACTGCCCCCATCTGCCCCCCAGGAGGGGCAGAAAGACTGTACCTTTGCGTCTGGGGGTAGGGGCATTGGCATGCCCATATTGGGCAGCCCCTACCCCAAATAATAATTTTAAAAAAAAACCCTGGTATCTAGTGGGCTTTCTGCCCCCCCGGGGGGGCAGATTGGGGGCTGCTTCCCCCATTTGCCCCCCAGGAGGGGCAGAAAGACTGTACCTTTGTGGCGGGGGGAGGGTGGGGGCATTGGCATGCCCATATTGGGCAGCCCCCACCACTAACTATAATTTTTTTTTAAATCCCTGGTATCTAGTGGGCTTTCTGCCCCCCCGGGGGGCATATTGGGGGCTACTGCCCCATCTACCCCCCAGGGGGGGCAGAAAGACTAATAATGCCAACATTTTTATGGGGGGAGCAAAGGCCCTTGCCCCCCACTCCCTGGTGCCTAGTGGGTGGATCCCTGCTTGGGGAGCGCCCTCCTGGGAGGGGTACCATTGGAAAGGGGAGATTCTCCCCTTTCCAACAATACCTCTCCTGAGTTTCTACGTGCTCAGGGGGCTGAGATAGCCCCATGAGCACATAGAAACTGAAACTGAAATGAGCCTCTTGGCTCATTTCAGTTTCAGTTTCACTGAAATGACATCAGCGCGCTGTGCGCGCCGATCGTCATTTCAGGGAAACCAGGGGGGGGCCTCGGGAGCTGGGGAAGCTCTCCCGAGGCTCTTTTGGCATAAAGGGAATCCCTCTGGTGCGCACACCAGAGGGATTCCGGGGGCTGTGTGTCATGACGAGCTGGACTCGTCATGAGCACACGACCACTGTGTGCCACCATGACGAGTCCAGCTCGTCATGAGCACAGAAGGGGTTAATCTGACGTTGTTACTGTTTGTATAGCGGTTTCTTGTGCACGTTATTAGCATTATTGCCTTGGTATTGTTTCATATTCCCTGCGCTGCAGGCTCTTGCCCGAGCGTGTTCTCCCCCTCGCAGTTTCTCCCGCTGTGTGCTCTGCGCACGGTGAGATCCTGTCAGGCGCGTCTGGTCAGAGCGAGGCAGCTCCGTCGAGCGCTCCCGCTGGTCTTTACGTGCGTTTGGGAATCCGGTCACTTCTTTAGTGTCCGCTTGATTCCCGACCAACCCTCGCCTAATTTTGACTCCGCTACGCGGTGATTTCCCCACACGGCCACGTTAGTGACCAGCGCCACCTGGTGGTGGTAATTGGTATTGTGTCTCAGTCTATTCTTATAACAGCTTCGGGGAAAGCCCAGCTGTTGGAGCACCAGCGAGGGGGCTGTCTTAAGGATTTTAAGGGCATTTGTTCTGTGCTCACACCCTCTGCTATCATGTCTTCTCCAGAAGACCATTTTTACTCCTCCTACCAGGAAGTGGAGGAGGAATGGCCCCCCAACTTCTCCCTCCAACAGTGGACCAAGCCCTCTCTCTGGCTATTTCTAGGGCGCTGGCTCCTCTTAGGGATCAGGTTGATAAGCTGGCGAAAAGCATCCCTGGGGTGTTCAGTGACCCAGATCTGGTGGTGGCGGGTCCAAGTAGCTCCCAGATGGGGAATAAAAGGGCCTTTAAGCATAACGCGGGGCACTTGGAAGGATTTGATAAACTTACGGAGACCTTCCTCAAGAGTGCGCGAACGCTAAAACATGCACCCTGCCGGGAGGAGGAGGGGCCCAGAGAAAATTGCGACACTGTCACCACTATTGTAGACCCCGACGGCGGGTTTCCATTAGAGGGAGAGGGTGTATCGGAGGACGATTTCTCCTCCGATGAGGATAAGGACTCGGGCGTCCCTGGCGTCCAGAGTCCCACTCCTCTCAGTCCCCGGTTGGGGACGGGGTCCACTCGGACATGTTCGAGCCTACCCAAATTTACCATCCTAGGTCGGCAGAGTGGACACCTGACGCCAAAGTGGCAGAGTATGTGGTGGGGAAAATCCATCAACCCCTTGAAAGGGAGGTCAGGAATAGTTTGAGGTGAGAATGCCCCAGGCCCTCACTGAAGGGGAAGGTGGCACACACGCCTGAAATTGATGAGAAACTATGTACCTTTTTCTCCAAGTATATGAGGGATCCCAAGAAAGGAATTGATAGGTCTTGGACGTGGTAGGGCCCTTGACCCAAATTATTCAATTGACGGAGCGTTCCAAAGAGTCAGGATCCCCTTTGTCCACGGATATTGTGGCTGGTTGGGCGCACTACCCTAAACCCTAAAACACTACCCCCTCCACTACCCAAACACCACTGCACTACCCTAAACCCTAAAACACTGCCCCCAGCACAACACCCTACACTACCCAAACATAACTGCACTAACCTAAACCCTAAAACACTACCACCAGCACGACTCCCTACGCTACCCAAACACCACTGCACTACCCTAAACCCTAAAACACTACCCCCAGCACGACTCCCTACACTACCCAAACATCACTGCACTACACTAAACCCTAAATATACCCCCAGCATGACCTCCCACACTACACAAACACCACTGCACTACCCTAAACCCTAAAACACTACTCCCAGCATGACCCCCTAACCTACCCAAACACCACTGCACTACCCTAAACCCTAAAACACTAACCCCAGCATGACCCCCTACACTACCCAAACACCACTGCACTACCCTATACCCTAAAATACGACCCCCTACACTACACAAACATGACTGCACTACCCTAAACCCTAAAACACTACCCACAGCATGACCCCCTTCACTACACAAACACCACTGCACTGCCCTAAACCCTAAAACACTACCCCAGCACTACCCCCTACACTACCCAAACACCACTGCACTAACATAAACCCTAAAACACTACCCCCAGCACAACCCCCTACACTACACAAACACCACTGCACTACCCTAAACCCTAAAACACTACCCCCAGCACGACTCCCTACACTACCCAAACACCACTGCACTACCCTAAACCCTAAATTTACCCCCAGCACGACCCCCTACACTACCCAAACACCACTGCAATAACCTAAACCATAAAACACTACCCCCAGCATGACCCCCTACACTACACAAACACCACTGCACTACCCTAAACCCTAAAACACCACCCCCAGCAAGACCCCCTACACTACTGCACTACCCTAAACCCTAAAACACTACCCCCAGCACGACCCCCTACACCACCCAAACACCACTGCACTACCCTAAACCCTAAAAAAGAAACCCCCACCCCATGCCCAATCCCCCTTACCTCTCACTCCTCATGGTTCCTCTCTCCTCGTGGTTCCTGCTTCACGTCATCTCTGAGGGGCGGTGCACGTCGTTGTGAGGAAACGGAACAGCCTCTGTTTCCTTACAATGACATGGATCGTCTACATGTTTTTTAGAACGCATGGTCATTTACCATACATACCTTTACAACAAAATTCGCTGTAAAGGCATGCGTGGTAAATGACCATGCGTTCTAAAAAAATGCGTAGTAATGACTTCATGATGTACAACGCATGCGTGGTAATGCATGCATTGTAATGGTATTGCAAAGTAAAAAAGTCGTTGTAACAGCTGTTTACCGATCGAAGCTGGCCCCTGTTCTTCAGTGAGATGTTTATTTGATTAATTAGGAGGAAGGAATGTGGTTTTTTTACCGAAAAGTGCATTCCCGGCTGTTGTATTGTGAAAGTGTCCGCGTGGCCTGGTTTCGCTTCCGGTGAGAGAGTGGAAACGTCTGTTTGGATCTAAAGGGGTTCTGTTGTTGGACGGGGCCAGCGCGACATGTCATCAGAAAATATAGCTAATGGAAAGCATCCTCCCTGAAGTGTGGAGCAGTGCCATGAGAGGTCAACGAGTGTGCGTCCCACCGCAGTATGACCGTACCGCGTGACCCATGTGCCGCCTCCAGGGCACGGGAGGCAGAAGCGGCATCGCAGGTCCTCTTGAAGACCGTTGTAGCACTAATTGTACATTTTGGTACTAGGGCATTTTAACTTCGTTGTTCCTGCCAGAAACAAAGAGAAGATCCTGTGTTATTCAGTGCCCTCGTTACCTTTTTTGTGGGTTGTGGTGCTTGTCACTTCGCTGCCCCGCCGGTGCACACGACTGGGCACCCCACCTCGTGTGCCATCTGCAGGGCCTCTGCCCTCGGATCACTGGTTTCGGTTTCTGGAGTGGCAACATAAACAGTTGCTCCCAAAGGACTAGCCTGAACACTTAGGTGAATATCCCCTGCACCAGCATTCCACGGAAATTCTTTCCTAGCTCTCCCACGTCAACGAGCACGGCTCCGCTCGCGACACCGTATGACGTCATCGGAGCCATAAGAGGACCTCGTTGGCGTGCTGACGTCAGTTCCACCCATTTTTTCCGTGCCACCGAGGCAAACAGGGGACCGAGACATTGTCACATGTATACATAGTATAATAAATATATATATATTCACTGAAAAAACCATAGGTTTCAGGCACGTTATAGTTAGAAATTAGCATTTAAAAAACCTTAGAAATTCACTGAAAAAACCATAGGTTTCAGGCACGTTATAGTTAGAAATTAGCATTTAAAAAACCTTAGAAATTCACTGAAAAAACCATAGGTTTCAGGGGCGTTATAGTTAGTTGGACATTTCACTCGTACAAAACTATAGAAATTCCCCGTTATAGTTAGTTCAGCTAACTATAACTCGCGCGTCCGCAATGCACTCCTGATGACGTCACATATTACATCACTCATGACATCACTGATGACATCTCAAATGACATCACTGATGACATCACTGATGACATCATCCAGTGAATGTGTGTTTTTCTGAAAATTAAATATGTTTTATATATGTATATCTCAAGGTCGATGGAAGAATAAATGGGTATATAAGTGTCTAAATGGATGATTTGTTTTTGTAAAATTGATTGTATAACTGACTAAGGGGCCGATTCCGATCTCGGCCGGTAGGGCTCCGAATCGGATTCGGCTTAACCGGATCCGATTCGGAGCCCTATTCCCCGACCGATTCGTACGCGCGTCCGGGCGAGCGAGTACGATGCGAAATCGCCGACCGACTCGTCCGGGCGTCCCGACCGCTCCGACCGACTCGTTCCCGGGTCGAACCGCACCGACCGACTCGCTCGGACTCGATTCGCACCGCGCAATGGAGACGTTCCCCGGCCGGGTGAGTACAATGCGCGCCGCGAGCAGTCCGACCGAGCCGCGCACTCCGGCTCCAAAGAGCAGTCGGAGTCGTACTTTGGGGGTCCGTGTCGGACCCCCCTGTAAGCGTAGCCGCGCGAGTCGCACACAGGGGGGACCCATGGGTCCCCCCTACCTGTGCATGTATGGTGCGAGTCGCTTCGACGCGTACCCGCTGTAGGGGGCGCCCTTGACCGCCTCGCACCCATTGAGTCAATGGGAGCCCACGTACGCGTTGTACGACCGGCTCCCATTGACTTCAATGGGAGTCCGACCGACTCAAGTCCGATGGCATACGTGCGCATCGTACTTGTTCGGTCGGGCTGCCAGAGTCCGATTCGGTCGGAAATCTCTCCGAGTCCGGCTCGGTCGGAGAGATTTCCGGCCCGAATCGGAATCGCCCCTAAGTGTATCTTAGTGAATACATGGGTTAGTGAGTAATGTTTAAATATGAAAATATCTGTATCAGTCTCTCACTTTGTGTATAAGTGGCTGCATGGGTTGGTGAGTAGCTACATGAGTGTCTATATGGGTTATTAGTTGGTTTTTGAGTATCAGTATGAGTGTCTGAGTGTCTGTATGGTTCGGTGGGGAGTATTACTTAGTGCATAGATGCATGAATGAGTGACTCACTGTTTGTATGTGTTGAAGACAGCATGTGTGCAGGACTGTATAGGTGGATGAGTATGTGTATGGGTGTGTTAGTGAGTGAATGACTGTCTCAATAGTGTCTTTATGAGTAACTACATATGTTTTAAACTAGTATATGTGAGTATTGGTGTATATAAGTGAGTATATGTGAGAGTGAGAGATTGGAAGAGTTCCTGTACAAATAAGTAGGTGTTTCTATAAGTGATTGTTTAAGAGAGTAAGTATGTGTAAGTTTCTGTAGAAGTAAGTGTGGTAGTGTGTGTATAACTGTATATGCAAGTAAATGGATGTTTGATACTTTGTTTGCATGTGTGACTATGTGTGTGAGTAACTCTATGGATGAGTGGCGGTGTGTAACAGGATGTATAGGTGTATGAGTACATATGATGAGTGAGTACATGTATGAGTGACTGTATAGGGACTGTTGGTGAATGAGTGGATGTGTGTGTAGATCTTGGAATTACTGAATAGGTGTGTTGTAACTGGTATTGGTATGTCCATTGTTTTGAAAATGTTAGTTTGTATTTTTGAGTGTGTGTATCAAAGGTTATATTAGGGTGAGAGGAGGTCTGCCACTCTATCACAAGGATGATGTCATCAGTGATGTCATTTGAGATGTCATCAGTGATGTCATGAGTGATGTCACTGACCATGTCATGAGTGATGTAATATGTGACGTCATCAGCAGTGCATTGCGGGCGCTCGAGTTATAGTTAGCTGAACTAACTATAACAGGGGAATTTCTATGGTTTTGTACGAGTGAAATGTCCAACTAACTATAACGCCCCTGAAACCTATGGTTTTTCAGTGAATTTCTAAGGTTTTTTAAATGCTAATTTCTAACTATAACGTGCCTGAAACCTATGGTTTTTCAGTGAATATATATATATATAAACCTGTAAGATAAATATAAAAATAAATTATATATATATAATAAAATAAAATATTAAAATAAATATTTATCTTTAAAACAACATTTTACACTACATTAACTAAAACAGTAGGGACAATATTGGATAGCGTAGGGCATAAAATTACTATTCCCACTCCAAGGAGTGCAACAGTAGGGAAAGTGTTGGATAGCGGAGAGGAATAATTTACTATTCCCACTCCAGCAAGTGCAACAGTAGGGAAAATGTTGGATAGAGGAGGGGAATCATTTACTATTCCCACTCCATGGAGTGCAACAGTAGGGAAAGTGTTGGATAGCGGAGGAGATAAAATTACTATTCCCACTCCAGCGAGTGCAACAGTAGGGAAAGTGTTGGATAGCGGAGGAGAATAATTTACTATTCCTACTCCAGCAAGTGCAACAGTAGGGAAAGTGTTGGATAGCGGATGGGAATAATTTACTATTCCCTCTCCAGGGAGTGCAACAGTCCGGAAAGTGTTTGATAGCGGAGGAGAATAATTTACTATTCCTACTCCAGCAAGTGCAACAGTAGGGAAAGTGTTGGATAGCGGATGGGAATAATTTACTATTCCCTCTCCAGGGAGTGCAACAGTCCGGAAAGTGTTTGATAGCGGAGGGGAATAATTTACTATTCTAACTCCAGCAACTGCAACAGTAGGGAAAGTGTTGGATAGCGGAGGGGAATAATTTACTATTCCAACTCCAGGGAGTGCAACAGTATGGAAAGTGTTGGATAGCGGAGGGGAATAATTTACTATTCCCACTACACAGAGTGCAACAGTAGGGAAAGTGTTGGATAGCCGAGGGAATAAAATTACTATTCCCACTCCAGCAAGTGCAACAGTAGGGAAAGTGTTGGATAGCGGAGGGGAATAATTTACTATTCCCACTCCAGCAAGTGCAACAGTAGGGAAAGTGTTGGATAGCTGAGGGGAATAATTTACTATTCCCACTCCACAGAGTGCAACAGTAGGGAAAGTGTTGGATAGTGGAGGGGATAAAATTACTATTCCCACTCCAACAATTGCAAAAATAGGAAAAGTGTTGGATAGCGGAGGTGAATAATTTACTATTCCCACTACAGCAAAATAAATAAATAATAAGTAATTAAAAAATACTTAAATAATAAAAAATAATTTACCTCTCACCAAATACCCCTATGTATAACACCACCACTATTGTAAAACATGACACAATTAACATAATTGCTTAACAATTAATTAATTAACTAATAACAATATACAAAAAAATTAAAAACAATGAGTAATAAATTAATTCATACTATTAGGACTATAAAATAACAATAAATAAATATTATCTGAAAAAATTAAAAATTATATCAATTGTTAATTACTTGCCACACTACTCCCCTCTAAATACACAACTCGCTCAGCAAAATAAATAAATAAGTAATTAAAAAATACTTAAATAATAAAAAATAATTTACCTCTCACCAAATACCCCTATGTATAACACCACCACTATTGTAAAACATGACACAATTAACATAATTGCTTAACAATTAAATTAACTAATAACAACATACAAAAAAATTAAAAACAACGAGTAATAAATTAATTCATACTATTAAGACTATAAAACAATAAATAAATATTATCTGAAAAAATTAAAAATTATATTAATTATTAATTACTTGCCACACTACTCCCCTCTAAATACACAACTCGCTCATAAAAAATTGACACAATTTACAAATTTACCAATTATTCATTAATAATTAATAACCGATTAATAATTAATAAATAACAAATTATTTAACACAGTTAACAATATGAAATATTAAATACACAAATAGTAATTAATAAAAATTATTAATGAATGAATTATAATTAAATTACTTCCCACCCTACTCCTCTATAAACCCGCAACCCGCTCTTAAAAAAATAACACAATTAAGATATTTACCAATTAATTATTAAAAAGTAATATCCAATTAATAACTAATTAATAACAAAATATTTAACACATTTAAAATAAAAAATTAAATATATAAATATTAATTAATAAATTAATTAATTAATTATAATTAAATTACTTCCCACCCTACTCCCTATAAACCCACAACCCGCTCCTAAAAAATAACACAATTAACATAGTTACCAATGAATTATTAATAATTAATAACCAATTAATAACTAATTAATAGCAAATTAATTAACACAATTAACAATAAAAATTATTAAATACAAAAATATTAATTAATTAACATTATTAATTAATTAATGTTGATTAAATTACTTCCCACCCTATTCCCCTATAAACCCACAACCCGCTACAGAACTAAAAACGCAATATTTAATTTCTTTAAAAATGTATAGTTTCTAAAAATGTATTAATAAATATATTATAATTAAATTACTTCCCACCCTATTCCCCTATAAACCCACAACCCGCTACAGAACTAAAATACGCAAAAATTACTTAACATTAAATTAATTACTTCTAAAAATTTCAAACATACATTAGAAAAATAAACTATACTTTTAACACATATACTAAAATACAGAACACTAAAATAAATTTCGATATTATTAACAACGATATTTTGACTAACGATATTACTAACTTCGATATTAACAAAAACGATATTTCTTACCTGCATGTCGATATTCTGGTCGACGATATTCTTGCAGGTCGATATTGTGGCACATCGATATTTAAACATCGATATTATGGCATATCGATATTTAAACATCGATATTATGACTCTATACCATCCACACTGGAAGCCACTTTACCCTTACATGAGGGTTGGTTTAAGGGTTTTTGTTTCCCTTTCACGCAAGGAATGGGTCTTTGTCCCATGTCCACATTGTAAGCCACTTTACCCTTACATGAGGGTTGGCTTAAGGGTTTTTGTTTCCCTTTCACGCAAGTAATGGGTTTTAGTCCCATATCCTCAGTGTACGCTACTGTACCCTTACATGAGGGTTGACTTAAGGGTTTTTTTTCCCTTTCACGTGAAGAATGGGTTTTAGTTCCACTTAGTACTAGGTTGTCATGTTCCTAGTGTGCCTAAGCCACGATGTGCTGAACGTTTGTCATGTTAAGTGTGTAAGTCACCTTGTGCTTCACGTTTTGTTTGCTGTAGTGGGCGTTTTCACTACCACCTAGTTACTATTGCGTTTGGTCCCTTTGGTCTCTTATTTGAGGGGTAGGAATTTGGGACTCAGTCCCTTTTCCACATTTTTACATGGCTTTTCTCCTTACATGGAGAGTATACACATTGGGGTCGATTCCGATGTCGGCCGGAAGCGCACCTAACAGTATTCGTCTGGAAAAAATACCAGCCGAACGCGTGTTTCCGACCGACTCGAACACTCTACCGAACGAACAAGTACGATGCGCATAACAGCCCAGATTCCGAGCGAGCCGTACTTACCCATTCCAGCTCCTGTTCCCCGCCCGAGCCGGATCCGTAAACGCCGAATCGAGTCGCACGGAACCAAATACACAGCACCTTCCGGCCGGACTAGTACGATGCGTCTTCCGTACGCGCCGAACTCGTCGCTACGTCCGGCACGTTTGAGCATCCGGGCGAGCCGTACATAAGCTCCGTTTCGCGCCACAAGACGATCCACGGCTACGAGACGAACAAGCCTGCTACGAGTACGACTCGAAGACACGAGAAACCCGAACGAGACGATCAAAGCATGAATCCCATTGCGCAGGTCCTACCTATACTCTACATCTATTACCGGGACCGGCACGGACGCGTACGGCGCAGACGGTAAGTCAAACACCAACAATACAAACAAACCACACGTACACGAAATATGTCACACACACATAGGGATGCACAAATAACGTACACTAGCAACAGCAGAACCATAGGGGTGGGATGGCCAACACCAATGCCATACACACCCATAGGGGGATGGATGCCTGCCACTACTACCACCCCTACCCAGGGGTGCCTGGATGCCTGCCACTACTACCACCCCTACCCAGGGGGGTCTGGATGCCTGTCACTACCACCACCCCTACCCAGGGGGGCCTGGATGCCTGTCACTACTACCATCCCCACTCATGGGGGCCTGGATGCCTACCACTACTACCATCCCCACTCATGGGGGGCTGGATGCCTACCACTACTACCATCCCCACTCATGGGGGGCTGGATGCCTACCACTACTACCATCCCCACCCATAGGGGGCTGGATGGCTGCCACTACTACCATCCCCACCCTTAGGGGGATGGATGCCTGCCACTACCACCACCCCTATCCAGGGGGGCTGGATGCCTGCCACTACTACCATACCCCACTTAGGGGGCATGGATGCCTGCCACTACCACCACCCCTATCCAGGGGGGCTGGATGCCTGCCACTACTACCATACCCACCCTTAGGGGGATGGATGCCTGCCACTACCACCACCCCTACCCAGGGGGGCCTGGATGCCTGTCACTACCACCACCCCTACTCAGGGGGGGCTGGATGCCTGCCACTACCACCACCCCTATCCAGGGGGGGCTGGATGCATGCCACTACTACCACCCCTACCCAGGGGGGCCTGGATGCCTGCCACTACTACCACCCCTACCCAGGGGGGCCTGGATGCCTGCCACTACCACCACCCCTACTCAGGGGGGCCTGGATGCCTGTCACTACCACCACCCCTACTCAGGGGGCTGGATGCCTGCCACTACCACCACCCCTATCCAGGGGGGCTGGATGCCTGCCACTACTACCATCCCCACCCTTAGGGGGCTGGATGCCTGCCACTACTACCATACCCACCCTAAGGGGGATGGATGCCTGCCACTACCACCACCCCTACCCAGGGGGCCTGGATGCCTGTCACTACCACCACCCCTACTCAGGGGGCCTGGATGCCTGCCACTACCACCACCCCTATCCAGGGGGGCTGGATGCCTGTCACTACTACCATCCCCACCCTTAGGGGGCATGGATGCCTGCCACTACTACCATACCCACCCTAAGGGGGATGGATGCCTGCCACTACCACCACCCCTACCCAGGGGGCCTGGATGCCTGTCACTACCACCACCCCTACTCAGGGGGGCTGGATGCCTGCCACTACCACCACCCCTACCCAGGGGGGCTGGATGCATGCCACTACCACCACCCCTACCCAGGGGGCCTGGATGCCTGTCACTACCACCACCCCTACTCAGGGGGGCTGGATGCCTGCCACTACCACCACCCCTATCCAGGGGGGCTGGATGCCTGCCACTACTACCACCCCTACCCAGGGGGCCTGGATGCCTGCCACTACTACCATACCCACCCTTAGGGGGATGGATGCCTGCCACTACTACCACCCCTACCCAGGGGGCCTGGATGCCTGTCACTACTACCATCCCCACTCATGGGGGCTGGATGCCTACCACTACTACCATCCCCACTCATGGGGGCTGGATGCCTACCACTACTACCATCCCCACTCATGGGGGGCTGGATGCCTACCACTACTACCATCCCCTCCCATAGGGGGCTGGATGCCTGCCACTACTACCATCCCCACCCTTAGGGGATGGATGCCTGCCACTACCACCACCCCTACCCAGGGGGCCTGGATGCCTGTCACTACTACCATCCCCACTCATGGGGGCTGGATGCCTACCACTACTACCATCCCCACTCATGGGGGGCTGGATGCCTACCACTACTACCATCCCCACCCTTAGGGGGATGGATGCCTGCCACTACCACCACCCGTACCCAGGGGGGCCTGGATGCCTGTCACTACCACCACCCCTACTCAGGGGGGGATGGATGCCTGCCACTACCACCACCCCTATCCAGGGGGGGCTGGATGCATGCCACTACTACCACCCCTACCCAGGGGGGCCTGGATGCCTGCCACTACTACCATACCCACCCTTAGCGGGATGGATGCCTGCCACTACTACCACCCCTACCCAGGGGGCCTGGATGCCTGTCACTACCACCACCCCTACCCAGGGGGCCTGGATGCCTGTCACTACCACCACCCCTACTCAGGGGGGCTGGATGCCTGCCACTACCACCACCCCTATCCAGGGGGGCTGGATGCCTGTCACTACTACCATCCCCACCCTTAGGGGGATGGATGCCTGCCACTACTACCATACCCACCCTAAGGGGGCTGGATGCATGCCACTACTACCACCCCTACCCAGGGGGGCCTGGATGCCTGCCACTACTACCATACCCACCCTTAGGGGGATGGATGCCTACCACTACTACCATCACCACTCATGGGGGGCTGGATGCCTGTCACTACAACCACCCCTACTCATAGGACGGGTAATGCATGACACAACTAGCATACTCCCACATAAGGACTGTCTGTAAATTACATCCCAGCCCCCAACACCATGACAAGCGTGTGTGGTCTGTGTCAAATGCATACAACACTGAACATGACATTGAACATACAATGTGACCCCCTAACAGATGTGTCACACATAATTGTGTGTGTGGCCTACACAATGCAAGCAGACCATGACCACTGTGGCAATGTGGCCCAAAGCCCCATCACCACCGTGCCCATAAGGTAAGTGTGTGCCCCATAGCTGAAGCACATTTTGAACAGTGTGGCAATGGGGCCCAAAGCCCCATCACCACAGTGCCCATAAGGCAAGTGTGTGCTCCATAGCTGAAGCACATTTTGAACAGTGTGGCAATGGGGACCAAAGCCCCATCACCACAGTGCCCAAAAGGTAAGTGTGTGCTCCATAGCTGAAGCACATTTTGAACAGTGTGGCAATGGGGCCCAAAGCCCCATCACCACAGTGCCCAAAAGGTAAGTGTGTGCTCCATAGCTGAAGCACATTTTGAACAGTGTGGCAATGGGGCCCAAAGCCCCATCACCACAGTGCCCAAAAGGGAAGTGTAGTCCTGGTAAAAGCTGCAAAAACATAACTGCAGGGATTATTCCTGGCCACACAACACCAAACACTACAGTGGCATTGTAGTGCTTGTGTCCCATAGCAACATAGATTGTGTGAGGCAAGCAGTGCAGTGCCAATGACACATCGTTCTGGCCATGTGCACACAAACATCAGCCATGGGGGCCCACATTGTCTACATTCACAAATAACACAATGACAGAAGTGAGCATCATAATGCAGACCCACATATCAGCACCAATGGACACACAAATGTAGATATCCTGTGGAGACTGTAGATGTCAGGTGAACAAATACCATACCATGGCAGCAATGGGACATACTAACCATGATCAATGTGCTGACTGATGACCTAGCAGTCCCAGGGCCAGCAGGGGAAAGCCAACAAACAACATACAGCCAATGGCAAACTAAAGATATGCCAATGCAGTGGTGCAAAAGCACAAACACAAACAGGCAGACTCACACTGCATATCATACACAACAGGTGAGGGGGTTGTGTGCCAGTGTCCCCAGGCAAACACACAACACATGAGGAGGCCAGATTCACTGATACACAGATGTCAACACAGTCACATACAAAAGTAACTCATGGATTGGATTCCCCTATGTGGGCAAACAGGCATTGTGAGATGAGAGGGAGCCCAAATTACACATGTCACACAAGCTTGTAGGAACAGCAACACACACAGCAAGAGACAGAACCACCACAGCACTCCCCCAGGGACCCCACATTGTGGTGACACTAGCCTGCATGACAATCACACTGTGATGACAAAGGTAGATGTCATCCACACTGTGAACCACAGCCATGTGTCCTGAGCAACAAACTACCATCACACCTATACAAGCACAAAGCACTCAGCACGGCCTGCCAGCCAAGGAAAATATGGAGGTAGTGCCCCAGCCGTGCAACAACTCACATTTGCACACACTCAACGCCACACACCTTGAACTCCACCAATGTGCAGCGTTGAAGCTCACATGGACTGCTGACATTGCACATGCACCCATGACAATCCCAGGGGTGGTGGGGGAAATAAGGTGCAGAAACCCATCACACATGGCCAGTCAACAATACTTGTGAATGTCTGACACACTGCACAGTATGCCGTACATGGGCATGACGTGAAATCCACCCCAAACAATGGGATCCTGGCCATAGTCACACACCAATGAAGAAGCCAAGCTGACCCACAAAGGACACACATAGACAACTTCCAACATTGCAGCTCTGACCCTGAGGAGTGGCAGCAGTCACACACACAACGTGTCACAATCACTGAAAGCATACACAAACAGAAAATCACATTACTCGTGTAACCAACAAGTGCCAAGAGGAATCCTGACTGTGTCCCATCTGCGTTTGCCCACATCCCCAGCCCTGACAACAAAGACAACTAGGGATGACAACCTCATGAACATTAGTTTGCCATGCACCCACATCCCGGAGTAACCAGGTCCAAGATGCTGGATGAACACAGAACAACTCAGCAAGCATCACAAACAGGAACATCCGTAGGGACACAGCCTGTGTAGGAAAAGGAGAAGGGAACACGCACAGACATGCCTACACAACACACAACATGGGCACAGCCTATATCACGGAATCACGCACTGCCATGAGGGCACTCCACTCCTGTGGAAGGTCAGCTGTGCCAAACCTTGTCTGTGCATGACTCAAACATGTCAGCAGAACACTCGGTCAGTGAGTCAACAACTACAACACACTGAAGGCTCTGCTCATATCAGCCTGGGCACGGGAGTGTCACGTCAGTCATCTGCATACACCCAAGACACGTGTCAAGCAACTTGCACTGTGTACACAGATGAGTCCTCCAAATTTGATGTGCTAAACTGCATGTCCATTGGAGACGGGCACACAGTCAGGGTACTAGGAACATTGGACAGTGGTAAGCCCACCAGATGTGCATCAGTGTAGGACAAAGATGGTAATCTACAAATGCTAAACGTACATCCCTGTGTCAAATGCTGAACATTACACCCTCAGACTGCAGCAAAGGATGCTATAGATCCAGACTAGATTAGGACACATATCCCATGGACCACATGGAGCCCATCACAGCAAAACTTCATTTACCTGATCTGAACACTATTACAACAGCAAATGCATGATTCTACACATCTACATCATGTACCTCCAAAGATTAACCACAAGTAAACAAAAATAGGCTTTATTCAGCAAGTGTGCAACTCAAATCAAAAGTCCAAAATAAACTAAGGCCAATGGCCAGTCCAAATATACAGTCCCAACAGGGTGATGTGTGACAACTTGTCAACAATTGCTTGCCTGCACAGGTACGGACAGGGGACATCCCCCTTGGAGGGGCATACGAGGGGCAGGCCAGGCACCGCAGGGACAGGATCAGGGGATGCCAGAAGGAGGCAGTGAAGGGGAGGTGGGTGCAGGAGTGTCACCGGCAACTGCAGTGGAGGTGTCTGACTCAGGGGGGCTGGCACCACCGCAGGGCTCAAGTCAGATGGAGTTGGTGCTGCAACCACTGCAGTGGGCTGGTCAGATGGAGTGGACTGGGTCCCCAATGCAGTGCCCGAGTCAGACGGGGTGGTTGTGGACTCCACCGCAGTGCATGACTCCAAGGTAGTGGAAGGGGGGCAGAAGAGCTGGGCAGGACAGAGGGGGGACACGGTCTCCACACCAGTGGCACAAACAGGCAGAGCGTCTGGTTTGGGGGTGGAAGAGCAAGTGGCAGGGGGGAGGGCCTAAGCAGTTTGGGGATGCGGTATCGGTGTGTGGGGGAACCTGGGGCAGGGTGTGGCGGTGGAACCTGTGGAGTGGTGGCCTGGGGGATGGAGGTGAGAGACTGGGTGGTTGACTTGCAGGGCGGTGGCGGGGTCTTGCTCTTCCGGGACCGGGGGGACTTGCGGGTGGGGGGCTCACTCTGCCTGCGCCTGGGGGAGGGTGTCCGGGGGCGAGGGGCACTCCCTCTGTGTGGGTGGACTTCCTCTTCCTCCGGTATGCTGGATCAGCAGGATTGGAGGGGATGAGGCCGAGGTCACACAGGAAGATCTGCTGTGTAGGTGTGTTAGCAGGCGAGGCAAGGGAAGGGGTCTTGGAGGGAGAGGATTTGGAGCACTGCGGAGTTAATGTGGATGCCTGTGTGTGTGTGTGTTCCCCGTCCCCTGTGTCTGTGGTATCAGTCCCCTGAGGATGCGTGTGTGCACGTCTTGCCTTTCTCTTGGGTGTGTCTGTGCTGCTCGTGTCTGTGTGTTTGGGTGACTGTGCAGGTGTGCATGTGCTTTGGACAGGTAGGGGGGCAGGAAGTGTGGATGGGGCAGAGGTGGGAGGGGTGAGGGACTGTTGGAGGAGGGACACTGCTGCCGTCAGGGAGGAGTCCATGGACCTATTGCTCCTCTGTAGGGCAGACATACCCGTCGAGATGCCCTCCATGAACGACACCAGCTGTGTCAACAGAGTGGTGTGTGCATGGAGGACACTCAGCATTGCTGTCTGCCCTACATGGAGCTGCCGAAGGAGGTACACAGACTCCTCACTCAGGGCAGCAGGGGACACAGGGGCAGGGGCTGCGGTGCCTGGCACGAAGGAGACACGCTCCCGAGTACGGGAGCCCCCACGGACCTCAGGAATGGGAGCCAATGGGAGGGCGGTGGTGGTGGTGGTGGCGGGGCCAGACAGACTAGCTGGCCTTTGGTGGCTGCTGAGACCCGCCTCCACAAGGGAGTCATCCTCCGAGCTGCTGTGGTCCTCAGCTGAGGTGGATGGTGCTGAGGACTCCTCGGTGTGGCTCCCCTCGCCCTCCGTGCCACTGGGTCCCTCTGACCACTCGTCCGATGCTGACCCAGTCTGGCTCCGCTGCTCCTCCTGGTCCGTGGAGCTGTCCCCTCCTGTGGCCGTGGATGTATCTGCAAACAATTAGGGAAACAGACAAACATCAGTCACCTGCACTGACCGCACACACCACAGTAAGTACAGCACATTACAGAGCAAGCCCTGGCATCCTTAGTTGAACATTGCCTAAAGTCCTCACACAGATTCGGGGAAGCCAATTGTCAGTCTGATGGTCAACCATGGGACTCACACCCCTCCTGCCCTTGCACCCATCTGTCCGGTGCCTGTCTGATGGTAAGACCCCAGTGTGGACACATGCACCACCTACACAGTTGTTGGACATTGCAGGGAACACGGTGAAGTATGTGAACATGCACACATCACATCTCTTGCCACTGAGTCAGTGCAGGTGTCCGGATAAAGGGATGGCCAGAGTCTAAATAGAAATGCATGTGATGCATACCAGCACCAGACACCATGATGCACCCATGTCCGGATAGTCAATGCCACAATGGGGTGCATGTTGCACATGTCACTCCCCTGCAGGATCAGTCTCAGGAAGTTGAATGCCATGACACAGGAATGCGTGCAAAGTCATACATTACTGTCTCAAGTCACATGGCCATGGCAGCCAGCCAACAACAGTCTGCACTGTGTCACAATCCGAGGGCATGGGGAATGCAAGTTATGTGACTGACAAGTGCACATGTCCATCCCCCAAATACCACATCATCTGTACTACTATTTGTCCACGTCATACCAACTGGACATATGGGGGACATGAAACACAACTCTCTGAACATGAGCACCTCACAGTGTGCTGTGAATGACAATACAGCTGCCTGAAAGTCACAGTCGCAAACACCTGTGTGCACAGTCAAGTGATCAGACACCTATAAGTCACAGAAGTATCGTCTATCATGGTCACATCTCAGATGGCATGCTGAGCCCTAACCGATAAACATACCAGTAGTCCTGACAATGAAGACACAGCACAATGAGACAGAGGCAGACACCTGAGGGTACATTACACTGATCACAACATGCCAGATGATACACGGGAGTGGGAGTACAGAGTGCATTGCATGCCCTGGAGTAGGCATGACTGTCCAGCTCCACCTGTAAGAGGGATGAGTCCTGGACAGTAGGCAGGTGGCTAAGCATGTGTGACACACTGGATACACATACTCCTGTCTTGTGGATTGTTACCTGCCTAATTATGTTGGCCTAGGCCTGGCTGCCATGCTGCTTTTCTTTGCGCACGTTACACTGAGCCGGGCCTCCCTCGCCCTTTGCTCGTGCCAAGTTCTTTTGCACTGTCTGCATTTTCTGTTGTTCACCTTTTTGGGCTCAGTCTGCACAAACATGTACAAGGTCGCATAACAATGTATTTTGGTTCTTCCTGATATGGCCAGTCTCGCGCACCCAGACATAACATTAGGTGCAATTGCCATGAAGAATTTGGTATGCTTTTAATACTGTGGTTTACTAGCGCTTAACACACTTGGAGAAATCCCTTTCAGTGAGAAGAGCTATGATGTCCTGCTGATGTAATTCTGCATCTAGAGACTGAGGTATGGGGGTTCGCTAGTCAAAGCCCAGAGGTCTTCTATTATTATAATAAACTATCTTACTGCAAGGGGAGGGTGGTAATGTTATTTATACGTTTATCCACTGAGCTCTGAGATGCTTTCCCCGTTTGTATTCTATGGAATTGTAACCATGCTGCTTATATTAGTCATATGCATTATGCTATTAGTACTGACACGTGTACTGTACATTAGAGCACGTAAGTTGGAATAAACATTTTAACCTATCCAGTGTCTCTTCCTACGCACCTTGTGGACAAGTACGAGTGAGTGACGAAAGAGTGTTCTTGCTTCTGCGAGTCCTGAGATAAAGATACCGTGTTCTGGGTTGTCCAAACATTAGTACTTGGGTGCTAATGGGATGCTAAGCTAGTTGGGTTGGGGTTTTTGGGTGCTACGGTATATGGTGGCAAACCACTGTATTCCGGGGTCCCATTTTCCTGTGCATAGCTCTGTGTATGTGCAGAAACCTTATGACATGGCGCGACCACCGTGGGGCAGCTTATCTGCGAGACGCTTGAGTAGTACTTGTGCTTGTCCACAAACCCCTCGCGTACGCTTCCGGAGGCGTATGTGACGGTGATACCTCCTATATTGAATGTTTTATAGGTTCTTTCAAGCTTGATGTTATTAAAAAAGGTTAGTTAACAGACCCATTTTTGTGCTCCCTGTTAGGTTGTCGAATATAATTGTTTAGTCATGGCTGGTGTGGCGATAGCTGCACATAGTCGAGGAGCACTCCGAGACCACTTAGCTGTGTATGGAGTGCCCGATACAGGGGTCGAGTTGGTCTTTGTGGTTCAAGCCGATCCGGCTTATCACTTTGAAGTGTTTTACACTTGGATCACTTTTGAAGCGGTGGATGCAGGTGATAAGCTGTTTCATGAATATAAACCCACCGTTATTCCTGCTGCATATCGACCCTATACCACTCTTGAAGTACCTCTCACGGCTTGGCAGCACCGTGTTTGGTTTAATGGCGCCCTACCACAACCAACTACCGCAGTTCGTTTAGGCCCCTTGTCAATTCAGGGGGCCACTTGGCCTGTATTGGCCGGGTATACCCCGCATCCAAATTATCTGGCATTACCGCTTGCGGAACTGCGCACTATGCATACCGAATTGGTACGAGTGCATCGAGCCCTAGTGACATACGTTACAGGTAGTCTACATGGAGCTGCTCCTGTAGTCGCAGGCCAACCAGCTATAGCCGCTGGAGTGACTATAAGTCCTGTCATGGTAAATTCTGTGATGGGCAAACGTCCACAAAATAAGGACGACTATCCTTACTGGCTTGCAGAAAAGTTCGATCAGATAGAAGCAGTGTTTCCCCATACATCCCCAGTAGATAAACACCGCATCCTCACGATAAGTTTGCCAAAAGACATAATCCCCGATTTGACATCATGTGAAAACTGGGGTAAGGTATTCGCAGCAGTTTATTCAAAATGTTTTGGAACTCCTTCCATGACGGTTCTACCCTCTGTAATTAAAAAAGTACAGGATGAACATGGCCCTGAAGCGGCTGTGGAATTAGGGATGAGACTAGTGGGAGTGTTTGATGTAGTAGCTGAGCTGATCCTTGGAAATGTCAAGGGCGATGCTATGAACTTTCAAGTAGCGAATGCTTTGGCTTTGGTCCCAGAGTTGGACAGGCCCCGCGAATTACCGAAAATTATTGCCCGGGCTTATAAAACAATTGGAAGAAATAGCCTGGGCAACAAGCCTTTTGTAAAAATGCAAACTCAATCGCAAACACAAGTTACACAAACAAAAAGTGCATCTGAGAAAGATGATAAACCGGTCTTCACTAAAAAGAGTTGGAGACAGAAAAAACAGGGTAAGCAACAAAAGAAGCCGGGGTCGAGAGGCGCTTCCCCAGTTTCGGTTTCTTCTGAACGTACTTATGATTTACGTGATAGGTCAAGGATTAAATCACCAGAAAGGTTTCAGAGCTCTGATACGCGTTCTCCTCGTTCTTCACAGGCCCAGACGTCGTCACAGGCTGGTGGAGGAGGACGGCAAGATAGAGGAAGGGGCCGAGAGGCTCCCCAGGAGCGAGACCAACCTCGACAACAAGTCAGAGGGAAAGCAGAAGACTTTCATCTTCCTCGACCGCAATTTCAGAAGAAAAAGTTGCCGCTGTCACAGCGAAATATGCCTCAGACCGTGAGAACGAGACTCCAGAATTGGACGTGGGCAGTGACCCTCCTAGACAGCGCCGCGGAAGTTACCATAGTGCGGGAGGCGCTACGTCCTCATATGGAGGCGACAGCAACTGAAACATTCGTTACTGTAGAGACAGCTGACACGAGAGTGGCACCCCCTGACAGACTATATAATATAGTCATACAAATTGAAGGTGACATACCGCGTGAAATAAAAGGGATTTTTTGGGAAAATCTAACCTCTTCATATGACATTTTGTTAGCAGAGGTGGATTGGCCACCCCCATTCGTTTTAGCTGCACATAAAGGAGAGGAGGTAATCCTTCCAAGCTTCTCACGGCATGTCCCAAAAGACAAAGCTGAAGCACTTGCAGCTGAGTGGGCTGTGTACCTGGCACCAGCGTTATACCGCAACCATGTGGGATGGGATGAAGAATCACCTCCTCATGCAATACCTTTGCGGTCACTACCGCAGCCACAACCCCAATATCCCATCAAACGGCAGGCAAAAGGCCCCGTCTCCGAAATTCTGACACAGTTGGAATATCAGGGAGTAATTGAACCATGCGTATCACCTATGAACAATCCCCTTTTCGTGGTTTCTAAACCCGATGGATCGTACCGCTTAGTTTTGGATTACCGGCATTTAAATACTCATTGTCGGAACTTTGCGGTGCAAAATACACACAGTTCTGCGCTTGTAGACAGTCTTGTTCGTAAAAAATACAAAACGACACTTGACCTTTCAAACGGTTTCTACACGCACAACCTAGCCCCGGAGAGTGGTCAATGGACCGCATTCACTTCCGGTGGTAAATTATTCCAGTTCCGGCGTTTACCCATGGGCTACAAAAATAGTCCGGGTATATTCGCCGCCCGTGTTGTTTCTTTGTTAAATGACATTGATCAAGACGCATGTTCGTACGTAGATGACATCTATCTGACGGACGACGAATTATTTCAGCATTTGTCCCGTGTGGACCGCATTATTCTTGAATTTGCGGAGCAGGGTTACAAATTTAACTTTGCTAAATCACACATTGCTGAATTTACAGTTCTGTTCTTGGGCTATGAGCTCAACAACGAAGGTAAGGGCTTAGCCCCCCATTTCTTGGAAAAATGTGCACATTTGTGCCCCCCAAATACTCTGAAGAAACTTCAGTCTTTGCTGGGTTTCCTGAATTTCGGGCGTACTTACATTCCCGAATATGCCCAGCGTATCAAGCCTTTGTATGCTTTGATACAACCTACTTATTCAAGGTCTTGCTGGCTGCCTGAGCATACCTCAATTCTGCAGTCTTTGCAGACAGACCTTTTGGAGTCTAAATATCTTTTGACTCGTGATAACCACACAAACCTGGTGATTAGAATAATTCCGGGGGCGGTGGGATTCACATACTTAACCTTTAATGAAGGTGATACAGTACCCATCGCATACAAGTCACATCTGTACACTTCCGCTGAATTGCGCTTTACATCTGTCGAAAAAGTTCTAACTGCAGTGCAAATGGCGATTCTAAAAGAACGCGCACTGGCACAGGGAAAGCGGATTCTGGTGGTAACACCCTGTCCTGCCCTAGAGGCAGTAACAAAGGCAAGTGTACCGAACTCAAAAGCAATGCATCCCCGTTGGATACAATGGGCTACATCCTTGACGTCTTCGGACGTCACTTTTGTTTTTGATTCTTCTCTGCAGACTCAGGAGTTTTTGCAGTATGAATTCGTTCATCCTCCTCCTTTGTTTTTATTACCGCTTGAGGATTACAAATGTGTGATCTACACCGATGGTTCGGCGCAGCCGGCCACTGGGTCCAAGCACGCTTATTCAGCTGCATGTGCTATTGTTGCGGGTTCCTTTGTAGATGGAAAGTTCAAATCCTCTGCAGTGCATACTCGCACACTTGGAGATAGTACCGCACAATTGGCCGAGCTGCATGCATTGCTACTTGCACTTGAGTTCGCTTCTCAGGATGAGACCACTCTTATTGTATGTGATTCTTTTTACTGTGTACAATCTTACAATGACAATCTGTTTTTCTGGTCGAAAAACGACTACAAGGACGCAAAAGGGAGCACAATTAAGCATAAAATGCTTTGGGTTCGAGTGGCAGAATTGCAACAACGTCTGCCCCTCACACAGGTGGTTCACACCTTAGGCCATCAGCGGGTGGGCGCACACGCTATTGGTAACGATCTGGCAGATGAAGCTGCCCGTTCAGCAGTAGTCACGTGTTCAGTAGCAGCGGTTACCAGGTCCATGTCTAAAATAGACCCTGTTATATTAGCAGCTATTGCTGCAACCAAGGAAGGTAATAATTACCCTACAGGTTTCCCTTCCAAGTATTCTTACACATTAAGTCCCGATCAGGTTCCTTATGTAACTATACCTGACGTTGGAGATCGGCTGATCCCCAACGCGGACCGCAGGAGTGCCTTGATATCAGCTGCACACGAAGGCATGGCTTCGGCTCATGCAGGTGTGTCAGCTACAGTTTCCATCTTGCAGCAGCGTTATTGGTGGCGTGGATTGTATAAAGACACCCGTGCTTTTGTGCTTTCTTGCGATGTTTGTCAACAGATTAAGCCTTCCACGGTAACACGTCCACCACAAACCCCGCTCTGCATTGCTAACAGACCCTTTGGGTGTGTTTACTTGGATCACTGCGGTCCATTCTCATCAGACACTGCCTATAAATACATCTTAGTGGCAGTGGACTCGTGCACACGGTTTCTCTGGGTCTGGCCACAACGGAGTGCTGACGCCCGAAATGTAATCAGGGATTTGCGTGTCTTTGTGGGAATTTTCGCATGCGGCACCTTCCATTCGGACCAAGGTCCAGCGTTTGCCTCTAGGGCTTACAAGGATGCAATGGCTTCGCTTGGGGTGCGGGTGAAATTTTCGTCTCCGTATAGGCCTGAGGGCAACTCTATCGTTGAACGAATGAACCGTGACTTAAAGCAATCCTTAACAGCTAGGGTTATAGGTACTGGCAGGAACTGGCTGGCCCATTTGTATACCGTTCAGCGTGCACTTAATAATCTCCCTAGAAGACCTCTGGGTGGGCGGACCCCATACGAAATGCTCTTTGGCATAAGAATGTTTGTGCCTGACCTTGAGGGTCCAGACATCGCGGCGCAATCCGCCAAGTTTGATGTAGATAACCATTCTGCTATGTTACAGGACTTACAAGAAGCCCGAGACAAACTTGCAACTACACATTTGCCTTCAGCCACAGATCCTGCGTTGCAGATTCCGGTAGCCGGCTGGCTTCCAAAGGTTGGAGAACTGGTTCGAGAAAAGGTTGAAAACAAAAAAGAATTCGGCCCCTCTTTTCGTGCACCGGTTCCAGTTCTGGGCTTGAAGGGAACACGTACAGTCATTTTACCACCGCTTCCTGGTCGCAAGGAGAACAGATACATCTCAGTGGAAAATGTCAAGCTACAGCGCCTGGCCGATCCTGAATAGTGTCACACCAGCGGTCTCTTGTCCTGCCATTTATCGGACATATGTTCATAGTCCATCTGCACGAACGATCGCTGATGCTGTAATTGAGATGGTTGATTTGCCTGAATCCTCTATTTTGCCTGAAACTATGATTGATCCCCAACTCTCCACCAATATCGACGAGGACGAGTATACTTATCCTGCATCTGAATCGGTGGCACATCAACCAACAACGCCACTTGGCCCGACTCGTTATTCCTTTGATTCGGATTCCACATCTTCAAAAGTTCCATCCAAGTTCAGTATTTTTATATCCTGGTTTAGAGACAATTTTTTGATTCCACCCTGGACATACATCTGGTTGGTACTTTTCTTGATATTTTTGTTCATGTCCATTGGCTTTGTCACAGTGTTTTTTCTACTAATTAATGGTCACTATTTACCTGAACGCTCTGCTGTAGACTATGTTTCTGGAACTTTGGCTCCTCATTCCTCGTCTCACATCATGAAGCGTGACCACACATTTGTGAACATTTCAGCTTTCCCAGTTGCTGATGGCATCGTATGGGATGCAGTGAATTATCAAATCCATGGTCCGACGGAAATTATTAATGTACCTAATGTCCTTCGTGTTTCAATGGGTGATGTAGTACAAAATAATATTCATTCTGATGATTGGGATGTGCATGCCGTTGAAGCATTGTTTGCCGATTTAAAATATTATGCATCTTTTAATGCTGAAGATCTATATATGAATTCTGCTAATTATGCCGATTTGTATTGTTACCAACATTGGGGTAATCATTTTCTCCATAAGCCCAGTGCCCTGCGTAGTTCTGTTAACTATACCCAATGGGAACATTGTCCAAACCCCTTGCCAGGTAGCTCTCAAACTCTTCGAAATAAGTTTAATTATTTTACTGATTTTAATCGGTCGAACCCTGCATCCTATTATTTTAGACTAAATAACACATCAACTCAGAAAATTATGTTAACACACACCAAATTGCTTTATTCAGGTTCCTTTCTAAGTGCCCTAGCTGTGGGTGGTTATGAGTACTGGGATAATACAGTGGATTTAAAATCTATTTGGGGCTCCAAGCCATGGCAGGTACAGGGAACCGAGGCATTACACCGTGCTTGCCTCATCCCTACACAAATTATGTTCCTCAATGTCTCCATCTATCAGACTACATGTTGGGGCTTAGCAACCACTAAACAATTGAATACTCCATCAATACCATCCCTGTCGAGTTTTCCCAATGAAAGCTCACGATTCAATATGTCCCTCGTGTCCCTGCAGGCTCTGTTACAAAATAATTCGTATAATGTTTCTGAGCTAGTTCAGTCACCCTGGTTGGTATGGCCTACATCATCAAATGCATGTCAAATGCGTTTTCACGACTCAGGAGCTAGTTACACACAGGATAGGCCTGATCCGAGATTTACTGATTCCCGTACTGTCACTACATATTCTGTTGGTAAATTATGCAAACAATGGCTGCAACATTCGTCCCTTGATTCTGTTAAACAACATTTGTCCCTCCTTTCAGGCAATATTGATCTGTCCGACTTTGTTTTGGGACCTCGTGGTCCCCGACCTAAAAGATTCATTTATGAAACATATAATGAACTCTGGAAGCTATCACAAATGGAAGCTGCTTCCCGTCTTCGGGAAATAGATCAAGCAAATTTGGAAAAGGTGCTTGCTGTTGTTGACAATAGTATTAATACCCTGTCTTCTCGCATTTATACTTTGGAGAATATTGTGTCCTCTGTTGTTGATATTGTACAAGATGATGTTTCTGTGTTATATCATGGTCAGAATCAATTGCGTTCGGTTATGCAGTTTGCATGGACTTTACAAACGCTCAAGTTAGGTAAAGTTCCTTGGCATTTTTTGAACACCTCTGCCTTGTTTCTACCTTTTAACTTAACTGACAAACAGCAATTTATGTCCATGAAAGATGCAACTTACACTCTATTACATATCGAAAAGATGGATCCTTTGCCGTTCTCTGTTGCAGAACTCGATTCTGCTGTATGGCTAGTCCATGGGGTTATCGCTTTACCTTTTTCCTTGTTTGAATTTGACTCGTGCATGAAACATTATCCTGTGGGCCGTTACCGGCCCTTGGGCAGTGCTTTCCTGCATGAACTCTGGTCCTTGCCTTTCATGTATAAATGCCTTCGGGACGGCAAGGAAGTCTTTCTCACGGGGGAGTACTGCGACTCGACTATGGGTCATTCGCTTATTTGTAAACACATTAAATTGCATGGCTCATGTAGCGTTTCCGCTCCTAATCTTGCTTGTGTGCTGAAAGGTATTCCTGCTCCTGTTATTTCACCTACTTTCACTCTCCTTTCCAATGGTAGTTATTTACTTTTAAATAACGAAAACTGTTGTGGCCTGCAGGCTGGCATTCCTTACATTGTAACAGTTTCGCACAGGGTTGTCTGCTGCAAAAATGTGCTTTTTCCTCCCCCTCATGGCAAGGTTGATATCTCTATTTGGCCTTCCATCCCTACCATGGAAGCAGATTTCAATAGACTGAGCAGAATAAAGGCACTATTATTAAACGAGGAAGTTATGCTCACGTCCGCCCGGGAGACATTCATTCTCCAGGTGGCGAGTACCCACAGTGAAATACAGGCCCTTTTAAACACTAATCTCCCCCAACATTTTGGGGAGTTAATACATCGTATTTTTAACGCATCTAACACTGAAGGCCTAGTACACTTTTTTAAGGTCGTGGGGTCGGGCTTGGTGTCCTCCTTCCAAACTATTTTTGGTGCCATCCCGGCTTTCATACATTCTATTTTTTCCAGTGTCTTTGGCGGTTTCCCATTGATCCTCGCTTTAGCGGCTGGTGTCTTGCTCTTAATTTGCTTTCTGCGCAATGGCTGCTCCCCGATGGGACCTGCTCGATCCAGAACGCCTCCAGCTGCTCCGTGAGCGCCTTTTGGCCGGTTTTGGTGTCTTGCCATTGGCGACACTGAGTGTGTCATATACTCTTTCATTTCGCTTTGCGTATTTCACTTGCGTGCAACCTGTGATGACTTGTGTCCGCTGTCCTTTCACCTGGACTCTGGATTATTGCCTCTCCAATTCGTCATTGTCTGTTCCGGATTTTGTTCAGTTGATGGGTCCCTTAGAGGCCCATGAGCAGGACTGTTCCGTTGCTGGCTGTATGGCGCGTGCGGCTGCACTGGGGATTTTGGCGCAATGGGATATCTGGGCGGCTGCCCAGGATCTCCTACAACGAAGCTGTTTCGATTATCACGCAAGCTGTCCCGCATTGCTTCTGGATGCTCCCTTTGTTGAGGAGCATTCCTGCTCTTTTGATCTCATGGATTGGATGGCATCTATGTTTTTTGACAATTCCAATGATGAACTCTTGGAGGGTATGGCTTTTCTCTGCACTTACACTTTCATGGATTGACCTGCCCTTCGCCGTTTGGGCGCTCCCTGTGCTCCAACGGCTGTGTTTTTCCTCTGATGGGCCTCTGTCCTGGCCGCTGGACTGACCAGGGGAGGGTGTCTTGTGGATTGTTACCTGCCTTGTTATGTTGGCCTAGGCCTGGCTGCCATGCTGCTTTTCTTTGCGCACGTTACACTGAGCCGGGCCTCCCTCGCCCTTTGCTCGTGCCAAGTTCTTTTGCACTGTCTGCATTTTCTGTTGTTCACCTTTTTGGGCTCAGTCTGCACAAACATGTACAAGGTCGCATAACAATGTATTTTGGTTCTTCCTGATATGGCCAGTCTCGCGCACCCAGACATAACATTAGGTGCAATTGCCATGAAGAATTTGGTATGCTTTTAATACTGTGGTTTACTAGCGCTTAACACACTTGGAGAAATCCCTTTCAGTGAGAAGAGCTATGATGTCCTGCTGATGTAATTCTGCATCTAGAGACTGAGGTATGGGGGTTCGCTAGTCAAAGCCCAGAGGTCTTCTATTATTATAATAAACTATCTTACTGCAAGGGGAGGGTGGTAATGTTATTTATACGTTTATCCACTGAGCTCTGAGATGCTTTCCCCGTTTGTATTCTATGGAATTGTAACCATGCTGCTTATATTAGTCATATGCATTATGCTATTAGTACTGACACGTGTACTGTACATTAGAGCACGTAAGTTGGAATAAACATTTTAACCTATCCAGTGTCTCTTCCTACGCACCTTGTGGACAAGTACGAGTGAGTGACGAAAGAGTGTTCTTGCTTCTGCGAGTCCTGAGATAAAGATACCGTGTTCTGGGTTGTCCAAACATTAGTACTTGGGTGCTAATGGGATGCTAAGCTAGTTGGGTTGGGGTTTTTGGGTGCTACGGTATATGGTGGCAAACCACTGTATTCCGGGGTCCCATTTTCCTGTGCATAGCTCTGTGTATGTGCAGAAACATTATGACACTCCTGAGGCCCAAACATTGTTCCCACCAGCAGCATGGGTGTGTGCCAAATTCCCCCAGGGACATGTGGTGAGTCAGGGAGCAGCAAGCGGGACCACATATCAAAGTTACACCCAGATTACATGTCAGAACTTAGGCATTGTGTAAGCAATTGACCCACCCATGAATCGCACAACATAGTCACGGGAACAAATGCTGTCCCCCAGCTTGGAGCAAAGCTAAATGCAATGACACAGTCCCCAAATGACACAATTTCCTGACTATAAGGGCCACATATATGCGTATCAGAGGAGTGAAGTGGGCATGTCAGCAAATGAGGGACATGGGTCCTGGACCACATGACTGATGTACTGTGGAAGTTTAACCAGGCCAGAGGAGGGCACATAGCATGTCAGACAAAGTGCACAGTGCAGTCATGGACTCACCCCTCCTTGCTGCTGTCTGTCCTTCAGCTGCCCATCCAGGTCAGGGAAGACCACCGCCAGGATCCGGAGGCATGTGGGGGGTCAGGGTCCGGTGTCCGCCCCTCCTGCGAGGAGGCGATCGCTTCAGCTGGACCCTTGCGATC